>BOPP01000022.1:9301115-9335263 GCA_017312745.1 Gryllus bimaculatus
CCTCTCTCTCTCTCTCTCCTCAGTCATCTCCTCTCTCTTCTCTCTCTACTCTCGTTCTCTCTCTCTCTCTTCTCTCTCTCTCTCATTAGTTCTCTCTCTCTCGTTCTCTCTCTCTCTCTCTCAAGAGAACGAGGTAGTGGGAAAGGGAGAAGGATATATTATGAGCTTAGTGGCCAATACTTTGCATCATTTTGGGTCAGTTGGTATGCGAGTAAAGTAGGAACTGTATTTTATGAGGTGTTTTGTTCATATAATTACTACAATCATATAATTAGTACAAAACTTACCAAATATAAATAACCCTACCACTATAGTACATATTTGTAACAGATCATCAGTGGTGGCAAATGCATAAGCAATAGCTACATTACTATGCAACAAAATCCATGATGCAGATACTATCAGCCATCCTCTCACCACCTTAAGGATTAACTGAAAAAGAGAATTTTTTTCACCATTAGTACACACTTGTAATTAAAATTTTAATATATCAGCTTAATCTGTCATTACCTAAATCTTTAATAATAGTAGTAACAATATATAATAATAGTTAATAATATAAACACACTTGAAAGTTTAACAACCATATGGATATGTTACCCTTTCCTTATTGTCAACTACTGTTGCAACCTCATAATTATAAGCTTGAAGTAATTGTCATAAATTATTTTTTGACTGTTCAAAAAATGACTGCCACAGCCAGGAGTAAAACCCACATTTAATGATATATGCCCCATTGTTCTAACCACTTGAGCAACTGAGTAAGTCAACTCTAAAACAACCTTAAAGGAATAGTGCCTCCGGCAGATTAACTTAACTTTTCACCACCTGGTCACTATTAGAAATTAAACAATCATGAGGGAAGACCTTTCCTTTTCATAAGTTTGTATTACTACTGAAATTAATAATACATACAACTAATAATGAACTTAAATTCTTTGTGAATAGTCCACAATTTATAACTATTGCATCATGCCTAGTAGCTATGGGATTGCAACAATAGTCGATAATTACAAAATGGGAAACATATGTATATGTAATGTTTCAACTTCCAACTTACTGGTGTGTATTGAGTCATTCCTTGTCACATTCCACAGCATTGAGAAGTGACCTTGATGTCCCAGATTTTTAAATCCCTGCCAATCAGCAGTCGACTATTACTGAATAGAATAGAAATATCCCTCCACACCTTACTATGTTCCACATGTATACTTATGACCTTGAATGAAATTTAAATTCAAATTATGAAGTATTAAAAAGATTCAATTTAGTTGAAATGAAATGAATATTTTTACAAATAAGTTTGCGATAAATTTAATTAATTTGATATTACTTTTACTTCATTTTACAGAGAATATACCTTTTAGTGGCTGTTTTGTAAAGAAACCCTTCTACTGTTTTGTTTATTTTCATATCACTGTAGCAAGTCCTATTTTCTTCAGAATTGTTAAAAATAATAGTAGGGATTACAGGATTGAAGATTAGCTTTTATTGATATTTTTTTAGTTCTAGAGTGAAGTAGCCCAGTTTAAGACCAAATTTCACTCTTAACTCTACAATTTGAAAATTGCAAAGTCTTGAAATTTTTTCGACATCTTCCTACAACTACAAAATTGAAGATTGATATTTTTTCTTCAAATGACAGGTGTTCTCCATAATTAGTTCTTTAATTTGGGTTGTGCATATTTTTTTGAATATTCTAGTAGTTTTTGTCAATTTCCATCAATCTCAAACGTAGTTAACCTTCTAACGTTGACAGGGTGAACTCTGAAGTTAATCCCTTAAAAAAATTGGAAGGACAATCCGTATTGCCTGTGATAAGTTTAAGAAGAAAAATTGTATCGGCCAAGTTTCTCGGGGATGGCACATTCGTGTGTTTATGATTTTATTCCATTTTCCCCACACACAGCCTGGAGAGAGCTTAAGAAAGGAAAAAAGAGTTTCAAAACTGGTTAACAAATATATACAAATAACACAATTGAACACAATCCTTTTTTAGAGGAAAATATCTCACAAGAAAATAATGAACAAAACTGAAAATAAATTTTAATTATTGAATGGAATTTTATTGAAAACAACAATCAAACTAAACATCAACTAGTATACTTTCAGTAGATTTTCAATTCATTTAACAAAGTATAAGTAATTACCTATTATTCAAATTAAATACACCTGTAATTTTCATCACAATCAAGATATCTAATCTTTATATAGGAGTTGACTAATCATTTTTAAAACACTGCTACTTGTGAAAATTGCAATACCTAGAAGAAATGATTGTCATCACTTAAAAAAACAACGGATTGAGAAGAAGTGATCCATAAGAATCCATCCATCCAGCGGTCCATAAGAAGTGATTAAATTTGCGTAGAGGTGGCGAGCACATTGGTCTAGAAGTGCCCTCCTTTGTTTGACAGGTCAGATCAGTGTTACGTCACATTCTCTCGGTGTAGAGCCATCAAACAACATGAAAATGTGCAAGCAATTGCCAGTATGCCTCACCGACACCAAAGAGTGCAATATCAGCATTTGCCCTGGTACGAATGGGATAGAATGATCAGTATCCGGGAACCGGGGTTGTCATACTGTGTCATTGCAGCTCAAGCAGGGCACACTGCAACGACAGTGATGCAGGTGAGGAACCAATGAGTACAGCAGAGTCCTACACAGCGATGAGCGAACCACACAATATGACCAAATCACAAGATGACCGCCATCTTGTCAGCATGGCCGTAACCGACAGAACGGTGTCGTCCAGTGTCGGCTCGACTTTGGAGCACTGCTACAGGTGTGGTCATGTCTCAATTTTAAAAAAATTACCCAAATGTATTTTTTTTTAAAAATATCTCTTATATGTTAATATGAACATTCGCAACGATTTGTGTACATTATTGCATTTGTGAGTGAAACTTCAAATTACTTCCAAAAATTGTTTTTGAAAACTCAAAGGATTTTCTGTGAAAAAGCTTCAAATTTTGCACTCACATTAATGCTTAAAGTCCATATTCTTTCAACAAAATTTTCCTTTTTTTGGTATTATGTACTATTCTTTAAGAAATATTTCAGTTCTACTATTAGGAAATGAAACAATAGAATAATTTTTTAAAAATGTACTTTGGGTGGCGATTGATCGCAGCAGCAAGAGTATGTGGCAAGACCAAAAAAACTAAACCAGACTCAAGAAGTTAGAAAACTAACCAGTACAAGAAAGTCTGTCCCATTCTTTAGCACCACTAGCTATTTTTCACATCCTGTTCATCTTTAACATAAGCTGTTATTGTGACTCCATAACATTGAGATATCTTGACATCTCACATATGTGCCTTTTTTTCCTAGCTCATGGGAGGTAGGTAACCCTCCTCCCAGCCCTGCTCCTTGCCTACAATTGCTACGTGCAGCTGCCAGCTGACCTGAAGACCTGTAAAACTTGACAAAGGGAGACAGTTTTGCTCTTCCAAAGCCACCCTCCCACTTGTGACCAAGAGTCTAGAGACAGGACACTCCGGGACCCCAGACCCAAAAAGTAAAGAAGGCTCTCAACCTTCATCAAACCGAACCTTGTGCACTTGACTCCTCCATTGCCATGAAAACTCAGATAATCTTTGTCTCGCAAATGCCTCCTCACTACTCCTTTGGGACTAGCTGTAATTTATCACCCAGAATGCAGGCTCCCAGCAGAGGCCTCCCCCCCCCACAGCCTCCCCCGTCAACAGAAGCTAAACAATGACAAATATTGGAACGAAATGGGAAGACTACAGCTAAGGTTAGCTTACAGAAGCATCCAAGCTACTACATCCACCCATCAAAGCCACTTCAAATGAACAACTCAAGCAATTGGATATGTTACTGATGTATTCAAGGCTTTTTCCTGGACTTTAACACACCTTGCAAATGTTTGGACTGTTCTTTAAAAGAAAATCTCTGCCTTTATTTATCATGAAATGGGCAGAACTGACAATGGTGCTGATAGGCATCACAGGAACCTTAGATTACATAGTACTCACAATGGCTGACATTACAATACATGATGAAAACACAAAATGTGAGGAATTCTATGGTGAACATTTATTGCACCTCAAAAATAATGTTTCAATTAAAATAACCATTGTTGGCATTAAAACGTTATTAAAAATCTATGAAATCAGCAAATAATGAATTAAAAGGATGTTAAAAAAGGTAAAAAAACTAGTTATTAGCCAAAATCAATGAAAAATCTCCAAAAAGTACATACAAAATAGGTAATTGCATTATGTCATAACAAAGTTAATTTCCATATTAAACGGCACCACTCTAAAGTAAACAGAAAAAAAATTAACATTTCATTAAAATCTGCCCCTACGTATTATTATTACAATTGTCTAACTTGCACACATCAGTTTTCTTATGTTCGTAGTATATCTAAATATGCAATTTAAATTAACCCTTGCTTTATATTCATGAGAAAAAGGTATCTTACTTTACTGGCACCCCAAATGAGACAAACACTCATCATTGCTTCCACTGCATTCAGAACAGCAAGCAAAGCCATCATATTGCCAACCATTTTCAGTGAAGTATCTATAAAAAAGTGTCAATACAAGATACAAGCAAAGTCTATTTTTCCTTTTAATCATTAGAATAATATTGTGAGATAACTAAAAAACATTATTTTCTAGAGAGAAAAAAATCAATTCCTGTAAAGTTTATCATCTAATGTAATAAATCTATTATGAACACAATAAGAAAAGTTATTTGACATCACACCACAATACAGTATTCAAAATATCGCAAGCAAAAAATATTTTTTCAATATGACCCAAATCACATTTTTACAAGTTACTTGATTTTGAAAGAATAGAGAAAATTTTTCAAAATATAATTACCACAACCATGTGAACAACGATTACTAAGCATACTACAGGCCTCTGCAGTGAGTCCCAGAAATATTAATGCAACAATCTGCAACAAAGGAGAAAAGTATATCTTATTGACAAGTAGGGCCTACCTATTTTTTAGCACAGTACACAAAAGGAAAAACTGCAATTAACAGAAGGCACACACTACTAATTATGTAATAGCACAGAATTGTAAATATACGATAAGAAAATAAAACTCAAACTTAAATATTTGATTGGATTTGAATCAATGAATGTGGTTCCTTATGGGATCAAAAATATTTTGGTTTGGAAAAATCACAGGTTCAAAGTTAAATACAATACTCTGTTTAGAAAGTATTTTTATTTTTCATGATAAATAATATTTTATTATTATCATCATCATCAATTTAAAAAATTGTTAGCTGTCTTATTTTCAAACAATTCAGTTCAGATCGAACTCAATAATACATTGAGGTTGGTGGATTTTCTGATTATGAATAGACAAAATAAAAATCTCAAATGAAAAATAGATCATGTTATACAATAGATCATGTGGAATTGCAGCAAATTTTACACTTAGTTCTGATATATACTTTGATTTATTGATTGTCACACTGGCAGAACCAGAGGCGGCCCCCTTCAGGGTCATGTCTCCCCCCCTCCTCCAAAATAAGGCCTAGAGTTTTTGTTTGCCTTCCTTTGTTATGCAAAATTTATTTAAATATTTTTGCTTCAATTAGGTCATCATTTAAATAATAGTATTGTATCATACCTATAGTGCATAAATAATATACAATATAATAAATATTGTATTATTTAACAAAAAATTACAAAGCTCCTCCTCCCAAATGATCGACTTGATCCACTCCTGATTGTCAGCTGTTATGGGAGCTTACACATCACTGCAGTTATGTACTATGGAGACACCAATTGGATGACACCACAACAGGTGACACGTTAAGTGCAGTTATGAGTAAATCCAAGTATAATTAACTTTTAAATTTGATAAGATAGCCAACCACAAACAATCTTATTGAACATTACAAACAGAAGTTTACATAAATAGCACTAAAAAATAAAATAAGGTCTCATAATTAATGTCTTTAGTATATTCACTTTTATTAAAACCATTAATTGGTTAAATAAAATATTAATATATTTTATTTCTGAATAACTGCTGAATAATGATTAGGATACATAGTAGGATACATAGTAAGTAACACTACAACAGTTGCATAGCAGTATAGTGACTTATATTAATTCTGAATATAATAATTCAAATGTTGAGAATAAGGGGAACAAATTCTTATCAAAGCGAAGGATGCCACAACAATTGAGCCAGCTCGCAAACTGCAGCAGCAACATTTTGAGGGCAAAATTTGAGATGGATGAACCATTTTACTGTAAAATAAATATTTTACTTACACATTAGTTTAATGGAGAAAAAAATATATAATTTTAAAAATAAGATGACAACAATATCAATTCGAATACACGGTAATGAAGGAAGAGTGTGCACTAGGATTAACAAGATGTGAATTTAAATTACTGCAAAAAACTTCATTTTTGAAGCTTTAATTCCACATTTTACCTACACCCACTTTTAAGAGAATAATAATTATTTAGTAGTCCCTGATATGCACTTGTCCTTTCCTTTAGGAGAAGTGCATTAGAGGTCTCTCAGACTCCTTATTCAAGAAGAAGCAGATGTGGAGCAAGTATGAAAAGCAAATCCCTTCCAGAAAATTATTTTATAAATTACAAAAAATTCAGAAGTAGAGATTATGAAAGTGGATGAGCCTTCTTTATATTGTTTTGTCTTAAAGTCTCCAATAGGAAACATAATTGAAGAACTGCATTTACTCTAAGAAGAACATTATTTTATCACAACTTTGAAAATTAACTCAATTACATAGATTTAATTTTACACATCAAGTGGTAATAGTTTATCTTATGGAACTTGTGTTTGATTTGTATAAGATCAGCGATTACAATTTGAGCTCAGTAGACCTCAGCTTATACTTATTCAGTTGGATTTAATGAAGCCACAATGCCCTTACCCCTCTACCATACATCAAAAGAAGATATGAAGCCTCATCAGTGTAGGAGGGCTGCCTTTTGTATTTCAGGACTAGAGAACAAAAATAAATATTAATCATCGAAAATCATTTTATTGTTTTTCAAAACATTCTCGGGAAGATTTGCATGCGTTTGAACCAATTGTCGAAGCACTTTTACCACTTTGATTGAGGTATCTCCCAAACATGCATCCTGAATGCAGCAACCGCTTCTTCAGGTGTCGAAAAACGTTGACCTCTCAGTTGATTTTTTTTTTTTTTTAGTACGGTAATAAAAAGAAGTCATTCGGTGACAAGTCAGGACTATACAGCGGATGACTCATCAAATCGATGTTTTGGGGGCTCAAAAATGCAGTTGTTTGAGCCGATGTGTGAGAGCTCGCATTGTCGAGGTGAAGAGTGATCCGTCTTCGGGGGTTGGTTTTCCTGATTTCTTGGAAGACAGCTGGGAAACAAATCATCGTGTACCACTCAGATTCTACTATTCTGCGTTGTTCTAGTGGTACGGTTGCGACACGTCCAGTTTTTCCGAAAAAACAGGCGACCATCTGTTTGGAAGTACTTTGTGCGCGAACTTCTGTTGGATTTGCTCATCTTGAAACACCCATACAGTCGACTGCTGTTTACTTTAGGGCTCATACGCGTAAATCCACGATTCATCATCTGTTCACGATGCACGTTTCGAAGCACCGCCGATCGTATTTTTGAGCATTCTTTCGACCAATCGACACGAAGCCTTTTTTTGGAGTGATTGAAAATTGGTGATCCAACGCGAACAAATTTTTTTGACAGTCAAATGTTCATGGCAATATTGAATGTATCCCACTAATGCCTAAGGTTGTCTCAATCTCACGATAGGTCACATGCAATATCAGTCATTTGCAATATCAGTTCATGCACAGCATCAATGGTTTTCGGAAACAACTGATTTTGGACGACCTCCGCGAAATTCGACTTGGAGTTGAACTAACGACCACGATTGAATTCACCATACATCCGATAAACTGGTCCTTGATGAGAGCTTCATGGCCAAAAATTGAATTAGTTCATCATGCACTGTTGCTGAGTTTAATCCACGTCGAAAGTTGAAAAACAAATCTCACCGAAAATGTGCACTATTTTAATTCCATTTTGGCCAAGATGGATCTTTTAAGTTACTGTAAAACGCAAATAGCGCTCGTATGTCAAAACGTTCTGAGAACGTAACCTCAAAAACTTCCAACTTTATAATACAGCTGTCAGTTGCCAGATATGCAACTCCAGGTTGCAAATCCCGAAACATAAAAGGCAACCGTATAGGGTCTCATAAAAAGCATCATTGGTTTATTACTGACTAGAAGGTTATAACTATTTGTCAATGAAAGTACAACTTGCATAATTGAAATTTCACATGCTAACTTGTTACTTCAATTTATTGCACCGAAATATACAAACTAATAACAAACCTTTAAAGATCCCAGACTTTATTATAAGATTAATCTGCAGTAGGTATTGCAAGTCAGAAAATGAGAACATTGAAGGGCAATCTTCAGATGGCGCTAAATGCTGCAATTAAAATAAACATGATATTTCTCATACATTTAAGAAAGTAATAAAAATGTTACTACTATTCTTCCATTCATTGAGAATAAAAAGTGGGTTAAGTAGGGTAAACGGTACACCCTCAGAAGCGTGGTGGCGGGGGAGAGGTCTCCACGTCCTCCCTCAAATTACGCTACGCGTTCTGATAGAAATTACGGATAGGTGATTTTCATGTCTTGACCTTCATACCCTTTGCCCCCGCCGCATTGTAATGTCAATTTACTTTCAAAGGCAGATTTTCTCGCTTCGCTCGCCCGGAGCCAAGTCACGGCTAGGCTCGGATTTTCGGCCCTCGCGTTCACTATAAACGTCCTTGAGTCTATCCACCGCATAATTACCAATTAACTTTTATAAGAAAGCACTTTTCAAGAAAGTGTCCAGAATCGAACTGCGCAGTTGGTGACAGCGTGGCACAGTGCCGGTTTAAACGTCCTCCGAAAGTTGTACCATATACTAGACTTCAGCTTCAGGTTGGATTTGAATTATTTTGTCAAAGAAGAGTAACAAGTACGTGACGTAGGTGGGAGAAATAGAAGTACAAATAGACAAAATTACGACTTTTGTGTATTGTTTACAGAATGGGTTTACATTCACTTCCTTTTGATGTCAACTACTCTGGATTGTCATCTATTTGAATGTAAATATCCTTTCTTATACCAGTCTGTTAAATGAATTATTATTGGACCTCGAAGTGAAGTGGTTCAAAACAAATTCTTCTTCATTTCGAAACACAAATTACAACTACGGTTATCATTCTGTACATTTTGAGAGCTGATGCATAAAGTAATAATATCTGATCATGGTAGTTTGCTAACAACACCTACCTGTATTGATGTACTATATAAAAAAAATATTGGCGCAGAGGAATGTACGTGGTCTCTCCCCAGGCACTGAACGTTGGCTACGGTCAGTCAGATGGTCGCTTCTCTTCTGCTACGTTTGCGACAGTTACGCACCGATTTACGAAATAAAATGTCTCCAGCGGTGGAAACGGCAGAAACTTCCAGATCACTGCAGTCGCCCACAGCGCTCATATACGCGCACTCGCCGATTGTAACGATGAAATGATGGACGTTCTCGTTTCTCAGAGGGGAGTCCCAAGGAGGGGGCAGAGCTACCAACTTACTTGGTTTTTGATACCTCAATTTATACTAAGATTTATTTAACCATGCACTTGGCGTACATCAACTGTTCACGGTTTCATCCAATCGGGAGCTTGAACGTCCCCATAGTGACGTTACTGCAGCGACTTTTAAGCTCCCGATTGGATGCAACCGCAACAGTTGATTTATGTAAAGTGCACAACCAAATAAATCGTACTATATTCGTTCTTCCCACAGATATATGTTGTATATCTACATGAAGTGTCTATAGACTTTGCTGTCTATCTGCTGTTTATTCCACATATATTTGTGGTCGTGCTTGACGTTTGAGTCATTTGATGTCGCTGACAGTGGATTCTTAGTCATAGGTATTATCCTCGCACGAATTTTTGAGCCCTCATTTTTCTAGATGCAAGATGAGTGGGGAGGTTGGTTATTTCGTCAACAGTACTATTATATGAAATCTGTGGCTCGTTTATAACGCAAAATAATTTCTTTTACATGAGAGCGAACATTTCTTGTTATCAGATTTTGTCAACAACGCTCTTTGCTTTTATTTATTCTTAAATCAACTAATATTAGTAAAGGAGTAGGGGTAGGTGTTCCGGGGCTCAAGAAAACGTGCGCGTACAATACGCAAAAGCTCGTAACACCTCCATAAGCCCCATTATTTTCCGGATGTTTCGAGTGTAATTCCTTTCGCTGCAGGTGAGTTGTGCTACTAGCAGTGCTTACAGGCAATTACAAATGCTTACAGTATAGGATGCAAACAAATATTACTGTCCCACTAGTTTTGCCCTTTCGAGGTCACTTTCTCATACGTTCCGATTTCACAAAACATTCCATTGCCACAAAACAACGCATACTTTCTCGCATAATTTGTAATTTTCACAACTTTCGAAAATTCTAACGAAATTCGGACATGCGCCATTTTTATAAGCGTGTTTCGATAGTAAAGAGAGAAAAAAATTAGAGCTGTTGAAAAAAGTTGAAAATGACCTTAAAGCAACATGTAAATTTCTCCTAAAAATCAAAACGTCAGTTTGAAATCCAAAGGGCCGCGACTTTAGCCATATCGATCTGGAAGCTTTAATTTTAGTGAAAATGTTGCCTGTCATTTAGCGGCTAGCGTTGTTCTCAGACGGGGAGAGGTTTTGTCGTAAATCAACTTTTCAGTATCAAAGAACTGAACTGAAGAATGTGTATTCTGACTACACAACGTGCTGGAGGAAGTTACTTGCTACATATAGGAACAACTGTGGCTTTCTCAAGATTAAAAATCTGTTGTTGTTGTTGTTGTTTTTTGTTGGCATGAGGAACCTACAAAACGAATTTTTCTCTCGAAAAACCGCAATTTTTGCTGTAGCCTTACGCTTTCTCTACACGTAAGAAGTATGAGAGAATGTATAAAAAAAAAGCATCGAGATGAGACGACGGGCTACTAAGGGATGGTACTTGAGCTAGATGGGCTTCAACAATGTTTGACCCACAAATTCCAAAAGAACGTAATCCATGAGCAATTGTCTTCTATATTATTTCACTAGTATAATACCTTTTGCGGCTCTCACACGAAACCAATCTTTATAAATGAAGTCTCGAAAGAAAGCGAATTTCACGGAGACGTGACGAACTGCAGTTTCACTTCAAAAATATAAAATATTTGTTCAAGAGAGGAAATTATTTTTATTGAAAACAGAATAAGGTTGTAATTGCCCGATCCTGAATTTTCGCATGGACAGCTTTACGTGGCTTTCTCAAGAGTAAAAATATTTTCTAATATTTTTGTGGCTATGAAGGGAAGCGGAAAGCTAACTTTCACGGAAGATTGAATAATTACTTCAATGCTGTTTTTAAGGAAGTGTGAATTGTTACAAGAAAATCTATAATACTGAATAAACCGTTATTGAAAATTTGTTTCAAGCATCAATTGCATTATTTTTATTTTTGTTTGATATTCTGTAAGCACATCAGAAGTTACATTTATAGATTTTTAAAGAAATAAACACGTTTATAAACAACTTTCCTTCTTAACATGAAAATGGAAGGATAGGGAAACGGTGTAAGGCTAAATGTACCGACACTAGTTCATTTTGTCGCCACCACTAAGAACCAAAATGGGCCAATATTGCTTTACTAATAACATCTGAACAAGAGGTCCGATTTCGACGACATACGATTTCGCGCTTATAGCGCGAAGGCCAAGAGCTTCCTGAATCCAACGCCGTATCAATCTTCCAAATCGACTGAATAGACGCACTGTAATGTGAAATTCGGCAAAATACAATGCCCCCCCCACCATGCCACCGCCACCACCACCACCGCCGCCGCGCGTGGCGTCGCCGGCACCGAAGGGCACGGAAACAAAGATAAGAGAGGCGGGTTGGGAGCGAGGCAGGCAAGCAGGCGGTTCTCTTGTGGCCCAACTGAGATTTGTCAGATAACGCTTTCGCTATTTTCCGCATCACAACACTGATTATCGTATACGTACCTATATACTGAGTAATATATGTAGTATACAGAAAGTTAAATAATGATGCGGAAAATTGATTTTGAGATTTCAACGAAATGCATGTTTTGGGGCCCTCTGATACTGAACAAGTGTTGTTTTTTTTGTTGTGTTTTATTTGGGGTTACTGTGTTTTGTTGTTTAAAAGTTTTTTGTAAAATTGTTTAAAATTTGGGGATACTTTAAATGACGCCCCAAGATCATCTTTTATATTTTCTCAAAAATTGCTCCAGTTTTTTCTTTATTTCCGGATTTTTTGTAAGAATAGATTGAAATGTGTTCTCAAGGTGGCATAGGTTCGATGCTAACTGTAAACTTCGATTTTTTGAAGGTGACAAAAGTTTGAAGTTTTCTCGGCGTCCTCACAACTAGATTGATGATAGAGATCTTTCCTCAAATGAAATTTGTTTTCCCTAATTAGTTCTTTCATTGAGGTCATGCACATTTCTTTGAAAATTTTAGTCGTTTTTGTATAATATTACGTTAAATATGTGCATCAAAAAATACTAAAAAACATAATTATTCAAAAACGGCTCCATTTTTTTCAAACTTTTGTTAGGGATGTTTCTAATTGTCCTGTGCAAGATTATACGTCGTATTGTTTTATTCTATTTTTATTTTTCAAAACTTACACATTTTTTGACATTTCTCTCACGTGTTTAATATTTACATTACCAGCGACTTGTATATATTATTGCGATTGTTTAATCAATGTCTCATAAATAGATACCGGAAAAATATGTATGATGAAACGTCAAAATATGTATATAAATTTGTAATGAAAACACTAAGAATATGTAATGAATATGTAAAATAGGTTAATTTTTTTAATATTATAATACACAATTATAAAACGAACATTTACATAATACGAAATTTCATTTATAAAAAAATACAAATAAAAAAATATAAATTTTAAAAGTGATACAAACGTTTTAAAAATAATTTGAACAGTACTAATTGATCCATGCCTTGTACCATACAACTTTCCCTTCAGTTGTAAAACCTTCATCTATCGCTATTCAGTGCGGTCGTTTAGCAGCCAGACTAGAAGCAATAGAAACCATCCTACAAGCTGGAGTGAAACCGAAAATATAGTCCAGAGCAAAGAAATGAGGAAACGAACTAGTTCGAGAAAGTCTGTGCCATTCTGTAGCATCACTAGTTTATTTTATTTCATTTCACAAACCACACTACTGGTGTTACAATTGGGGAAGACGTTTTTGTATCCTCTATAACCAAAGTATAGAACTGAATTTATCTTGAAAAAATGTGTGTTTCCAAATAATTCCGATTTTTACCTGGTCATCCTTCGAATAAGTTCCGTAAACTAAGGTGACTTGGTGGCTAAAGAATGATCAGTAGTAGCGAAAGCGGAGATGGAGCGGAAAGTGTAAAGTGAAAAAGAGCAGGGAGCAAGCGAGCCAATCAATATTAGTGAATTTGGTAAACGCATTCGCAATGTTGTCTATTTGCGAACCACAGTTCCAGTGCAGCGTCGGGTTTCTCGGACCTCCTACTCACGAGGTCTGTAAAATTAGCACAGAAAGTGTAAAGAAAATTGGAATTAAACTCAAAATTTGTGGCTTTTTTGTTACGCAAAAAAAATTATTGCTCTTCATTTTACACTGCTACAAACTATTGGCAAACTGGACATCAAGTTAGCACCGCAAGTACCAGAATACGAAAAAATTACAAAGATAAATAAAAGAAATAATTACAAAGGCATTTGTGGCTTTTTTGTTGCCCAGTAGTAACCGAAAATAAATTTTGTTTCTCTCCACATACCACCTAATACCAGAAATGCGAAATTTGCCCTCTTTGCGGCGGGTGACGGTGAAGGGAACGACTGTCCGTCGCAGGTACCACGGAACAACAACCTACACCGTGCTTTCACAACCGTGGTGGTCAGATAGAATCAGACGCGCAGAATAATTTAAGATTTTCAGCCTCACATAAAAAGAGGAAGATTCACATTTGCTGTAATTGTAGGAGAATCGGAAGAATTTTGAAGTGATGGTAACAGTTTCATGAAATATAAAAAGGACGAGCATATACATTTTACTTTCGTTTTCCTCCAATAAATCGTGCATATTATTACAACGGACCCCTTTGATTGCGTTTCTTTCGTGCATTCAATTTCTGTGCGCATCAAACCGCTGAGAAGGATTGAGGCTTGCAGGTGCTAAGAAGGGAGCGGCACCAACAAAGCGCCATTTCTCCAAACAACCTATCCCTACGTTCAAAAATGTTTTTGACACCCGCAGTCTTTCACGTGTACATGCTGCCATTGTTTAAAAAAAACTCAGAGAATTAACATCGGATTTGGAGAGTAGCAAAGACATTTATATTTTATTTATTTCAAAAACGATTTAAAAAATGTGAGTGACGTGCTACGAGGAGAAGGCCAATCTTGCGGGACTTAATTTGAAGTTACATCTATAACCAGAAGTAAAACAAAGAGCCATCTTAGCATTTGCTCAAGGATCCGGGAAACTAGACGAATACCTGAACGAGATGGGGGTTATTGACTCAGAAGCTGAAGTACAATAATTGTTACATGTACTTTGAAATTATTCAGTACAAATGGTAAATATTACATTATATGTCATTGTTAAAATGAATATTACTTTCCTTTTGGATGCTCGTTGTAGTCTCTAGTTGTACAGAAACAGTTGTGCAGTAGAAAATATTTTTCTTGGGACTTAAACTTTTGTATCGAATTAAATCGATTAATGTCATCTGGCAAAGTGTTGTAAAATAATGAACATGTTTGTCAATTTTTGTAGTGAGCTGTTGATACTGGCACAAGATTGCAAATACACAATGATTGTAAAAGCAAACATTATATAAATTTAATTTCAAAATGTTAATATTCAAAATTTAAACATCGCCCCAAATCCATCTGGTTTAGCAATCTCTAACATATTCACGTGAGGAATAATTTGATTCGAAAATGACAGCGCGGTAATTTACCACTTTTTAAAATTTGTCCGGAACATTTTTAATATTACCGTCCGCTATTTTATTTGGGAAAAAATAATCACAAAGTGAATTCTATCAAGGAGACAAACGCCGTTTTAGGATCAAAAATCGAGTCGTAGAATAAAAGTACTCGTGCGTAATATCTGTTAATTTTTCCGGTAGTGGAATGATAATGGAAGATCTTAGAAGTAAAATATATGTAAAATAAGCTGTGAGGCGATGGAATATTGGTGATATTTACCAATTAGTTCAATTTTATTTTTGAAATCAGCATCAAACAATTTTATGACGGTATTGAAGGAAGACGGAAATATGTGAACTATATAAATAGTTTTATACTACAATTACAGTTGTGCGAGACCATTTGCTTTTGTTACAGTATCACTAGTTTGATAAGTGGGGGGAAAATATATTGAGGTGCGTGTAGAAAGCATAAATCGACTGCCTGGCTTGCCAGTCTCGCAATTCTTGCCTCTGCCGGGGGTTGGCCTCACGCCGCAGGGGCTGACCGTGCCGCCGCGCCGAGAGAGCCCTCAACGGAAGACGCAACGGGTAAAAAGGGGAAGGGCCGCGAGGTGTTCTCCCAAATTTCACTTTACGACACTCCTATTCATCCGATTTGCATGATTGACATGGCATGAGATTCAGGAAATATGTAGCAATCGCCCTATCAGCCAACATTTTTTAAAAAAAATTCTCGGAAGTTTGAGCACCAATTTCAAATACGCGTTTTTGCCAGATTTGTGGAAATAGAGCTTCGTAGCATAAAATATATTTTAAAAAGGTGTCAAATGCCGTTTACAGATCGAAAATCGTACGATTGGTTTAGACTTTATCAGTAAATTCCCTCATGACAGTGCTGCGATCTATTAAATTTTCCTACAAGTATTTTTCGGTGCATTTAGCCTTAACATGAGAGAGCTCTCGCACGGGTATAAATACGCAAGCTATTATTAAAGGGGTACATCGGCATTTGGTTCGAGGAGCACGAGGAAGCTCTGCACTGGAGAAGATCTCCAGGGAAACGAAGGTTTCCGCGCGAGGCGCGTTGGTAGGCTCTTCAGGCGCCGATAGATGGTAGTTGAGTAAGGAGGTGAAGCAAAACCGTTAGGATAGCCCAGATTCAAAAGAAAAAACAACTAATTAGCACGAGATAGTCTGTGCCATTTTGTAGCATCACTAGTTTTCACGTGTTGACGAGCCAAAAAGAATGAACGCGTTTTGTTTGTTTGATATTTCAACTAAATGCCATTACTTCTTAAAATATTGACCATCAATTTTTTACAAAAACCGATATGTAGAGATAATTTGCAATAATCGTGGAATTGCATCTGCTACACAATCATTAGCACTACTTTTACTAAAATTACTAGACATCGGAAGTTAAACGTAAGTTATTAAAACTTACGTTTTAGGACCCTTTTATTAAATAGGCTTCGAAAAAGGCATAAAATAACTTAAAATTTGAGGGGGGAAAACGAAATGTATTTCACTACATTTAAAATAGCCAATACCAAAAAACAATATAACATTAGAGTTTAGACTACTAGTGGACGAGAGACTTCGCCATATTTACAGGATTGAGCACGATTACTACACTTACAGGCACTTACAAGTACTGAACTTGGAGCGCAACTGAGATATCTGAGGGCAGAATGAATACGCACCTCACGCCGGGCAGAGATGGGCACACGGGAAAGTTATAAAATCTATATTGAAATATTACTTAACTTTATGTGTAGTATTCATGTCAGTTATATTCAGCTCCCGCGCACGTGGTTCTGGCTTTGATTTCCAATGGGCAATCTAGTTTTTACTTTCTCGCTACCGCTGTAGTACACTATCTTCCACCTGCTCACTACTGCTACCGAGGTATAGAGAAAGTTATGTAATGCTGCGCGAAAAAACGGTGAATTGTCGGCAGAAAAGTCTTCTTAAAGGGCCCTCAAAACGAGAAAGTGGAAAAATACAGTTGCCAAATTCAGAAGAAAAAAAAAATTTAACACGTGGTGTAACCCCCCCCCCAGAATCCATATTTTGTGGGTCCTTGGTACAGAAAAAAATTGATTGATATAAAAACTTTTCAGTCTCTCCGTCTGTGAACAACCCTAGCGGCTAAACCTTTCAGCCGATTTCTCCAAAATTGATATTCCCCAATTGACGTGGCTGATGTTGCGGCTCCTTGAATTTGAAACCGATATTTTAATTTTGGGGGTATTTTCATAAAGCATCTGGGACATTTTCAAAATAATGACGCCATCGATATTTATTAAATTTTCTTGTTGGATAGTCTGAAAGACGTTTAAAAGAATGGCGCAGGTCTAATGTTGCTTAAAAATACTGATTTTTCAAAAGTTGGAAACTTTTGTTTCGGCGTCTTCCTACAATTAAAATATTAAAGATTGAAATATGTTTTCTTCTTTCAATAGAAACAATATTTTCTTAAAAGCGGCTCCATTGACTTTGATTCAATTTTGTTGTTGGATAGTCTGAAAGACGTTTAAGGAAATGATGAATGTCTCATGTTGGTAAATAACTGATTTTTTGTGAAAATTGAAGAAATTAACAATTTGTTGTGCGTCTTCCTACATCTACTATAGAAGATAAATTTGTTTCTTAATGAAATGTGTTCATCAAAATCAGATCTTCAAATAAGGTCATGTTCAATTTTTTTTTAATATGAGAATTTGTTGCGAAATTTTGTGTGAAACCTAAGCGATTTGTATTTTCTTTAAGCCATTTTTCTTAAAAAACGCGAAATATTTATTAATTAAATTGGAACCTTAAATAAGGCGCCTTAATGCCTTAAATAAACATAAAAGTGGCTTCAGAGAAAGGTGCAAGTGTCATTTTCGTTAAAATGCCTGATACTATGAAATTTTAAAAAATATTAAAACATTTCGGCGTTTTCCTACAACTATAATTGTAATGATACAATTGTTTCTCTTAATGAAATGTGTTAAAAAACATATATTGTGGCGTCACCAAATTTTATTATATTAATTTTTTTACATTAAGATAGTTTTCTCTACGGAAAGAGAGTAGGTCGCGAGGGTGGGCTATCACAAAGTATCCTTTTCAACGAGTTCTTTTCAACGTAACGCTGCCGATCCCCACCCCAGGATCAATTTTTATAATTGAAATTTCATTATGTCAATAAAATTTAATAATATAATTTATTAGGTAAGATTATGTATAATTTATTTTTTTGCTTGCATCAATTCTTTAACGTTTTCTCCTTTCTTTGTAGTTGCAAGTGGTCTGTGACAATGAGAAACGGATCAGAGAAGTGTTTGTTAGTTTCCCAGGGTCAGTTCATGATGCACGTGTCCTTAGGAGGTCACCTTTGATGAATAACCTTCATGATTTATGTGGAGAAAATTGAACATTGCTTTGGACTGTTAAAACAAAAGTTTAGGTTGCTCTACCATGTGAAATTCAGGGACATAAAAATGGTGGTGCACACCATTCGTGCATGTTGTATACTACATAATATTGCTCTTGGAGATGAAATAGAAGTAGATGATAATATTGGAGATGATGTTGATGAGGAAGATAATGGAAACAATGAAGACGTGACTGATGATGGAAATGGCCTCCAGAGGAGAACTTACATTACCTGCAATGTATTATAAATTTGTGATATATAAAGGGCTTTATTAACATTTATGATCATTTTTCCTAATTTTATTTCAACCCATTATTATTTAGTATGAGAGTGCGGATGCGCCTAAATTACGGGGCAATGAGAATTTGCCTCCGACACTTCGCGCGCTACTGTGTGTATTCAGAGGTCCCTAAACTCCAAATGATCCAAATCTCTCAGTGAGCATTGTAGTAGTGTGTTTGACATCACTCACCACACCAAGCACTTTTATATAATTCAACACACGGTTTGAAACGACGAACAGTAGTCAGAATCTCCAGAGGTGTAGGCTACTTAGAGCATTTCACCTGATTCGAGAATTGAGTTGTCATGCTGTAAGTACAGACGCACATTATCGTTTTCAGTACTGTACACAAATTCGTTTGAGAATGGGATAGCAGAAACGTTACTGGAAACTTTACGTGAATTTTCAGTGATATGATTGTTGTATTATATTCACATTCACTCCTCAAGGTTTCAAAAGATATATCATTTGATTTTAATATCAACCATTTATTTGTTTACTTATAGGACTTACGTGAAGTACACGGAAATATATATGTGGTCGAATGGCCAACTGTTTCTCTACCACAATCTACACACTACTGACGGGGATATTTTACAACCTTTCGAATGTTGTCTGGAACACTCCGAAAGAGACACAGAAGCCATATTTTGTATTGGACCGGGACCGTCAGTTCAAAGAAGCTTCGCTGGCTCTATACGTTAGGTACGTATCCAACTCACTCTTATGTGCCTGCAATATATTTCTATTTTAATAATAATAATAACAATAACAACAACAACAACAATAATAATAATAATAATAATAATAATAATAATAATAATAATAATAATAATAATAATAATAATAATAATATTGATTGAGTCACATATACAATTACAATCGTGTATGACGAGTCAATATTATGTCTTGGGTGGAGAGAGCGAAGTTACATTAAGGAGCAAACAAGGGGCCATCTCAGCATTTACTCAAGGGTCCAGGGAAACTGAACAAAACCTGGTCGAGATGGGGTCATTGGCCTAGAAATTATACTACAATAATTGTTACAGATAGATTAGAATTAGGAAGTTTCATTCTTCTGTGTTCCACTCTTTTTGAAATGTAGATATCACTGATGAAGAAAGGTTTTCATGAACATTCTTTAAAAACATTATATTAAATAACTAATCATAATCAATCATTACATTACATAACAAAAAGTGCATGTTTTCCTTATAGTATTATGTGAATACAGTAAGCTAAATTCCAAAGGATGTTATGCACATTTTGAAATTCGATTATGCACAAAGGAGACCATGATGAAATGAAATGACTTGTTTCAATGTTGCCGACTTGTAAAGACGGCAGAGAACGAAATAATGTTTTGCAGCATTTGCCGACTGCAGCCAATGAGCTTCATGCACCAGTTTGTGTCACAATATTAGCGGAAATTTTAAATGTAGTTAGATACCAAAATCATCAACGCTTTGTTACAAGTCATGAAAACATTTTTTTTAAATATTATATCCTAAGAGTATTCTTTATTTTTGTATCTACTTTTCCCATTTGCGTATTTCGTTTGTCGTCAATCAAGAAATTTAGGTATATGAATCGTCTTTATTGTGTACTAATAAGAGATGAAAAGTAATTTATTCCTAAAGTGACACATAAACATCACTTTAGTCCTGGTTTCTGTTTGAAATACGTTTATTTTCGCAATAAAACTTGTTTCATTTAATGCTTGACTCATTTTTCTGATTATTTTCAAGAGGTAAAGGTAGGGAAATTAATACTTTCTTGGTCATTTTCAATTGTATTCAAATTACAGAAAGTAAAATTACTTCAACATTACGAAAATAATAAGAGAAAAGTATATTTATTATTTTTATCTCCATAATAATTTATATTATTTTCTATTAAATAAAATTGTGCGTACGTTTTGATTTCTCATCAACTACAGAATATATTTGTTAATAGCTTAAGAGCACGGGAATGCCGTAGAATATGTAATCATCTTTAAGCTGAGCATTTTTGCCATATTTTTGTAACTAAAATGTGTCACTGGTACTATTAATTCCAATTTTTGATGTTTTAGTTATAATTAAAAAATGAAATGGAAGGAAACACGAATCTCTTGCATGCAATGCCCGGAGAGTATAAACATGTAAATTATATGGACTCCATATGGGACACTATACGGAATATAATAATAATAATATTTGATTGTTTATAGACTAGTGGCGTCTCCTGCTCAGTGAGCAGTGGGAAGCGATCAGTTTTACTTATTAAACAAAGTATACCAATTAAGTTATCTAATCGACATCGTAATATATGTTTATGAATTTCATATTACGATGTACATACCTACTTACTGTACCGACTTTGAGAATATTTAAGAATTGCTAATTTTGGGTTGCTTGCTCTGTCAGTAATAAACGAAATAATATAAAAATTGTTTAATTAGAGGTCGATTTTCCGTCATCTTCTAGAGTACTTGAGAATTAAAGAGTTTTGGAAACCTTTCAAATGACATTGGAAGTTTTCACTCACAGTTTCCTACCATGTGCAACTCATTCTTTTCTACAAACCATGTGCTTAGCATGTCGCATCTTTTCACATGAAAATTGTTGGCTTTTAATTATCGCGTTAGTTGCAAAACTATGATTTTTCTTTGTGAAAGACATTTTATTATCTATAACGCAATTTAAAAAAAAACTCAGCACTTTTGGAAAAACCCACAATACACGTGAAAAAACTGTCAACAAAGAATTATCATCCGCGTGCGGTTGTTTGTTAGTACTGCCAACCCACCTCTATTAAATCACGTACTGGATCAGGACCAGTTCGCAAACATGAGTGTGTAGTGTGGTCAAGATGTCCTTCCCCCAAACCACTATGGATTCCCAGTCGGTAGCACGTGACCACTGGGTTTCCCAGTCCTGAAAGAAGAGAGGTGCTCAAAGGAGGCGATGGCGAAGCTTTGGTTGGGGAGATACACAGAGCTAATGGGAAGACCCACCTGCGACAGCCAGCGTCGCATTACCGAATGCCAAAAGCCCTTATCTTCCACTCAGCACATGGTGAGAGAGTTCAATGACCTCGGCAACGAAGCGAAGCCGTCGAAGGGATGTTTCGCGACCGTTCACATCCACAGTCATAGACGCCTACCGAAAAGTGCATGGAAAAAAACAACACAAAAGGTACAAACAGAACAGAGAGATATACTTGAGGAAAAGCAAAGAAAAACATGTTTAACAAAAGTTTTAAACGGGCCGAAAAACTTGGGGATGCGACACAACACTCGCATCCATTGAGCCTACGCCACTGATATAGACTTACAAAAAGGATCAGGCAGTCTATAAATTAATTAAATTTCAGTAAGATTATTTCAGCTGATCCTGGAATTCAGTCGAAAAGAAAGTAACCCCAAAATATTATTATAAATTGCCAATAACTACAGAATAAAACAGTACAAAAATAAAAGTACAGAGAATGCATTGCAAATGGTGTAACTACGAAGTAAGTAGTTCTTTCAGCGTGGGTAAAACATCATCTTTCTTTATGGAATATGCATATTGCCTGCTCCACCCTCTTTCCATTCCATTCTTGGCCTTTCAGTGTTTCTGTTTCCTCTCAGCTTATAGATCCGGGCTTGTGTCTGGAAGTCTTGCGGCATATTTTCAACATGTCACCCAATGCTGTCAGTACTTCTTAATTTTGTCATATACCGTTTCTTTCCGCCCAATTACCGCCCCCCCCCCAGGATGTGCTCTTTAATAAAAGTAATGATATATAATTCAAGAATGATTGCATTGGGCAATCAGATTCGTTACTTGAAAGTTGAATACAAGTATGTATCTTATGTAGGTGAACTTCTTTCAATTATCATCACATAATGTACTTACCCAAATGTAAGAGAACCCCTGATTTTGAAGAACTCCCCTAAAAATATTTATTATTTTTAACAAATTCTTACTTTTAGTATAATTAAGATCATTCCCTTCAGTTACCAGATTTTCTTCCCGTTCCTCACATGTTAATGGCTTCTGACTCTTGAACAAACATAACTATAAATTTGTATGATCCATTTGTGAACTTTCTGTACATCCCTGTACTTCAACTTCACAAAAGAGAGTGGAGTTGTCAACATTTGAGACATTTTTTGCCACGTTTTTAAATTTTAAAAAAAAATTCTATCTCTGATTGGATATTGATTGTCTGTTAGTGATTCCAGGAGGTCAAATACTAAGGGCATTAGTTCCGTAAGTGTAAAGCATGTTAATGCTCTGGGTGGGGTGGGGGGCTTCTCCTGCTGTATGGTGAGATCCGGAGCTGACCTGTCTTCTGCTTGTGGGGTTTACCCTAGTGAGGCATCTCCCACCAGAGGGGCACTGCCTCAGCCAGGAGAAGCTCTAAGCTCCATACTGGTCTCTCAGCCTGTGTGATAGTGTAGTGCATATTGATGTAAGTGTGCGAGGATAGGATAAAGAAGATGTAGGAAAGATTATGTGCGTTCTGAGGCACGTTTGTTGATACTGCTCTGGCATTTGCCTGGTTTTCATTGGAGAAACCAAGGAAAACTACCAATCAGAGCAGATGGCTGCTGGAATTCTAATCCAGGCAGTGACTGAATACAACCTGGCTGGCAAGTCTTTTGCAAACTGCAAAAGTCTCGCAGTGTCATTCCATGAGGCTGCAAGGCTTCATCCATCAGTGCAGTGTGTAACAAAATCTTGGCAACAGTTTTTATTCATTACCATTTTACATTTCACTAACTATGCCATTCATTTGAGATTCTCTCTTTACCAGCTAATTAAAAAAGAATTGGTCTGAATCATCTGGCAAATGCCAAGAATATGTCCGCATATATAATTAGGTATTACAGATATGCATGTTAATTACTACCTTTGCAGCTTATTGTAACATTGGTTTCCAGTTTTTTGACATGGAAAGGCAGAGTAAAAAGATAGATCACCACAACAACGCTTAAGCTGTTTATATAAGACAACCCAGTACTTTTCAAATGAAATATTTAGGAAAAACCGCATCTTATAGACAAGTAATAATAATAATTAAAAAAAACACACACAATGGGTCTATTCTTCAAGGAAGGAAATCTATCTGAGCAACTCAATGTATTTAATAAAATTTTACATTTTAATGTTTACAATAAAGATGGTGAATAAGTGCTAAAATTAATAGTTTAAAAATATTCACTGACCCTCATTTAAGGCAGACTTCTTAATGTTTATTTTAAAACATGCTTAAATAATGAAGTAAAACAACAACATATTGAAGAAGACAAAACAGATATTAAAGTACATTTGCTCATGTTAAAACTTCTTTGCATTATTTTATTATATTTTTGATTTTACAATTCATTTCTCAAAATTTCAATTGGCAATATTATATTTCTGCCTTTGGATGCGTCTCATAATAAGGGGGAAGTGGTTCTTCAGCAGATCTTGAGGCTCCTGGTGCTGGTATATTAGAATACGGCAATGAATTACATATTTCTTGATGAAAACTCATAACAGTAAGCATACACAGAAGAGCCATTCCTGGAAAGATTATCACAATTAATGTTTACAGAAAAAAATCCACAAAGCACATTCTGACAAAGACAAGATACGGAGGAGAAAAGGAGAAAACAAAACAACAAATTAGTTCAATTATGAAAAACCCAAAGATATTAAATACGCATTGATTTCATTCTTTAAAAAGTGAAGTTTGTTCTTCATTTGAAATCAAAAACAACTTTTCAATTTGTTGTGTCTTTGGGATAATTATCATAATGCAGTATAAACAGCTAGGATCCTATTGTTTTAAGCAGAGGTGAATACAGAGACACATTTTGGGTGGGGAAATTCAAAATTTTTTGGGAATGTATCATGAGAGAGAGAGAGGGAGAGAGAGGAAGAGGGGGGGAGGGGGAGAGAGAGACAGACAGACAGACAAGAGAGAACGAGAGAGAGGTGTATATAAAGTACTTAGTGGACAATTATTCGCATCATTGTGGGGCAGTTTGGGATAGGTGAGTAATGAAGTGTTTTGTACATATAATTACTATATTTATATAATTATTATAAAACTTACCAAATATAAATATTCCTATCACTGAAATAAGTATTGGCCACACTACATAAGTGCTGGCAAATGCATATGCAATGGCTACAGCACTATGCAACAAAATCCATGATGCAGATACTATCAGCCATCCTCTCACCATGCTAAGGATTAACTGTAAAAGAGGATTTCTTTTACCAAATGCAGTACATGTTTGAAATGAGAATTTTAATATGCCAGCATAATCTGTCATTGGCTAAATCTATAATAGTAGTAACAATATTAATAATAATAATAATTAATAATATAAATGCTAATACAACTTCACCTCATGGTCACAATTGAAAGTTTAACAACCATATGGATATGATACCCTTTCCTTATTGTCAACTAGCATTGCAACCCCATAATTCTAAGCTTGATGTAATTGTTATAAATTATTTTTTGACTGACTATTCAAAGAATTGTCTGCCACAGCCAGGAATCAAACCCAGATCTCGTGATATATGCCCCTTTTAACAACCGAGACAGTCAACTCTAAAACAACCTTAAAGGGATAGCTGTCCTGATTAATTAAACCTTTCACCACCTGATCCCCATTAGAAATGAAACAATCATGAGGGAAGACATTCCCTTTGCGTAATTGTCCCTTACTACTGAAATTAATACTACATACAACTACCAATGAACTTAAATTCCTTGTGAATAGTCAAAACAATTTATAACTACAGCATCATGCTTAGTAGCTATGGGGTTGCAACAATAGTTGATAATAACAAAATGGGAAACATATTTCTATGTAATGATTTACCTTCCAACTTAGTGGTGTTTATTGAGTTATTCTTTGTCAAATTCCACAAAATTAAGAAACGTTTGACCTTGATGTCCCAGATTTTTAAATCCCTGCCAATCAGCAGTAGACTATTACAATTGTAAAACTTTCACAAAACAATAAATAGAAATACCCCTTCACGTCTTACTATGTTCCATATGTATACTTACGACTTTGAATGAAATTTAAATTATAAAGTATCAAAAGGATTAAATTTAGTTGAAATGGAATGAATATTTTTACAAAAAAGTTTGTTATGAAGTTAATTTGATATTTTTTTTACTTCACTTAACAGAGAATAAACCTTCCTTGGCTGTTTCATAGAGAAATGTAAGTCCTATTTTCACTGTTAACTCTTAAAATTTTGAAAATTGAAAAAGTTTGAAATTTGTTCGACATCTTCCTACAACAACAAAATTGAAGATTGATATTTTTTTCTTCACATGACATGTGTTTTCCATATTTAGTTCTTTAATTTGGGTTGTACTTATTTTTTGAATAATTTAATTGTTGTCTTCAATTTTCATCAATCTCAAACGCAGTGAACCTTCTAATATTGACAGGGGGAACCCTGAAGTTAATCCCTTTAAAAAGTGAAGGACAATCCATATTGCTTGTGATAAGTTTAAGAAGAAAAATTGTATCGGCTAAGTTTCTCAGGGATCTAAGCGATGGCACATTCGTGTGTTTATGACTTTCTTTATTTTCCCCACACCACAGCCTGAAGAGAGCTTAATAAAGGAAAAAAGAGATGCAAAACGGGTTAACAAATATATACAAATAACACAATTGAACACAATCCTTTTTTAGAGGAAAATATCTCACAAGAAAATAATGAACAAAACTGAAAATAAATTTTAATTATTGAATGGAATTTTATTGAAAACACAACAATCAAACTAAACATCAACTCAGTATACTTTCAGTTGATTTTCAAATCATTTAATAAAGTATAAGTAATTTCCTATTCTTCAAATTAAATACACCTGTAATTTTCTTCACAATCAAGATATCTAACTTGCATATTCGAGTTGACCATTCATTTTAAAAACACTGTAATTTGTGAAAATTGCAATACCTAGAAGAAATGGTCACCATCACGTAAAAAATCAGTTTGTGTATGTCCAGTGTGTCCATAAGAAGTGATTAAATTTGCGTAGAGGTGGCATGCACATTGATCTAGCGATGCCCTCCTTTGTGTGACAGGTGAGATCAGTGTTACATCACACTGTCTGTGTAGAGCCGTCAAACAACATGGAAAAGTGCAAGCAATTGCCAGTACACCTCGTTGACACCAAAAAGCGCAATATCATCATTTGCACCGGTACGAATGGGGCAGAATGATCAGTATCAGGGAAGCGGGTTTGTGGTAATGTCTCATTTGCGGCTCAAGCGGGGCATACTGCAATGACAATGATGCGTGTGTGGAACCAATGAGTAGAGCAGAGTCCTACACAGCAACGAGCGGGTACTGGATCACACAATATGACCACTTCACAAGATGACCACTATCTTGTCTGCATGTCCATAACCAACGGAACGGTGTTGTCCACAGTGACAGCTCGATTTTGGAGCACTGCTAAAGGTTTGGTCTCAATTTGTAAAAAATTACCCAAAATGTAATTTTTTTTATATGTATATCATGCCTTTTAATATGTACATTCCCAACGGTTTGTGTACATTATTACATTTGTGAGTGAAAGTGCTTCAAATTACTTCCAATTTTTTTTTTTTTAAACCTCAAAAAATTTCGCATTCACATTATTACTTGAACTCCATATTCTTTCAAAAAAATGTTCCTTATTAGATGATGTTTTGCTCTTCTGTAATATTCTTAAACTAATATTTCAGTTCTACTATTAGGAAACGGAAAAATAGAGAAGTTAAAAAAAAATTAAAAAAAAAAAATAAAAAAAAATTGGGTGGCAATAGATGGCAGCGAACAAGAGTATGTGGCAAGATCGAAGAGCTAACTTAAGACGAAATAAATTAAAACACTAACTAGTACAAGAAAGTCTGTGCCATTCTTTAGCATGACCAGTTATTTTTCACATCCTGTTCATTATCAGCATAAGCTGTTATTGTGACACCAAAATATTGAGATGTCTTAACATCTCACATGTGTGCTGTTTTTGTAACTCGTGTGAGGCAACGCTCCTCCCCCTTGCCTACAATAGCTACGCATAGCTGCCTGCTGACTTGAAAACCTATAAAACTCAACAAAGGGAGACAGTTTTGCCCTTCCAAAACCACCCTCCCACTTGAAACAAAGAGTCTAGAGATCTCCGGGATCCTAGACCCAAAAAATAAAGAAGCCACTCGACCTTCACCAAACTGAACCTCTGATGGTTGCTCACCTCGTAAATGATGTTTGAAGCAAGTGCCATTAAAATGATATTAAAATAGAGGAAATCAGCAAAAAATGAATTAAAAGTGACGTTAAAAGGTAAAAAATGATTTATTAGCAGAAATCGATGAAAAATCCCCCCAAAATTACATATAAAATAGGTAATTTTGTTGTCATATCATAAAGTGAATTTCCATATTAAATGTAAAAAAATCGTAAAGTGAAACGAAAAAAATTGATATTTCATTAAAATCCGCTCCTACTAATAATCATTACTATTGTCTTAAACTTTCACACATCAATTTTCTTTTATTTTTAATATATCTAAATATTAATTTAAAATAACCTTTGCTTTATACTCATAAATGAAAAAATGTTATCTTACTTTACTGGCACCCCAAATGAGACAAACACTCATGATTGCTTCCACTGCATTCAGCACGGCAAGCAAAGCCATCATATTGGCAACCATTTTCAGAGCCTCTGATGGTTGCTCACATCGTGAAGTATCTATAAAAGAGTGTCAATGTAAGATATAAGCAAGATTCTGATTTTTAATTTCTACCATTAGAATAATACTGTGATGTTATGAAAAAATTATTATTTTCTAGAGAGTTAGAATAACTTCAATCCCTGTATAGTTTTTCCTCTTATGCAATAAATCTTTTACGAACAGCATAAAAAACTGTTATTTTATATCACACCATAATACAGTGTTCAAAATATCCCAAGCAAAAATATTTTTTCAATATGACTCAAAACAGATCTTTACAATGCACTTGTTTTCGAAAGGACAGAGAAAATTTTTCAAAATATATTTACCATAATTATATGAACAACTATTACTAAGTGCACTACTGGCTGTTGCAGTGAGTCCCAGAAATGTTAATGCAACAATCTGCAACAAAGAAAAAAAGTAAATTTGTTATAGACAAGTAGGGCCTACCTATTTGTTAGAACAGTACATAAAAGCAAAAACTGTAATTAACAGAAGGCACACACTACCAGCCATGTCCTCCCCTCCTACAAAACAAAGGTCTAGAGTTTTTGTTTACCTTCCTTTATTTGGCAAAATTTATTTAAATATTTATGTTTCAATTACATCATTAAACAAAAGAATTGTATCATATCTACAGTGCATAAATAAAATACAATATAATAACAAATATATTTATTATTTAACAAAAAACTACTGTTTCCCCAATGATCAGTTGGATCTGCTCCTGATTGTCAGCTGTTGTGATGTCATCCAAATGGGAGCTTATACATCACTACAGTGATGAACTATGGATATACCAATTGGATGACACTGCAACAGCTGATTTACGTCAAGTGCAGTTATGAGTAAATCCAAGTATAATAAACTTTTAAATTTGATGAGAACCACAAACAATCTTATTGAACATTGCAAACAGAAGTTTACATAAATAGCAATAAAAAATAAAATAAGGTCTCATAATTAATGTTTTTAGTATATTTAGTTTTTTAGAAGCCGTTAATTGGTTAAATAAAATATCAATATAAATTTTCTCTGAATAACTGCTGAATGTTGATTCAGTTGAAAAATAGTTAATTAAAATTATAGATTCCAGGAAAGCCTCATATAGCCTGCTATTTTTATTACCAGTAGGATACATAGTAAGTAACATATAACAGTTGGAAAACAGTATATTAACTTAACAAAACAGTAAAAATATTAATTCTGAATGTATTACAATTTAAATGTTAAGAAAGAAAGGGACAAATTCTTACCAAAGTGAAGGATCCTACTACAATTGAGCCAGCTCGCAAACTGCAGCAGCAACATTTTGAGGGCAAAATTTGAGATGGATGAGCCATTTTACTGTAAAACAAAAATTTAACTTACACATTAGTTTAATGGAGAAAAATACACATAATTTTAAAAATAGATGACCCAACAAAATCAATCCTAATACATGGTAATGTAGGTAGAGTGTGCACCAAGTTTTACAAAATGTGTCTTTAAATGACTGCATAAATCTTCATTTATGAAGCTTGGATTTCACATTTTACCTATGTCCGCTTTTTAGAGAATAGTAATTATTCAGTAGTTCCTGATATGCACTTGTATTCAGTGTCTTTAGAAGAAGTGCATTAGTGGTCTCTCAAAGACTCGTTATTCAAGAAGAAGATGTGAAGAAAGTGTGAAATCTTTTTCATCAGTAAGTTTTGCAAGTCAGAAAATGAGAACATGGAAGGCCAATCTTCTAGGGGCAACATACTGTAATAAAAATAATCATATAATTCACATGAATTTAAGAATGTAATAAAAATGTTACTATTCTTTTATACATTTGGAATAAATAGTTTTCAGGTTTGATTTGATTTATTTTGCCAAAGAACAGGAACAACTACGTGACGAAGGTGGGATAAATAGAAGTACAAATAGACAAAATTACGACTTTGGTGTATTGTTTTCAAAATGGTTTTACATTCACTTCCTTTCACGTCAACTACTCTGGATTGTCACCTATTTGAACGTAAATATCCTTTCTTATACGAGTCTGTTAAATGAATTATTACTGGGCCTCGAAGTTAAGTGGTTCAACGCAAATTCTTTATTGCGAATCACAAATTTCAACTACGGTGAACATTCTGTGCACTTTGAGAGCTGATGCATAAAGTAATAATATCTGATAATGGTAATTTGCTTACAACACCTACCTGTATTGAAGTACTATATACAAATAATATTGGCCCAGAGGAATGTACGTGGTCCCTCCCCAGGAACTGAAAGTTTGATGAGGTCAGTCAGTTGGTCAGAACTCTTCAGCCACGTCTGCAACAGTTCCGGGCCGATTACGAAATGAAATGCAATGAAATGGCTACAGCGGCGGAAACGTCCAGATACCTTCATCCGCCCACAGCGCTCACACACATACGCGCACTCGCCGATAGTAACGATGGACATCCCGTCTCTCAGAGGGGAATCCCAGGGCGTTGGCAGAACTGCCAACTTACCGCGATTTTGGTACCTCAATTTATACTAGGATTTACTTAACCGCGCACTTGACATCTGTTCATGGTTTTATCCACCCGGGAGCTTGAATGTTCCCATTGTGACGTTACTGAAGAGACTTTTAAGCTCCCGATTGGATGCAACAGCAACAACTGATTTACGTCAAGTGCATGGCCAAATAAATCGTACTATATACGTTCTTCCCACAGATATATGTTGTATATCTACACGAAGTGTCTATAGACTTCGTGGATATATTTGCTGTATATCCGAGATTTATCTGTGGTCCTGCTAGCTTGAGTCACGTGATGTTGCTGGTAGTGGATTCTTAGTTATATGTACGCAAAAGCTCGTTGCACCTCTATAAGTCCCATTATTTTCCTGATGTTTCGAGTGTAATGCTTTCGCTGCACGGCGCGTGTTGTGCTACCAGCAGTGCTTACAGGCAATTACAAATGCTTAGTGTACAAATATAACCGTCCCACTACTTTTGCCCTTTCGAGGTCACTTTCTCATACGTTCCGATTCCACAAAACATTCCATTTCTGCAAAACAACGCATACTTTCTCGCATAATTTGTAACTTTTACAACTTTCGAAAATTCAGAGAGTTCAACGAAAATTGGACTTGCAAAAAAGTGCAGCTGTTGAAAAGAGATGAAAATGATCTTAAGGCGTCATGTAAAGTACTCCTAAAAATCAATACATCAGTTTCAAATACAAAGGGCCGCAACATCATTCAGATAGATATGGAAGCTTCAATTTTGGTAAAAATGTTGCTTACCGTTTAGCCGCTAGCGTCGTTCACAGACGGGGAGACGTTCAAAGAACAACAAAAGGTATATTCTGCTGGAAGAAGTTATTTGCTACACACAGGAACAGCAATTATCTGTTTTTTGGCATCAGGAACCAAAAAAATGAATTTTTCTCTCGAAAAACCGCCATTTTTCTGTAGCATTACCCTTTCTCTACACGTAAGAAGTAAGAAAGAATGTATAAAAATCTATCGAGATGAAACAACGGGCTTCTAAGGGATGGTACCTGAGCTAGAAGGGCTTAAACAATGTTTGACCCACAAATTCCAAAAGAACGTAATCTATGAGCAATCGTCTTTTATATTATTTCAGTAGTAGTTTCAGATTTTGCGGCTCTCACACGCAACCAATGTTTATAAATGAGGTCTCGAAAGAAAGAGAATTTCACGAAGACGTGAGAAACTGCATTTTAACTTCAAAAAATATGGGAGATTTGTTTTAAAAAACGCATCTAAATATTCATATCAAATGCAGCCCAGGAGGGGGAAGGGGGAGAGAGAGAGATACACACACACACCACCGTTTTTTATTTTATTTTATTTGTGTAAAGATGTGAAAAAAATCTGTAGCTTTTGGGTTCCAAATAGTGGTCTGCAAACCCGAATGACAGGTTCAGTCGATACAAACACTTGAGATTCGTTACCAGTATATATATATATATATATATATATATATATATATATATATAACGAATGTTTACTTTTTCACAATTCATACACACATATTAATTGCCATTAGAATAAAATAGGCATTTTACTAAACATCCAATGAATAACTACTATACATGAAATAACGTAAATATGTAAATTCGCCAGCAAAAACAAGTATACAGGTTTAATCAAAATTATGTTATTTATAATACTAAACAAAAAAACTTCCTATTTTTATTACATTCTCACAATACTCCCTATGTCGTTTTCGTAATGCATGTGTGCGTTTACGTTCAACTGCATGTTTGCGGAAAATCGATCATCATAAGCTTCCTAGTCTGGGGACAACTTGAAACTGTCAAAAACGAGTCGTCGCATGATATCATGGAACACCACGAGACATGCAGACGTTCATTTTTAGAAGGCTGCGGCCCCGCGAAGCTTCTCTTTTACATTCTGGCACATTGCTTACGCAGAAAAAAATGTAACGCTGCAAAAAACGACGATTTTTCCACAGAATCACTTTTATTACTGGGCTCTGGTAAAGAAAAACCTGTTAAATCTTGTTCATATACTATGTATGGCAGAGGTGGCTGGTGCCCAAACAAACTGAAGTTTACAGCTCCATCGAATGACGGAAATGTAATTTCCAAAATTCAGAACACTAATAAATACACTGCAAGTTTTTATAAACCGCATATATTGCTCGCATTCAATATTGCGCGAAAACCACTAAAATTTTCAAAAAAAAAAAAAGTTAGAAATTAATTTGAAGAACATTAACAATTACATTAAAGAACTCACTATGGCGAATAAATTTTATTTCAGGTTAAAATCTATATCGTCAAAATTTTTAATTGTAGGAAGACGCTACAAAACAATTCAAAAAACTTTTACAATTTTCAAAAATTCAGAGATAACTCTGAGATTATAAGTGTATTTTACTCTCTTCTTACAAGAAATTTATAGAAAAAAATTTAAAGCCGTTTTTGAGCAAATTTTGGAAATGTCCAGCTAACTTTATGTAAAGCACCCCCAAATTTTGAAGAAAGTTTTTCAAAATCGCGTCTCCTCGAGTGGAGCCAGATCGACCGCGGAAAATTCATTTTGGAAAATATCATACGTACGGTTTAGGCGCTAGTGGTTCACAGACTGACAGATGGGCAGACAGACGGACGTTTTGCCGTCAATTGGTTTATCGGTATCAAGAACCTACGAAACAGGGATTCTGGTTACTTCACGTGTTAGAGGATTTTCTCCGCTTAATTTAGCAACATAATTATTTCACTTTTTCGTTACCAAGGTTCGGCAATGGGTTAATTCTGCCAAAAATCCGCCGTTTTTTCTCGCAGCATTACATTACTTTCCTAAACAAGTATATTTATTCGTATATACGTATGTACACGGGAAAGGTATAAAACGACTATATTGAAATATTACTGAATTTTATGTATAGTATCCGTGTCGGGTATATTCAGCTCCCGCGCACGTGGTTCTGACTTTGATTCCCAATGGTCGCTCTAGTTTTTACTTACGCTACCTCTGCCACAGTATATTACCTTCTCACTACTGCTACGGAGGTATAGAGAAAGTTATGTAATGCTGCGCGAAAAAACGGTGAATTGTCGGCAGAAAACTCTTCTTAAAGGGCCCTCAAAACGAGAAAGTGGAAAAATACAGTTGCCAAATTCAGGAAAAAA
>BOPP01000022.1:9335402-9375154 GCA_017312745.1 Gryllus bimaculatus
TATTTTAATTTTGGGGGTATTTTCATAAAGCATCTGGGACATTTTCAAAATAATGACGCCATCGATATGTATTAAATTTTCTTGTTGGATAGTGTGAAAGACGTTTAAAAGAATGGCGCAGGTATAATGTTGCTTAAAAATACTGATTTTTCAAAAATTGGAAACTTTTGTTTCGGCGTCTTCTTACAATTAAAATATTAAAGATTGAAATTTTTTCGTTCATAAAATCTGTTCCTTGAAGATAGATTTTAAAATAAGGTCATATACATTTTTTGAATATTTGAGTATCTTTTGCGTAAATTTGTGTGAAATTATGCAACTTTTAATTTTGTTTAAACAATATTTTCTTAAAAACGGCTCCATTGACTTTGATTCAATTTTGTTGTTGGATAGTCTGAAAGACGTTTAAGGAAATGGTGAATATCTCATGTTGGTAAATAACTGATTTTTTGTGAAAATTGAAGAAATTCAAAATTTGTTGGGCGTCTTCCTACAACTACTATAGAAGATAAAATTGTTTCTTAATGAAATGTGCTCATCAAAATCAGATCTTCAAATAAGGTCATGTTCAATTTTTTTTTTAATATGAGAATTTGTTGCGAAATTTTGGGTCAAACCTAAGCGATTTGTATTTTCTTTAAGCCATTTTTTCTTAAAAATCGCGAAACAATTATTTATTAAATTGGGACCTTAAATAGCATAAAGGTCGCTTCAGAGAAAGGTGCAAGTGTGATTTTAGTTAAAATGCGGGATACTATGAAATTTTTAAAAAAAAACTAAAACATTTCGGCGTTTTCCTAGAATTATAATTGTGATGATACAATTGTCTCTCTTAATGAAATGTGTTAAAAAACATATAAGGTCATGTTGAATTTTGTAAAAATATCATTCTTTTTTTGTAATGTGAGAACAGAGTTACCCGCTCCAAATTTAATGCGCTTTGTGAACAAAAGTTGAGAAGTGTTTGAATGCTATTGCTATTTTTAAAAAAGAAAGTATATTGATTGATGGTAATAATGTATGATGGATGATAATCTCTCTCTCTCTCTCTCTCTCTCTCTCTCTCTCTCTATCATTTTCTCTCTCTGCGCCTCTGTTTCTATTTCTATCTCTGGCTGCCTCTGTCTTTTCCTCTGGTTGACTCCCTCTGTCTGCCTGTGCCTCAGTCTGTCCCTCTCTGTCTTTTGTCTCTCTGGGTCTGACTGTCTATATTCGCCTCTGTCTGGTTCTGACTCCCTCTCTGTCTCTCTGTTTGTCTCTGTCGGTCTCTTTTTCCTTCTCTTTTAATCTCTCTTTGTCTCTCTGTGTCTGTTTCGCGTCTCTCTATTTCTGTCTTTATCTCTTTCTGTCTGTGTCACTTTCTGTCTCTGTATCTCTCTGTCTTACTCTTTGTCTCTCTGTTTGTGTCTCTGCATTCTGTCAGCCTCAGTCTCTCTCTCTCTCTCTCTCTCTCTCTCTCTCTCTCTCTCTCTCTCTCTCACGCGTGCCTCGGTCCTTATCTCGGTCTGGCCCTGCGTATCATGAAGCGCAACCTAGTGGTGCAGCGCCATCTAGTGGAGTTGCAACAAAACTAACGGCTTATAAACCTTCTAGGGAAAAATACACGTAGATGTTCCAATTGTCATGGAGATCGGTCACATGGTGTCGGAGTTCACTGTTCTGTCAAATACTAACATCCATTTTTACAGATATAGACCAGGGTTGTCAAACTGGCGCTCGCGGCCGCAAGCGCCCAGCGGTGCCACTTATTGTGGACCGCGGAAGGTTATTAGTAGAAACTGAAAGTCCCTTGCATTCACGCGAGAATAGCGCGCCTAGCGCATGCTCCCTGCAAGTTGAACATCCCTGGTAAAGACTAATGAAAATTCTCAACCCTGTGTATGAGTATTCACAACAACGCTTTCACATTTTAATGGGCTATAACCGTACCTGAAAATATGCATCCACCGTGAGAGGGAAAGGGACTTTACATGAAACCTAAAAACATTTTCAAAATTTTTTCAAAGATAGTTCAAAATTTTCTGATTAAACTTTGTCCTCGGATAATGTAAAGAGTACTTAAGAGAATGGTATAAGTCTCATTCGAATTTTTTTTTTTTTTTTGCAAATTACATAAGTTCAAATTTTTCTGCAACAGCAATTCTGAAGATCATTTTTTTAATGAAATCTGTTCTTTAAAGATGTCTTGGATTAAAATAATGTACAATTCTTCAAAAATGTGAGAAATTTCGTTAAATATAGGCATACCGTTCAATGTTAAATGCAATAGTTGTTGCTAATGACCGAAGTGTTGATGCGGCCTTAAATAAAAATAATAATAAAAAAAACTAAAACTAAACCTGCGTCCCTACGGAGTACGAATATCTGGTTACAAGGTTCTAATACATAGTAATTGAGTTCTGCACGGCAGTAGTGGACTGCTGCGTGTTGCAGCTACACACTTCATATTGTATTTAATATATTTGTAACAAATATAATACATCAAGTTTATCTTCGTACTTTACTTCTCAATATAAACTTTATTCCACATCTAACACTCTTTCCTGACTGCAATATGCTTAAAAAGTGATACAAAGTTTTCTCTTCATGTATGAATTACAGATTAAGTACGTACAGATTTTCGAACTTTTATCACAGATTAATACACCCATTTTCAAAGATTTTGGGAAAATTTCCACTCATAGCCCAATAGAGAAAGCTTAAAACGGGGGTTGTGTTCCAAAGGGGTAGTAATTTTGATTTTCAAGATATTTTGTAAGATTTTGCCCTATATTAAAAAACTTGGCCTTCAAATTCTCTCTTTTTGCGCCTTTTCCGTCGCCTTTTTACTTTTTTTCAGTTTTTTCTTAGTAATTTGCTTCTAGGTTTTATTTATTTAACACTAAAAACAGAAATAGTGGGGGAAGTGAAGTGTGCGTACGTTTTCTTCAGCTCTGGGTTCCCTACCTAACTCCTAGTTGAATTATGAATGCAAGTAGCAACAAGAGTTTTCGACAAGAATTGATAAAATACTCGCTTCCATTTAATAAAACAAGTTTGCAAAGGGAAATGAGCTACAGATTCAGACTATTATCCCTTATCGCGATGTGTGTGGAGGATTCGACTTACTGGCGCGAGAACATGAACGGTTGTGCAAATAACTATTGCTGAGGTCTTTTTAAACCTGGCGCGCGCGCAACTATACAAGTACACCGCGCGCTAACGAGCTCACTGCTGCAGAGGGCAGCCAGCGAGACGGGGAGCTTCGAAGCGAGGCTATCCCTCCCCCTCACAAGCCCCTCGCTAGCCCGCCAATCAGTCGACCCGTCAGCCAGTCAGTCGAGCAGTTAGCTAGGCAGCTAGCTAGTCAGTCTGCCCGCCCGCCAGCCAGTCAGCACCCGTCGCACGAGAGGGAAGCCGTGCTGCTCAGGAGCGTCCAGGAGCCGCACGTTAGGAAGCTGGGTGCGCGATATCGCCACAGCCGGCAACGCGTGATGCAAGGTGGCATTGGAGACTCGCTGCCACGCACCGCAGCAAGACGGTGCCACGCCAGGTCCAGAGAGGCCCCTTTTGGATTGCGCACAGACCGAGCACGGAGGAGATCAGGGAAGAGGTGACTCGCCGTTTAAAAAGATTGCAGCTAGCGATTGTAGATAAAAGTGGAATAACGTATTGTTAAAGTTGATGCCAAACTTTAAGTAAATGTGCACAGGTAGTGAAGATGCATTTATTACTAGTTGTTACATTATTTATTATGTATTAGTATTGTTATTATTGTTATTATTATTATTATTATTATTATTATTATTATTATTATTATTATTATTATTATTATTATTATAAAAGCTGAGGTACAAAGTTGTTTTGGAATATTGCAATTAACCCTGCAGTAGTCGCGCATGGACTAACTGTCCGCGCGAATTTGCACTGGTGTTTGTGAAAATTGTAGTACCCAGAAGGAGTGGTCCGAATCACTAAAAAATCGGTGGTTGTGTAGAACAGTGTATCCATAAGAAGTGATGAAATTTGCGTAGAGAGATCGTGCACGTAGGCATAGCAGCGCCTCCCTTTGAGAGGTCAGGTCAGTGTTACGCCGCATTCAGTGTAGAGCTGTCAAACGACGTGGAAACATGCAATCAAGAGTTGGTATGCCTCGTCGACGCCAAAGGTCGCAGTATCAGCATCTGAGTGAGTTCGAAAGGGGTAGAATGGACGGTCTCTCGGATGCTCTTTGTCGTACCATGACATTGCGGCTCCAACGGGGAGCGCTGTTACGACAGTAATGCGTGTGGAACCAGTGGATAGATGAGGGTCTTACTCATCGTCGAGCGGGTACTGAATTACACAATGTGACCACCGCGCGAGGTGACAGCCATCTTATCCACATGGCCGGAACCGACAGAACGGGCGTCGTCCACAGTGTTGGCTCGACGTTGAAGCAGGGCAACGGGTGTGGTCATGTCTGCATCGACAGTTCGACGCCGACTGCTGAGGGCTGGACTGGTTGCTCGCATACCAATGCTTCGGATTCCGTTGACCAGAAACCACCAACGCCTCAGACAGGAATGGGCACGTGAATGTGTTCATTGGTGTGCTGAGAGGCTATATGTATTGTTTTCGGGCGAGTCCGGCTTCAATTTGCGCTACAACGATGATCGCGCACGTGTACGACGCTACCGTGGTAATCGCAATCTGCAGTCTGCATTGTTCCGTGCCATAGCGGTCAAACGCCAAGTAAGACGGTTTGGGGCGCCATTGACTACAATGTGCGATTTTGCTTCATACGTATTGACGCCAATCTGAACAGCAATCACTACTTCAGGGAAGTTATAGAACCCGAGACACTGCCCCTCCTGCAAGCAGTTCCACATGCCATACTAGAATAGGGCAATGCCTGACTGGATATGGTGAGGAATGTGTATGCTTTCTGCGAAGAACAATTGGTACAACTGCTCCTCTGTTTTGCACGTTCGCCTTACATGTCGCCCATATAACATGTCTGGGATATGAACGGTCGGCAACTTGTCTGTTCTGTCGTCCTCCTACAGCCTGTTGATGCTTTGTGGTCACACATAGAATCCGATTGGCAGTGTATGCAGCTTATCTAGACTTTATTTGAATCCATACCACGACTTCTAAAGGCTCTGATGGCAGCGCGAGGCGGCTTCACACCGTCCTTATTACTCAAGGTCAAAATGCAGACACAGTCCCGTAATTCTAATTATTTGTATATTATGATATTCCTAATCTGTGGAATAAATTTCATTGTAGTAGTATGTCTCCTTCTTGGTGAAGCTATTTTCACAAACACCAGTGAGCATATCTAGTATTATTCTAGTGTTAATAATATTTATGATTGTATTATTGTATGAAGCACGTGATTTCAATACCTTCCTGCAAACTATTTACATGATTCATTCTTTGTTTTTGGTTTGATCAGTGCAGTGGTATCGTAGTTACCGGCAAATGCGGACTTCAAGGCATGTGTAATCACTGGCGTGACATTGCTTGCTGAGATAGTTTAGAAAAGGAAAATAATGGTTTTTACAAGTAAAGGGAATGAAATTTGATACTTGTAAATAAGGCGTAACGTTTTAATTACATATTTAATTAGTTAAATTTAATTAGTTACACATTGTTTGTTAAGAATGTCTGACACAAACATTTTGAAACATTTCTCTACTCATGGGTTAGAAAACGTCTTCCATTGTTATTTTCGAACTTTTCATTGAAATATGTCCCCGAGGCTTTTCTACGTAACTTCCTTTCTGTATCTACGCTAATTTTACTAATCTATTTTGTCATTTTTTAAATATCTTTTGACTATATGCTGACACTCCGCAGCGACTACTGAAGTGTCAAAACAGCGCGACTAGAGAAGGTCAACCAAAACATGACCAAGTTCTCGGAATATTTAAGACAATTACTTGCAGCATTTTAGCATATTTTCATCCGAACGCACCTTCAGCGAGTATGTCTGCCGGCGCCTGTGTTATATAACTATTTAGTAAAGGAAACAAGTTTCTCAAGGTGGGTACCATGGGGTTCAAATCGCTCCAGGAAAAGCAGAAAGGCTGACGGAGGGGCCGCCCGCACAGGAGCCCCGGGAGGGGCGGACACTCAGCGCCGGAAAGACCATCGCGAAATCGCGGAGAAACTCGCACCTCGCGCACGCCCACGCCCACGCTCACGCCCACGCCGCCGCCGCCGCCGCCGCCGCTTCCTCGTTACTCAGCGTCGCACGGGAAGACCCATGGAGTGCAACGGGCTTCACACGTTCCATTCGAACCGGCAAGCCTTTGTTTCGCTTTCTCGCATACGTACTAGTATAGGAGTAATTGAATTGAATTGATGCTTTACTTTACGTGATGATACTCAGGCCCGCTCTTCCGTCTGACTACGTAAAGTTCGCTACGTTCCATTCACCCACTAGCGGAGAAAGGAGGTATTTCTTGGGCGATGTGAGTTTCGCTTAGAGACTTCATTTAGGATTGAAGATATTTAACATCTACTGGAACATGGGACAGATGCTTTACTTCTCCGAAGGAAGGAAGGCGTACGAAGGATTTCCTCGCCCTTAAAAGTCCACGGCTTCGCTCGGGTTTGAACCAAAACATGTTCTCGGAATATTTAACGTAATTAGTTACACTATTGTTAATTTGTTACAGTTTGAACCCGCGAACTTGGGTATAACAGTCAGGTAGGCTAACCATTACACCGTCGCCGCTGCGAGTAATATATCCACTATAGAGAAAGTTATGTAATGCCGCGGAAAATCTATCTCGAAATGTCGAAGAAACACGCATTGAAGGAGGAAGGTCTCTAATAAAATGTACGTTTTAAACAGCGGTTTTAGCCAATGTGGACAATGAAAGATATTTAAAAAGCGTTTCTTTCAGGCTATTCGTAGCGTGCAAAAAGTTCCATTTTTTGCACTAGTGCTAAAAGTGAGACGACTCTCAAGTATTCAGTAAATCTGTGAATGCAACAAAAAAATACTTTCGTCTGACCACATCAGTTAGTATTGACCTTTAATGTATAATTAAATGATTTGAATACTTTAATAAAAATAAAATGAAAATCAGTAAGTTTATCAAAAAAATAACACATGATACAAGCACTAAAAATGAGAGTATTTTACTTTTAGGATTGCGCCACTCGGCCTATCGGCTTCGTGTCGCAACCTTTTCGACTCGCGAAATAAAATGTCACATTTACCACTCGGATTATAAATAGCCGTTTCGAAAACGTCTGTGTCCACATTTGTCTCTTTAGACATACAAATAACTCTGGTGCCTAAATTACTTTTAGGATTTTCTTCGAAATTAGTATGCATTATCCCATCTATCTGGCTCAGTTTAACGTCCAACAAGTAACTGATCTTTTAATTTGGCGATGTAATTCGAACGAAGCAAGAAGGACATTTTCAAAGATTTCTCAAATATATCTTCGATTTTTTCTTTTCCTTTCTCTCTTCAAATACTCCACTTATAAATATTGTAAAGGTTTCATTAAAATATTTTTGAAAACAAAATTTTACCTTCTTTTGAACTTCTAATGGTCTTAAGTCTTATTTGTTTTTTTCCGCAATCGATTCTTCAATGCTTTGATTGAAAATAGCATGTACACATTTTTAATACTAGTGTATGGGGCCAACTTTGACTCAACTATCAATTTTTCAAAAATAACTAAATAAGATTTTGTTTTAAAACAGAACCAGTTTGTCTAAGCTTTTTTTACGGATGCAGCGCAATGCAATAAATCAAACGACATAGGTGCCATTTTGATTACCAATTTTGACTTTTTAAAAATTATACATATGTTTTTTAAACCTTGCAGGTTGTTAATATTTATATTACAAATGTATTTAATGTTTTCAAGTGTACATTTGAAAAGAAAATGTGAAAAAGCTCTTTAGCTACTTTTAAAAATCTAAATGTTCTAAATCATCATGTGAAATGATATATGATACAAATTTTATATTCTATAAGACTTTATTGGACATTAAGAAAACAATATAAAATGAGGATACAAGTCTCTGAAATGAAATTGCTCCGGAGAGTAAAACGCTGAACTGTAATGGATAAAATAAAAAATGAATATATAAGAAACATATTTTATATCAATGAAACAATAAGTGAATACAGATCACAGTGGGTACACCATTTGGGATGAATGCCTCACCAAAGGATCCCCCGACATACCTTTCAGTACAGACCAAGGGAACGAAGGGACATTGGCCGTCCACGACAGAGATGGTGTTATGAAGCCGGAACAGGAAATCTCCCTAACCCGTAAAATGAAGAAGAAGAAGAAGAAGATTTTCTATATGTTTAGTGAAGTGTGGTTTTAATGATCGTATGTATAAACGTCTTTAACGGTTATTGAACTTTCGAGCATTGTTCTTCATCAGTAAAATACCTAGTGATACTAGATAGACTTACTTGGAAGCAACATTTGCAATACGTAATGACTACAACCAAAGCAAAAATATCCAAACTCAGTCCTCTCATTAACAGGACTCCCTTACTCAGAACGGATTCAGCACTTTCAACATAGAAGTCCATAATAAGGCCTACATTACTTATGCCTGCCCGACTTGGCGAAACAAAGCACCAACCAATTTTTCCCACCAACCAACAAAAATTTCAAATAATACAAAATAACTTTTTAGGCAGACTCTTAAAGCCCTATGGTTTATACCAAACTCTCAAATACACAAGGAACTCCAAATCTCTTCATTATCCGAAAACATATGCAATAAATCTGACCCGATCAACTCTCTTCTTCCGTCGTGCCCTGGCACCACTATTTTCCACCAGGGAACAAATGCGAACCTCCCACTTCGCAACCGATCTCGCTTTCCGAAAGTCCTCTTTCGCGCTCCATTGTAATGCAGACTTCCACTCTCATCTACCGTTACCCACACTGATCCAACACCTCACATCCTGGCGCACGCCTTCAAGTAACAAAAATTATGAAAATTGATTTTTCAACTAAGGGTATTCCTTATGTACTACATTTGCCTGGCGATATCCCAACAACTTAATCGTTTTTTCAGGTATGTTAACTTAAAATCCTCGAAAGGCTTCAGCCGAACAGGTAACTAATAAATGTAAAAAAAGAGCATTGTTCCCGGAGAAACGAATTATGTTGATTGTCATTCCGGTGTATAGAATGTGCAAAACACATTTATGAGCCGTGTATGATCCCTCCATTATAAATGAAATTCTTAATGTATGCATTAACAATTACATTTATTAAATGGATGTTTAGAAGATGCAATAAACTCACATGGTGTGCTGTGATTCAAAAAGTTTGATCAAGAGCTTCGTAAGAGATTGTTAAAATATTACCAGTAATAATTTGCAATATAATTATTATAATTTTACGAAACGATTGCAGACAATACGAGAAAGTATTTGCCATGTTGTAGCAACAAACAGTTTACTTTTATTTACAATTAAAGTTTTTTAATACAGAAGCGATTCCATAAAGCCAGGCGGATAATTCGAAAAGTCGGTCATTACTGAAAAAGTATTGAAAAAAACAAAAACATTTTCTTTCGCTGTTTGATAGTCGAGATAATTTACCACCGAGAATATTTCCATTTCAGCATTGATTTTCGTTACTTTCCTGTCGGAATACTGATAACCTGCAGTGCCGTCCAGTAGCGGACTGGTTTTACTAAGGCTAACAACGATTCTATAATTTAGCTGAAATGCGCTCTTCAGACCTCCCATTTAGACTTTATTTTCTATATCTCAAATGTGCGACTTGGGAAAACTAGCTTTACTTTCTTCTGAAGCAAGACCCTCGAAAAAATCTATTGATACGCCTAAAAAATGTTTTGATATAACTGTCCGGGTGCCGGCAGTTGAGTGCTGGATTCGTCGTCACAGTAACCCCCAGTCAGAGGAAATCAATGAAGGTCTTAATGAATACCTACTAATAGCGTGTAGCTCAGGATTCAACACAAAAAACTGGTCGCATTCCTCTGTAAAACCTGCGAATTGTCGAAGTGGTTCGAAATGGCCTCCCATATTGTGGGTAGATGTTCTCCGAGAACTATGCGCAGGAGGGTAGAATTATGGCTTGAAAGTTAGGTGTCCATCCCTGAGGCTTGTCCCCCCCAACACAACAGTACTTAAAAACAGAGGAGACTGCGTACTCAATCGGCATGTCCCGAACAATAAGTATGAGCGAATGATTTGGAGTCAAAGTAAACGGGATAATATTGACCTCCTTTGTCAAGTATGAGAGTGCGGATGCGCCTAATACGGGCAATGAGAATTTCTCCGACACTTCGCGCGTACTGTGTGTATTGTAGAGGTCCCTAAACTCCAAATGATCAAATCTCTCAGTGAGCATTGTATAGTGTGTTTGACATCACTCACCACACCAAGCACTTTTATAGTATTCAACACACGGTCTTGAAACGACGAACAGATCTCCCGAGGAGTAGGCTACTTAGAGCATTTCATCTGATTCGAGAAGTGCAGACGCACATTATAGTTTTGAGTACAGAACACAACTGAGTTTTGAGAATCGGATGGCAGAAACTTAACTGGTAGATGAGATAACTCTGCAAATTATCAACTTAAGCGCCCTACATGTCAGTGTCCCCAAACAACTACATGCCCGTGCAACTCCGCAACTATGTATTTCCTGTCTCACGTTGTGATAAAGGTTTTTCTTCCTATATTTCGGAGTCAATTTCGGAAGTTATTCCTCTGAGTTTTGATACATCCATATTCTCCGTGTATTTGTAAGAACGAATTGAAAATGCTGACAAAATTTCGATGTGACGTTTTAATTTATCGAGACGGATTAGACTTGATGTATTTGTTAGGTCGAATTCACCCACTGTCAGGAGGAGCATTCTAGCGGCCGGGTACTCTGATAGAAGGTTTTTCGTGGTTTCTCCGATCAGCAACCGGTGAATACCGGATCAATACCCTCACAAACGGGTCTATCTGCGCTATCTTACCTTCCTCTTCCTTGTGCTAACCTCACTCCTTACACACACCTACACTTTATGCAGTACGCTACCACTTACTTTAGTAACTTAGAGCATGTCACTGAATGGGGAAAACCCTGCAAGCCGAGATGTAGGTAGGTCCTATTTCGCCATCTAGTGGGGGAAGATTACCGCCACCTCATGCGATGAAAACACAGGACTAAAGACATTAGTAGTTGATGTGCGTGAAAACGCTAATCAATCAATCAATCTTTCTTTGTTAATACATTAATTTTGTGGAGTTTGAAAGATTACGATGATGCTTTGTTCCACACATTAATAAGAATCGGTTCGATTATGGCACGATTTGCAATCTCGAAAAGTTCCCTGGATTTTTGTTAATGATCTGGTTTCACGACGAACGTCAGGAATATTCCATGGAAGGAAGAGAAAGATGGAAAGTCTTGGGTTGAAGGGTGGTAAGAAAACTAAGTTACAAACAATAAAATGGTAAATAATGAAAAAGGGAGATTTCTAAAAACATTTGAAATAACATTAGAGAAACGAAAATAAGAATAATTAAGAATAATGAAGTTGAAACTATAAAGGAAAAAATGACTACAGAAAAATTGAAATGATAAGCATGGTGATGATGCAGGAGGGGATAATAAAAATTAAGGAAGGAAATATAAAGAGAGTCTTCTGTTGGCGTGGATGCATCTGATTCACAATGAGGAAAAGAGAACGTGGAATTTACATCTCGATTAAAAATGCAGAACAAATAAGCTCGCGAAAGAGACGAAAAGGACGAAGGAGTGGAGAAGGGGGCGTGGTTACCGTGCGCCGGGGGCCGGTTGCGCGCCGGTTGGCGCGCTGCCATCTGGCGGCGTGAGAGCGCCTGCTTCGCCGCCAGCCAACGTGCCAGACACTCGCGGGGCTCCGTCCGTTCAGTCGTGGTCGAGCGGAGCGCCGCGGCGGACGTCGCACCGGCCCCACACTCCCCACACGCGAGCGGCTAGTCGCACGAGGCGAGGCGAGAGCATGCGCGCGTTCTACTGGTGGCTGACGGCGGCGGCCGCGGTGGCGCTGTGCGCCGGGCACGCGGCGGCGTGGCCCGCGCCGGCCGGCGAGGACGCCGACCTATCCTCGGAGGATCCTCCGACGCCCGCGCTCGCGCTCGGGGAGCTCGTCCCGCCGGCGACGACGCTCGAGCCGGAGCTCGACACGTTGGCGACGACGCCGGGGCCCGAGGACAACGCCACGGCGCCCGAGGCCCTCCACGCCGGGCCGCGCGTGCTGCAGCGGCTGGAGAACGGCTCCATGCCGCACGAGTGCAACGGCTCCGGGGAATTCACGTGCATCCCCAAGTGCTGCCCCGTGGGGCAGACGTACCAGGACACCAAATGCGTGCCCACGCACGTTCAATTCAACCCATTCATCGCTAACTACTCCTATGTGAAGGACGGGATGGATTTCGTGGAATGGCCGCAGGGCTCCTTCGCGTTGGTCATCGGGAACCCTTGCAAAGACTGGTAAGTATTTTCCATAATTTTCTGTTGTAAGCGAGTAAGATCACTGGCCTGTTTTTTTTACAGACAATTTCTCTTCAATAACGCGAAAAACAAATCATTTCCTAAATAAACATTCATTCAAATATTACAATGACAGCTTTCGCACATATTTTATTAAATTTTTCAATAATAGAAAAGATAGATTCGAGATATTGAAGTTAGACTCCACGTCCAAGCAACATTTTCATAAATTACATCATTTAAAAGTGGAATCTAACGTGAATTTTCTGTGAAATGATTGTTGTATTATATTCACATTCACTCTCAAGATTTCAAAAGATATTTTATTTTAATGCCAACCATTAATTTGTTTACTTATAGGACTTACGTGAACTACACGGAAATAGATATGTGGTCGAATGGCCAACTGTTTCTCTACCACAATCAACACACTACTGACGGGGATGTTTTACAACCATTCGAATTTTGTCTGGAACACTCCGAAAGAGACACAGAAGCCATATTTTGCATTGGACCGGGACCATCTGTTCAAAGAGGCTTCGCCAACTGGCTGTATACGTTTGGTACGTATCCAACTTACTCTTATGTGCATGCAATATATTTCTATTTTAGTATGTTTGTTCGTGCTGAAAAGATAGCTTGAGTTTACTAAATATCCATAGAAGTAACTGAACATTTAAAAGACAGGAATGAGTCACCGTTTAGATTTTCAATACACTTATTAAATCACACACACACACACTTCACATAAGAATATATAAAATGATATGAAGTATCTTGTTCAGTGAAATCAGGACATGAAGGATTCTAACAAATATTAGAGATGAAACCTTGGGACTTAAAGTCGGTTGAATGTCATGAGAAATAGAGTTGGGGGTGCTCCTTAGAGGTGGAGTAACCGATCGCATATGTTTGATATGCTTTCGAGAGGGTGTATATCCGTCGCAGCGTTGACAATCAAAATTCATCACTTGAAGAACCTATGGATTCTATAATTCGTGGGCGTCGCCTGATGAGCAGGCAATGTGCACTACGTGCACGTGGATGGTGTTGGGTCTGCAGGCGTCAGAATTCAAAACTTAATCCTTTCTTGCATCTGAACAACTGTTTGCACAGCTCCATATATATTACAAATACTTTTTGGAAGGATGCAATCCGACTCTTGCTTGACTGTTGAAAGTTATTTTAGAATCACTATTTTTTAATATGACACCACTAAATTTCTGATAATCCAACAACTAGTTCTACTAAACGTAGTAGTTTTATCTACTAATGCTACAAGCAAAAATAATTTTCAAATGAAAATAATCCTACTCCATAGGCAGTAACTATAAACCAGTACCTTCACCATAAACGATGCGAAGAAAAAAGTGGAAATAAAGTAAATGCACATTATTAACGTTGTTTCCGTTCATTAAATTGACCTTTTTTCATTCCGCTCCAAACGCTGTAATTCAGTAAGTACCTATTTCATTGGAGTTGTGTTTTGATATTCAAACGGGTTTTCTCGTATTTTATTACAGTCAAATACAATCTGAGAAGAAACATCTTTTAGTTCATTACACATTTTATCAAATCTTTATGAAACGGAAATCCCAGCATACAAATTAGGTATAATCCAGCAATAATTAACATTACCCAATAGTTTGCAATAAATGCATTTTATTTAATCTTCCCCTTTTTTGATTATTTCCATTATCCCTTATTGTCGTCGCAATAACCAAGATAATTAAATATCCCTACCATTTGAAGCTGTTTCTCATAGAATATTCCTTTTTTTCACTAATCTGAAATGACAGATGGGTGAATTCTTAAAGTATTTCGCATATAGTATCAGAAGTACATTATTCTTTACAGACATTTGATACAACAATAAATTTGATGAAGTTTAATTGCTATTAGTGTAAAGCACGTTTAAGGTTCTTAATGTCTACTAATAAGTATGTTAAATCAGGCCCGATCATGAACGCAAATCGAGAGGTAGAGCAAGGGGAGAGGTTTGTTCGCGAGCAAAGCAGACTTGTAGGACATAACAGTAAAATCCCACACGAAAGAGTTGTATTTGTGTCAGTATGAGTGTTTGAAAGAGTTATATTTGGGCATAGTGTCAGTGTTTGACACTTTTCGAAGCGGATGCTATTAAAATCGGAAGAAAGATATCGTTTTCTAGATTTCACAACCCTCGAGATGAAGTTTTATAAATTTGCTTCTTTTTCAATAGAAGTTCAACAATTATCTATAGATATCCAATTAGAGTGAAGTGCCCACAGATGAGATAGCTACGAGATCGATTCTATTATGAATCTCATTTACTAAGTATTCATATAAATTGTATTTGGTAGCGCCTTCCATGTTGGTAAAAATCTGCTGCGAAAAATATACTTGTGTTTGAGTCCTCTTGTGTTTACAAACTTTTTTCCTCTATGAAGGATGATAAATCAAATCTCAGTCGTGTGTCTGGTTACGATTTGGAATTAGTTCTCTTTATCAGTTTCCGACCTGCAAATATACATAAACCCATAACGAAAACACGTCTTAAATAAAATTTTGTACATTGTATTGATACTTTAATTACGAATTCGTCTATATTATATTAAATGAATGTGTGTAATAACTGAATGTTTTTTTCTGTGAATGTGTTTTGCTACACTCAAACCAACCTTTACAACAGTTTAATCTGTATTCATGTAATCCCTTGTCGTTCTTCGATCCCTTGTCGTATCATTATCCAGATATCAGCGACATTTTCTGGCTTTCAGCGATATCAAATTTCCTGGCTTGACCGCTGGCGAGACTGCAAGTTGCCGGGTCTACCGTGGGATAAACCAAATACATTGCTTGAGGGGGAAAATCGTTCTACCTTATGTGTTAAATAGTAATTTGATTCTAACATTAACTGATTGTATAATACACACAAGAACTGCATCCTCTTAATTAATTTATTCGTGTTTCTGGGCACTTTAACTCTTAAGCTCGTTAGTCCCGTACGTTTAGTGCATATTTTTATCACGGGCTGCGCCAGTGATCTTCCTCCGATGGATCACGAGATCTGCTGTCGACCTATACGTCGGCTTTCGGGGATTTTCCTCAACCAAATATCTACCACTCGCGGAGCAGCGCCTCAGCCGAGCCAAGCTCTAAACTCCCGACCGATCTCCCTTGTAATGGTGTAGTCATGATGGCGTTAGTGTGTAAGTAAAAGCTGAGTATAGGGCAAAGAAGACTAAAGAAAGATCGTGGCCTTTTGTTAGAGTACTGCTCCAATCCTCACATTGTGTTTATCGGAGAAGCTACGACAAACTAGCGATCAGAGCAGCGGGCAGCTAGAATTCTCCTGCATAAAGCAGCTGAATTCGACCTACCTATGTAGCTGGTGTAGAAAATTCTGCCGTCGGAACTCGAACCCGAGGACCTTCCGGTCAGAGGCAGTGCAGTGACATCAAGATGCCATGAGTCACCTAAACCTCATTTTACACGTTTGCTTAATTGACCGTAGTCTTCCCATGTCTTGAGAAATGTATTGTTTTTCTTTCATTTTCCTCATAGTTTTACTGTTGATGTTAAAATTTCCGTTCGAGATAAATCAATATTATCAATTTTGCGGAAAACATTAGATAATATTGCACACATTTAAAGCAGAAAATCGCATTATTGAAGGTTTCTGAGATATCAGAGTATCTTTATCACGAATAAAATTCTGAAAGACTCCACACCTGGCTCTTCAGTCATTCGCGAATTTCAGCAATACGGAAAGGAATGATATCGTATTAATAGACTTATCGAAGTTCTTTCATTTGTTCCGTATCTCTTGAAATTGTTACTATGATCCAAATAATGACAAGCTGATCATGTGTTACTTACAATACGCTTATATTTGCGAAAAATTAATTTATTATTCCTAATTACAATCTGCAAGTAACATAGAGCCTTTGAATGTTGATTCATTGATGGTTATGTAGCTAACGAATATTAAAATGCAACACATTTTTATTATTTTCACACAATAATTGCCGTAGTTAATCCGTCACGTTATCGTAATTACACTTTCTTCTTTCCAATGATTTTGACATTCAAAAAGTAAACAAATGAAATAACTATAATGGACACAATATGAGACTTTTCCTGTTATTCGTATGACCGCCTTCCGTGTCTTATCGGTAAATATTTCATCGTTCTACTTAAATGATACATTGCAAACACATCCGATTACGAACAACATGCACTCCGGAATCGCTGCACCTTTGTTTGCTAAGATAACAAACCGAGAACACATTTCCTCCCATGAGAAAACGTACATTTCGCTAGCGAATAAAAGGAATAACTCAAATTCAGTTATTTCTTTAAAAGGGTGTTCCGGATGTCTTCCTTCGGCGTCACTAACAATGTTTTGCTTTCACACTTAAAAACTGTTGTTATTGTATTGTTATTATTGCTGTTGTTGATGTTATTGTTATTATTGTTGTTAAAATTTGTATTATTATTGTTATTATTATTTTTATTATCGTTCGTACGTCCAGAATGATCTATCCCGTGACCGTAAACAAGTTGCATATTATATTGGATTATGCAATGTTATAGTTTACTTCTTGAAACAAAATTGAACGTTCTAACAACTTAAACATTCGTACATACACCTACGCATTCATTAAATAATACTCGGATTAATATTGCCACGTGTCTTTGAAAGAAATTACGTCGTATATTTTCACTATCTGTTAAATATCACATCTAAGTTAATATTTTTTTTCTCTTGTCATATTCACAAGAAGAGCTTCTTATTAACACAAGAGACAAGTTGGTTAATTATGTTTATAATATTAGCTTACTATTTTTGTGAAAGACCTTCTATTTGTTGGTAACAAAGATCAACAAAGCATGCCGCTTCACAGTTTTTTTTAGATTAACTATGTTAGAATTACATGAACTTGTCGAGGAACGATACTACAGGATAAATTCATGTTAAGTAACTACAGCTTTTGTAAGGTTGTCATGGTTCATTCTTCCTTTCGAAAAAAAAATGTTTTTATAAAATCTCTTTCTTGTGTTTTCTTCATATGGTGTTTCTTCATTTCTTTTATGCAATAAGAATCATGGTTTGTGATTCAAATAAAATATTCAATTATGTGTCAATTCAATTACTTTCAATTTAATAATACAAACATTTCGTTTTTTATTTCCAAAATTTTATTACCTCACTACGTCCGAACCAATAGAAATAAGACAAATGTTCATTATTTCAAGATATTAATTTAATAATTTCGCTTATACATTGCAAGCATAAACAGAAACAAAGGAGGAAAATTGTTTCTTTGGTTCTTCCCGTGCCAAAATGCAGCACGTGTTGAATGTGAATATGAAATTGCATTTCAATAATCGAATTATAATCATATCTCTAATAGCATCGTATGTATGCAACGTATTCGCAAAGCACACATTACTTACATCTGCAATGTACCGACATTCCGTCGTATATAATCACCGATGTATAAAATAGCCTCATTTCACTTGTCGATGAGACGGATTCACGTCAGAGATGCCGCTGCAGCGTGTCATTGGCATGCGCAACACGTGGGACCATCCGCTCGTGTTTCTGAGTGCTGTCAAGTCAACAAGACGTCAACAAGTCGTCTCTCATAGGTAAAGGAAGAAATAGACGTTGGATAAAACATCAATAATAAACTCAGTACTCCTTTAGCGCTTGTAAATAACTTCGATTGCTTATTAATAGAATAAAAAATAGATTGGTTGTTTGATAATGCAATGAAAATTAGAATGTTGATGTCATCCTATAGCGAAACCTTTATGATCAATTTAATTTATTCGACCACCACCTCCTAGTCAAGAAGCTGAAATGTTTTGGCTAAGACTTTGGAGTTTTCGAGACGTGAAGATGTCACTTCCCATAAAATAAAAATTGAAAAATACTCTGTGTTCACTGTCGTGTTTACTTTTTCGTAATGGTCAATTTTAATACTCCGTGACAATCGTGATACACAGCAGCAAGCGAGTGCTGGATTTAATTACATAATGGATTCACGGTTACAATTCCACACGTACTTCCTTTCTAAGAATATATGTAAATAATGATAATTGTTAAGAGAAAATAATCAGTATCGTATAAATATTGATAATTGTTAAGGGAAAATAATAGTTATTGCAATAATTGCCACCCATGGTCTGAGGTCACCTTTTGCCGATGCTATAACCCTCCACCGCTTTCGCTTCTCCGTGTTTTAGCAGAGTTGTACAAATTTGAGATCACAGGAGACAGGTCATTCGGGGATGAGGGATCAGTCCATTGGGCAATCATGAGAATGAGAATAGTGATACAATAATCCTGCGATGATAGTAGACGGTGCTTCGAATATACTGCTTTGAGGTACACCTAGAATTGATTGAAAGAAACCACGGTTACGAGAACTTCTAGCATATTTATAATTCCCATCCATAAAATGGCGCCGTTCACTCACATTTTTAGCTAATGTTGAAAATTTGCCTCTGTCGGAATTCACACCTAGGAGGCACCTGCCTATGAAACTTCAGTTGTGGACTCGTAACTCAATACTCTTAATGTACTCGGTTCTTGTGAACTCTTCCTGGACCAAATCGTGCTTGGAGTGACGTCGTCCTTCCAGGTCCTCAATCGAGGACGTGGCCGCCTGAAGAGAAAGTGGCAGCGGAGGCTGCGCGTTAATGTGGGCACCGGCTGACGTCACAACCAGCCCGCCCAATCTCTTGATGGGCGGCGATGTTTAAAGCAAACCAGTCTTCGAGGATCTTCAGTGGAAAGAAAGTCTCTGAAATGAAATTTCTTTGAAATTTATTTGCGGTACTATGGATTTTTCTAACGACTTAAGAAATGTGTAATTCTTTACTATTGAATGGGAAACAATCAATGTTATTTTAATTCTCCCAGATTGTGTAGGGTAAGGTATTTCACATTTTACGTGCGTTCTTTGCTGCGTCCTAATTTCATTGTTTTGTTACTCATTAATACCCTCTGACACTCACTGTGCACTGTAATGGAAGATTAAATTTCAATCCGAAAAGTATGTTACGTTAAGATAAGCTCGTTTTTGCAGACAAATTATCGAATTAAATTTTCTTTGCACTTAGCCAGGGTTCTTCAAAACGTTGCAAGTACCACACGACAGCTGGATTTTAAACTCATCAATAACTAAATAAACCTTGGTCCCTTTTTTTCTATTTGTTGGTGAAACAATTATTTTTTACTGGTCAATGACTACAAACTATTTTTTACTCCCATATTTGGCACCTGAGACCAATTCATCGCTCTCAGTCATTTTCCGTACTTGCATTGTTCCGCGGCTGAGAGAATACAATTTTATTAGGAAGCGAACTGTCGGTAAATGTAATTTTTCCATTATAATAGTTTTACACGCTACAAGCACATGGAACACAAGATTTTTACGCCTTTCTAAAACCCACATCGTTCAGGGGAGCCCGTGAAGACTGGGGTTTTAGAAGTCAGTGCTCGCTCCCATATTCCCATCTACTTTGTTCTCTAATTAGTATTGCATTATTGCGGTTATTATAATTGTAATAATATTTGTTTGATTTACTAATTTTTGTTGTTATATTGATAAACATATGATTAATTTTACAATTTTTTTGAGAAATATCTTGAAAGGATATTTTTTTTATTTCTGATAATGTGTATAGGGTTTTGCCGAGTCTGAAATTTGCAAAGGAGGGGATTTGGTGAAAATTAGTGAAACAAGATTTATCCACTTTTTCGTTACCAGAGCCCGGTAATAAGTGTTGTGCCGAAAATTCCCCGTGTTCCGGCGCACGATTACAATACTTTCTCATCTTACATACTTAAAGGCGAAAAAATGTTATGTCATCCCGAAACGCTGTGAAAATTGTTTAAGGATGCGTTATTCGTAATAAAAAATTTAATATGAAAGAAAGCATATGAAGTGGATGACTTAATTGTGTTTAAAAATTGAGAAGAGACAACATTTTTGTATCAAGAGAATGAACAGACGAACATAAAATGTAAGTGGAATTCTTTGAGGAGCTGGTTATAAAGCGCGTTTGCACGCGTGCGCGCGGCGTGCGCAGGCATGCTGGTGTCGGTGTCAGGGCTGCTGCTGACGCTGTTCGTGTACCTGGCGGTGGACGCCCTGCGCGACCTGCACGGCAAGTCGCTCATCTTCCACGTGGGCTGCCTCGCCGTCGCCTACAGCCTGCTCGCCGCCGTGCAGCTCAGCGGCGACACCAACTTCGGCCCGTTCGTCTGCCGGCGCATGGGTGAGTGCACGAAACAGTTATGCTTGATATCCTATTTTCTTGAATGGAAGTCAGCCAGTGGCGTTTAGGCCAGTTTAAGGGGAAAATCGTAAAAAAATAGCTTTCAATTTGTTTATAAACTTCATTGTATAGCATTTATTAGATTATTAATTACAATATAGAAATAAAAAAAAAACAGAGCAAGACTCTCTTTCAATATATATTGAAAGTCATGACCTTAAATCACGATTCGCCTCTGAAGTCTATTGTATTAATATCCTTGGGTTGTATTAATAAAATACTAGACGCTTAGTTTCAAAGCGTCTAGTATTAGACGCAGAAACTATCGGTTTGGGCACCATTATATCTTATTAGTGGTTTTAAAGCAAACGCCCTCTCTTGATTTGATGGGTTGGTGTGCAAGTTCCTTTTGATGCTGCTGTGAACTAGGTAGGCTGGCTGCAAAGTTCAGCAGGTTGCAGCTTTTTGCGCTTATAAGGAGCTGCGAATGGTTATCGGCATCAAACCATATTACAACGTACAACAGACAACAAAACGTATTTCCAAAGCACAATAAATGTAAGATGGTGATGAACATCAGGTAACCAACGTCTCAATTAATTTTGTCTCCAAATTAATTTTCAATTTTAACGGGTGCACTTCTGCCTGAAATAATATCGCTCACTGTTCCAATCAAATGAATCAAAGACTCACTGAATCTAAGACGTTCAGCCAAGAGACGGATCATAGATGTCAATTGTGATATGAGTAAAAATATTCCACCAGCACCCTCCCCTCTAATGAAGCAATTTTTAATGCTTTTCGGCAAATTCAGCCCGTGATTTCATCACCATGTGCGAATTGTTCCAAAATACAATAACTAATTTTTGTTGCTTAATCGTTCAAATTACACTACATAATCCACGTCAACTATTTCGAAAAGTACATTGTAATTTCACAATTTCTATCTTCAATCTAGGTTTGAGTGACATATGGGTAAATATATCAACAGTAGATAATTAAAACTTCTAAAATTGGTTTTTCAAGGCCTTACAGTCTATGATGAATGCAAAAATCACGATTAGAAAGGCACCACGAGAAGACAATGACTGTAAATATGCATTAATAACTCAAAGATAACACATCTCTCACTCCATACAAATTGAATTTTGCAAACGTTGTTTAACTGAACCTTACTTCGTCGGTCGTAAAGTAATAGAATGAGGTCATTGCCTCTGACATCTAGAAATCTATTCACGCCTTTTTTTTAAGTATTCAAAAGGTCACAAGGGTAAGGGATTGCTTTATTTCTTTCGCTGCAATTATTTGTTCGGACTGCTCAACACATAAAAAATATATACCTCTTTAGGTTATTCACTCCCTTTTCGTACAAGCAAACGTTTGTAGATAACAATTTGTTTTTGTTTGCATCTCTATGGTATGGAGCAATTTTGATGAACCTTGTCTGGAATAACTTACTATAAATATTGCAATTTTTTGAAAGTTTTAGCTACATTATTTTTAAATTTTTAGTTATCCTAAACGAGAAAATCATGATGAAAGGAATTAGATTTCCAATTTCAGTAACTCAATATCAGCACTTAACTATAAAGTAATTATGTGAAGCAATTTGTGAACTGTTCCTATTGCGTTGCGTCTTTATTTGCTTGTGGGCACGTTACACTAAACGAGGAGCAATATTTATGTATCTTTAACCAAATCCCATTACTTACAAATCCACAATTTTAGTTTTGTGAATAACTGATATATTGAACCCCTTAAATTTTTTCATTTCTTTAATGGTCGGCTATCATTATTCTAAATTTTAATCACTCAGATTTGAGATAACTCATGATCGTTGAATGAAACTATTTTTTTTCTTTTGATAAACAAAATATTGGAGTCCAGTTGAAAAACATTTCAAGTTTATTTCTTTTCTTCCTTCTTTTACCTGATGAGAGTGGTAAGTCACATAAAGAGCGTATGTTATGAAACTGAGGGTCTTTCAAAATTTAACTTACGACTTAAATCATCACTGAAAGAGTAAAGGAAGTGCAATATGGCACATTTCACACGTCTTCTGGATAATTAAATTTTGTTGACGAAGAACTAGACTTTTGATTTGATTTTATTGCAATGAAATTAGGATTGATTGAGATGTTCGAGCACGATATTCACTAACTATAAATGCCTATTTAAAATTCTGTTTTAAAGTATATATAAACCGCGTTGAAAAATCACAGAATTGAATCTTATTATTCCATGACATTCATTTTCTCCCTTCATCTCGTAATCAGGAAACAATGTCAAATGGTGAAAATTATTTATCATGGAATGAAACGCGTATGATAAAGAAATTTCTATATACATGTATGTATTCATTACGGCCCTATGCGATTATTTGACTGTTTTTGGAATTAACTTTTAAAACATCATTATGCTTAATATAAATGAAATAATTAAAGACGTTGTCATTGCCAACAATATTTTTTAATGCAAAAGCAGCTTTCGATGGCTTAGCCATCATCATCAGTTGTCTGCTGGATGGAAGCCACAAAAACGACAACGAGGTAGTCGTTTTTGTGGCTTTTATCCAGCAGACAACTGATGATGATGGCTAAGCCATCGAAAGCTGCTTTTGCATTAAATAATATTGTTGGCAATACAACGTCTTTAATTATCTTATGAAAAATGCCAAAGATATCACACCACAACACCTATATTAATATAAATGGTTTAAATCACATTCTTCTTAAAAAAACATTTCAGACCATCCATTTCCAGAATTTTGTTTGAAGATAAATGACCATTGAGAAAAACAGCAATACATAATTATTGTATAAAAAATGCTAGCAGATAGTTAGTGTAATGAAAAATAAAGATCTAAGGGAAACAAAATGGCATAATAGTGTATATCACCTTGAATCTTAAGTTTGTGAAACCACATCCATTTCCTGCAAGGTTAAATTAAAATATGATGATCATAACATCATTATCAAATACAAATTAAATCGACATAGAGGATTACAATTATAAAAATCATATCAATTAAAAAATAATGAAGAAAGTGAATCAATTTTCGTAGGTCGTATGAATTATTCTCTTTTTTACGTCTTAATGGATCATCCTAAGTTTAGTGCCTGTCTTTTCGAGAATTGCACACGCTATTAGTAGATCCTGACCCAGTAACATAAGTAACTAGTTATTATAACCTCTTTCTACGTTTTTTAATTGTATCTTCTCATGTCTTACATGATAAGTCTGATAAAGTCTAAAACATTCTGATCTGAAACATTCTTATGGCGGAATCATGTAGTATGTTGCGTCAATCGTAACACTTACGCGAAGATTTTCATGAAATAAATGGCAATTTGTGTTTCTCAATAATGTATTTATATTAATAATGGATATTTTACAAGAGGTGAGAAATTCAAAAGCAAACGTATTTAAAACCCTTACAAGCACCGCAATATTCGAGAAGTTTCACTACAATCACAATATGCTTGTCTTCCGCTGGAATGAAATGAATGAAGACAAACGTTTGCCTTCCTTCCGTCCCTGTCCCATCACTCGCCCCCAAAACCCCTTACCATAAAAAATTACTTATTCGGCGCCAAGTATACTAGGCGGGTATAATAAATCTAAGCCAAGCATCGTGTCACATGCCATCACATCGCCTTCGTTGTTAAGTGATAACACGACGCCCACAAAACCGGAAGCCCGTAATTTGCCGGAGATAGAACTATTTACGTTCGCCCGGTTCGCCCCGGCCACAAGCCATCTGTGCATCCGCCACCCGGTACTAACGCTCGCCGTCTCGTGGCTGCGGAAGCAAATGGCGTCAAGCGTCGCCCGCGCCGGTGTGGCGCGTCATATCCGCTGCGGTCGGAGCGTCGTCGTGCGGGTGGCTGACGCCATCTCGGGGTGGGGGGAAGGGTGCAATCAGGGAAAACACTGCGAAATGGTTTCCTCGAAATTCGCTTTATTCCTCGCGATGCTACTTTAGCGGCGAAATAATTAATTTTTCTTCAAACCACTCTCTGCTGGCCTGATCGACGTTCGAGGTTCCAGCGTCAAGCACAGAATTGCTTTCATAGTGAGGAGGCAATAACTTTAAATTTATCATGCAACTGATTTTTATTCGTTTGCAATTTAGTACTGTAAGTAAGGGAGGTGTCAAATAAGATAAGTTAACTAAACGCATTGTTACGAAAAGGTGTTGTTAGTGGTTAGGATGTTAGGTAAAGCTTGATACTTCAAGAACTGACTCCAGAATTGTGCGTGCGTGTCTTTGTATATGGGTGCGTTAGGTAAGCAGCTCTTTCTTTGATAATTCCGAAAATATTACTTTTTAAGGGTGCGTCTATTTACATTAACCGATTCCCCTGATAGTGTATCTCCTCTAGGATTCATACTAAACTTTGATCGCTATCGTGTGGCTCCGTTAATTTATGAGCATGTTCTGTAATTTAGTCGATTACTTCACTACCTACATATACCATTAATTTCAGTTTCAATGGCATTGAATCATACTTTCGAACTGAAAGTTATCAATTTCGACATGCCTCGCATGTTACGAAATATCATAGAGTATTTCAAACATATTTCAGTACCCAATGAAAATGTTTATTTGAAGTACATCATTTCCTTTGAAGAACATACAAGAAGACATGGGAATGTCAAGTACTTGGCCACATCACTTTAAGCTCTTCTTCTTGGAAATCAAATAACATTATTTCACCAATATCCTTTTCATTTACTTAACCTACTCAATATCGAGAAACTGGCCTAAACGGAAATGTCCTCTTTGCGTTTACCGATAATATTGCAAGATACCACACCAACGCCAAAATATGATTGTATTTTCAATGTCCTCAGAACATTGCCCACGAATTGTGTTAGCTTTTCGAAATCTATTCATAATCCCAAGACAGGGACAAATCCTCAATACATAACGCAGAACTCCCGTATCAAGTACTTTCTTCCTTCCAGCTATGTAAAGACATATAAACATCAAAATAATAACACTCGATTGGAGTTATGTTTTTCCATGTTTTTGTTTTAAAGATATAAAAATCCATTAATTCTTAATAATAATTTGCAACTCGCTCCGCTTACATAGTGCCATCAATAGTTCTTGACCTTGGACTTATAATTTTTGATCAGCCACTAAATTTCCGAGAAAATTTAAAATATAAATTTTATATTGAATTTAAGTATGGCGTAAAATCATATGATTAATATCATCACTTAATCCAAAAACATTTGTTGGATTATTTAATCACAATGAGTAAAAAATTGTTTTTGAGAATCCCAATTATTATTCGAATGAATTTGGCACATGAACATAGATTGGATAATGCACTAAACTTAATTGTATATTATAATGTCTTCACCCGGTTTCCAAACAATCAGAAATAAAAGCAAAGTATATTAGAAAATTACCAAGAAGGATTATTTTGTTATTGTGCTTTAAACTCGCGTTTCTTTTTAGTCCTGATATCCCGTGCGATTCGCTCTCCAGTAACCCTTGAGGATAACGAATTACGCCGGTAGACGATCCGATATGCAGAGGGGAAGACCTGTTACTATAACTGGAGAGAGAGAGTGCGGATACCGGTAGCAAACTCGTGATTCTTATGCTTACACAAGAGATGTTGGGTTTGGAGAAAGCGTTATCGCGATGCAAAGAAAGGGGCATAACATTGCGCATCTTCCGGCAATGCAACCCATAAGAACCCATAGACCACATATGTGGAACGTGAGTGAAAAGGGATTTTACAAGTGGTCAGGGGTGTGAAATAATTCTAATTGTAACGGTCAATTGTACATTAAAGAACAATACATATTATTTTTAGACGAATCATGGATAATGAATTTACCTGTTCCGGCCTCTTGATAGCGATTTTTGTCGGAATTCGTCGCTTGGTATGCCCACCATAACACTTATTAAATTGTTTCACTTCCCGAATTAAAATTCTATTCGTAACAATACTGCCGCTCACCGCGGTCAACAATTGCCGGCTCGATCTTCCGTCTAGCACGCACGTGCGACGCTGGGCATGCCTGGCGAGGCAAGGTAAATAAAATCATTCCTAAGGTCCTTCCTATTCCACTGCTTGAGAGCAACAGGATACTTTCGCGGCATGGGGGTTCTCGGAAGAGCAGAACCTACGTTCCTGCAACAACGAGCCTGCAGGGGCTTGGCTGGCTGCCCGTTTTGCCAATAGCCCGACCGGTCCGTCCAAGGCCTGGAGAAGTTCTTCGGTCGCCCGCTGGGCGATGTTGGTTCTGCCCACACCGGGAGTAAAAAGTCAAAACATCCCGGATGCGAGTATTTTTTATTTGTTTGATTTTATTCATGTTTCCGTGCACGTCAACTGTTATGTCATTTTGTCCCGTTAGTGAAGTGAATGTTAGAGTGTTCCACGTGGGAAGGGTTAGAAGCGGCGATGGTCCACACGACGACTTATGAGAGATATCCCCCTCTCGATATGTACACCAGCGGGGCAATGCGGCAGACGGTACTGGTACTGTATGCTGCCGAATATGTGATAGTAAAGTGTAAGTGTAAATGTGAGTGAATGTGTGTGTGTGTGTGTAAGAGGAGAGGATAGGACAAGGAACAGGAAGGAAAGATCCCGTGCGGTCCGTGACCCTTCTTAGAGTTATTCTCCGGCATTTGCTTGGTAATGATCGGAGAAACAACGGAAAACTATCGATTAGTCACGCAGACCGATAAAATTATTCTCCATACAGCGTCAGATTTCGACCTAGTAATCTAGCTAGGGACGAAAATCCGCCACTGTCGAGACTCAAACCCTAGGACCTCCGGCCAGAATCGCTGCAGAGTTAGTGGTCATGTTGTCTCTGAACTAAACTCAGCTGATAATTTTTTATTTGTCTAACATGAAAAGATATAACGAGTTATCTTGACTGGTTAAATTAGGCTTTAGTGAAAAGACTGTCATAGATGGTGAATTCAAAAGGTAATAGGCGTTCAAGTTACACATTCATCGGAAGTTAATACTAATTTTCTGGCCTGGCTAAATCGCAAATTAGCCGGTTAATATTTACATTATACAAATAACCAAGTCCGAAATAGGAACAGCTTTGAAGTATATACTCTACTATAACCGGATAAAGTTGATATTGCCAATACGAAGTGGCTAGGGTACGTGAAGTGTGCGTTACGGTGACGAGGAATATCAGATATTGAATGAAAAACAGGGATTAGATTGCTGATGGTAATTATAATGAAAATCATGATGTGGAGTTTCGAGTTCCACTGTCAGTCCAAAATTTCTAGTTACCCAATGCCATCTAGTCTAACCTCACTATTCACCTCAGTTGACGCTTCGCATTGTCCGCTTTACATGTCTGAGTTGACAAATATGCCCCGACGATTGGCCTTCGCCATTTACATAAAAAAGATTTGAACCTGTTCAATGCATAATTTCCTAAGCATTTTATGCCAAAATTCTCCTCTCATAACGCGCCACACACTCAGAAAAATTTCTTACTTTAGCCTGCGTCCTGTGACTAATGTCAACCGGGTGAAGTCTGAAATGATCCATCATCGTCCTTCATACAGCTTGGTCCACACCGTTTGGCTAATGCGCAAATTAACCGGCTACTCCAATCATTAGCCATACTTCGGACTAATACCTTTTCATGTACCACATACAAATGTTCATAGATGGGCACTCGTGATTAACAGTAATTTGTTGAGTATTAATCTAACAAAGCCCGGAGACTTCAAATTGAGTTAATTTTTATGGTATTTTTGGGGTTGGTATAATAACTGTCTTCTCAGACGTGTAATATACCGAAGGATTCTACGGCAGTGACACTTGGTAATATGTGGTCACTGCATATATAAGAAGAACTTATTTTATTGAACAAATAAAAGAATTAAATTTGTTTCATTTCAATATGAACCAAAGAAAATTTGGTTTTCAAAATATAACTTGCGTCTTCAAAAGCACATTCTTAAAATATAAAAACTCAAATTTCATTAGCTACAACAATCTCCTCCATATAACGAATGCCATATTATGAATGTTATATATTGAGAGTTAAGATTTTTTTTCAAATGCGCCTATTTTTTTCATGTATAATCTGTATCAATCCACAATATAACGCATTGGATTGCGTGCAAACTTGCATATGCTAAGTTGAATCATACTTTTTCTACATTATCATCTTCTTTCCTGTATCTTAGCCCAATTTATCGTCCCTTACAGAGGTTGAAATTTCGCAGTGAACTCACACCCTACAGTTTCCTCGTGGCACCCATCCAGATTAGATAAAAGCTTTTTTCTGTGAATTTAAAATTGTATGCAAAATCCAATCAGTAGAGACTATGATTTTTTTCTAATAAACTCGCGCAGTAATTGCTTATGCACATCAGGAGAAAATTACTAGTTTCTCCTTCCTATGCAACTGAAATTACGGACTTGCTTGAGAAGGCGAGTATTAATTTCAAATAAACTACTGTTTGTATTGAAAAGGCTAGAGTGTATGAGGCGCTTCCGAGAACTGTTGATCCATGATGCTTTGATGTTTTAGGCGTCTCTATCTACTACGTTTTTGCTCTAAATATTAGTTTATTATATTTTCAGTTTTGAGAACTGATACATCGGAATTTATTTTCTAGGACTTTTTTAGCTGATGACTTACTTAGAATTCATCACAACGTGTCATTTCTCAAATCGGTTGCGCAAGACTTGATCATTAAACGTCATCGAAATGTATTCTCGTTTTATTTTTTCGTATAAATGGTCTAAACGACTTAATTTTCCATACATGCGTAATTTTTACCTTAAATTCAAGGAATTGTTAATTTTATGTACTGTGCATCAATAATAAATATTTGAATTACATTTGCGGTGTGTAAAACTACAGTTTGTGCCAATTGTAATAACCATTTCAGGTTGTTGAAAGTAAACGAATTTTATACAATAAATTTGAACTACCTTGCTGTTAGGAATATTTTTCTCGCCTTTGATAAATATTTTATATATATAAACGATCGTACCATATCGATATTGTATTTCACATAATTTGCATTTCATCATTTTTATCTCTGAGCAGTAAAAAAATCCTAGCTCTGAAATCAGGAATTTTGTGAATTATTTAAAAATAATACTTTGGTAACGTTAATATAGTATTATTATATTGCTTTTGTGTTGCATGTTGTGAAATACTTTGAGTGCACTTACAGACAGATAAATAATATGAAGTATGTATATGTAATATGTTCATTAAAGTACACCGTTGTTTCCATAATACTTTTTGCAATAATTGATAGAAACATTGCCTATGCGGTAAAAAGAATGTGATAGACGACTTATTCCCGACAGCGCTCTTGAATCCTTTCCATCACACAAGTGACGTACGCAGCCTTATCTTGGACATTTCCAACATCTGCACTTCCGCATCCGCTTCCTGTGCAATCACAAGAAGGGAGCGATCGCGTGCTTGGGAGAGCCCATGTGATTTGTGGAAGAAAAGTATTCACCATTTTTGTCTCATGGTCTATTGATTTATAGTATAAGAATCGTATTCCAACGCATCCGAAATTGCTTGAATCAAATTGCATTTTTTATAGCTCTAGTTTTCATTTGTTGTTTGATTTACGTTGTTTTTAAATTTTCATAAGAGCCAAGAATGTTGTTAATTGGAAGTTCAAATAATGTCTTTCAAAATTTTCTTTTATTAAAACTCACAACTTCAAACATGTTTTTTGGTTCACGTTTCGGAGGAATACAATTTCAGATAATTAGGTAACGTTTACCAAGAAGTTTCAGCTTTGCGGATCAAGTACTAAAAACTCATACAAGGTGCTGTATTAGCCACATATGAACAGCTACAGAATCTTTCATTACGTAAGCCGGCCTGGCCCAAAGAAGAAGAACACACAATATTCAAAACACTCACCGCCTGTTCGTCTACACGCATACGCTTCTGAAATCTGTGAAAACTAGAAAAATGACAACGCCACCATTATTTTATTACAACTTCTATTAAGAATCATCCAATCCTCTGAATATTGCAGACTGACGTTCATTCGTAAGATATGAAATGGATATTGAAGTATTATGCAACTAGAATATGTGTTCTGGATTATTGAAATTCCACGTGCAGTTCCACGCACTATCAATACTCTTAAGAGGAAAACAGAATCGTTTAGAGGTGAGCGGCTTTGTTCAAGGACGACTAGAATCCAAAAGAAGGCAGAGCATCAATTAAATTAATATTGAGAAATTCCTGACCTGGAGACACGGGAGTTGTGTTCCCATAAGGTACTGTGTTGCACTGCATAACATTTCTGTAAGTTTCGAGACAAGTTCACTGAGTTGAAGAAAATGATTTTGTAATCCTTTTAACTCAATACAATTTCAGTGAGAGATACAGTAATACTAAGTCCCTGCTATAAAGTGCCGCAAGGCCCCATCAATTACTTTACAGGCTTGTGTGTACATTAAAGACACTCCTTCAGTAATAAATAATGCCCATTCTAAAATATTGGAATCTTTATTTTCTTAGCAGTGAACTTAATTTCAACTCCATCACTCTGTGTATGAAAATCGGCTGACAAAAAAATAACTGTGTCAGAAACTCAGAAAATGTCAGTATATCAAAGCGAAATGTGAGTAAATGAAATAAAACGACAAAACAAGGAAGCGGACAACTTTTCGTCGGCACTATGGCCTTCCACTTTGCTACAACAGCTGAAGGGCTAACCTCTAGTTTGCGGTCTGAGATACTACGTATCAAATTACGTAACTAACTTTAAACATGTTCGTAATATGCCTCAAAAATGTTTGATCTATTGGATTTTATTTTATATTTTTATTTTATTGTTCTATAGCAAAATTATCTGCATATGAATTATGTAATTATGTTTATAAAAAACTATTTACTTGAAAACGAACGTGACTGTATTGTCGACATGGAAAGGCCTTTCGTAGAAAATATTTCAACATTTGTAATCATTTGTAAATTAATGTACAAAATAGTTTACACATTTGCAAATTACGATCTGTCTAACGAGCTTAAAATATCAAAACCACTAATTTGTTAGATCTTACTCGAACACATTTTGAGGTTCAATTGGCATTTAGGACGTAATAGAGGAAGTCTGGATTTGCAATGTTCACATTACTTTTTCTCACTCGACCTCTTAGTCTGATTATTCCTCAGTGCTCTGCGTTATTGCCGAGGGAATAAAAAAAAAGTATCATTCAACACTAATAATTATACTTCTGTGACCAATTTACTGAATAGGAATTGTAATTAGCGTTAGTTAAATTTATAAGAATAATAAAGTCAATGTTATGACTAGAAGTTGAGTGATTTTGGAGTACGCCACTTCTGCCCATAAGATAGTTACTTTCCTCCCTAGTTTATTACGTACTACATGAGGAAAAAATTGCCTAACCAGCGTAAATGCAGAAATAAGTGAAAGGAATAACAATCCTGAGTCTGAGAGCGTTTTTGCGCGAGAACTTCCTCCCGATGTGTGCATGCTGTGGAGTGGAGGCGGAGACTCCGCGCGTGCTGGCGTGGAGGCAGGGGCTTTCGCTACATCGCCCGAGGACCACCGTTCATTGAGCGGCCGCGGCCGCAGCGGTGCGTGGCCGTGGGATCAGGGGGTCCCGCTGCCCGGCCTTCGCCTCTCCGCCCCCTCCCAGCTTCGCCCCGCACCGCCCGCACCGCTCCGTGCCGCCCAGCTCTCGAGGAAGTGTGCGTCTGCTCGTCCTGTCCCCGGTCCGTGCCGTACAGTGGGTCAGAATCCAGTTGTTGTTATCATTTTTTAAATATTATTATCTCTTATTCACTGATTATTATTATGACCATTGAATCAGAGAACGCGAGTATAACAGTGGAACAAAACGCGTGCACATACGTGCAAAACTGACCGAAGATATAACCTTCCCAAGGCATGATTCCAGCTCGCAAACCTACGCACCAATGCTCTAGTGACTTCAGGAATTCAAACTGGCTTTGACAAGAATTCCGGACCGAAAAATAATTTTAAATGCATGCAATATTTCACGTTTATTTTAATGGAGAAATGCGCTAATGACTTCTTTCCATTAATAATTCTTACAAGTTTGCTTTGGCAACTCCGTCACTTTAAACACTTTAAAAAGATTTTTCATGTTTGTTAATTTAATTAGAAAAATAGGAGAAAACGCATCTTGCCCATCAATAGACTGCGATGCGACCAATTACCTCAACCGGTCAACAGTGACGGACGGAGACGTGCCGATTACCCGAATACGTATGTAACATTTCCGTACGTATAATTCCGTGAGGATATTATAACTAAGTTATAATATTACTTATTATAATTACGGCATCATTACATTGTATTAGGTTTTGTTGTACATTATGTTGTAGTTGTGTTACAAACAAGTATATTTTAAATTCATCATTGTTTAGCGAACTAGCTGATGTACTCGGTGTTGCCAGTGAATTTATTTATCACAATCACCTGTTGGACAGGAAAAGGAATGAAATATCATTATACTGTTACATGAAAGTAATTTTATTTATATCCCCACCCCTTCCGCCTCGCCTCATTCCGTTTCGATGAGTCCTGCTATGTCTTGTGTTGCATTGCCATTAAAAGAACTCATTTTATTATATATCGCACCCGAAATTTCGATATCATACGGTCATATCTTTAATACCAAACAAAACCTTGTATTTTTCTTTTTAATATTGTGTCGAAAACTAAAAATGAACAAAATGTGACTTAATGCTCTAAAGATAGAAGTTTAGATTGCAATTTTTCTTTAATAGCAAAACTGCAATTTACCCTTTTTGGCTTCTTATTGGTAGATACTATGTATGTTGTAAATCAACGGTTGAAAATTGCTTCACTTAACCGCGTATAATTGATAGTTTCGTGTCGTAAAGCATTCTTTATCGGCTTATCTGTCGCGCGTTTCGAGGCGCCTTTTCTTAGTCCATTCTCCGTGCCCGCCTTCCGGTGCAGATAGAACCAGTGTCCGCCAGGCGCGCCGTCCGCCTCCTCTTCCCATCCGCCAATGCGGGCCCGGTCGGCCGCCGCCTTTATCGTTTTTGTGGCCTTAGCCTCCGGTCTTCGAGCCGTTTAAGACGAAGGAAGAAAAAAAGGCAGGGAGCTTGCAACTCGATTGTTGGACCTGCTACGCTAACTTTTCCTCGTTGCACCTTCGCGTTTCCTCAGAGATTGGTTCTGAGAAGTACGCTCGTTGGAGCTGAGGGAGGTTTCGATTACCTTCCCTGTAGCGTTCAAGGTGTTGCAGGACCTATGCCTTGAATGAATTAACTGAAGGCAGAATCATTCGTTGCGTTTTCCGGATTCCTACTATTCATTATTTCGTGACCTTCTAGGGTGCATTGCATTAGAATAATGTACTATTATTGCCCATGAGAAAAACGCAAAACGTTTTTGTATTCGCTGAACTTCCGTTGCATCCTAATGTAGTTTGAGAATATAGCATTTTAAAAGAATAATACATTATTTCTGTACTCAAGGTTGAATGTTGTGGGACGTTCACTCTACTGTAATTCGATAAATACGTTTCTGAATAATTTTAATGCGTTTGCTTTACGACTTTCATTCACTGTTCTTAGTTTTATGATCTACGGTCATTCTTTTACCACTTTTTTAGAGTTGCAAGAAGTGAGAACCTCTCTATTCAAGGATTTTCTTAAAACTGTAAAACGATGAAGATGAAATAAAAAATAATAAATAAAATATCAATTATAATGTTAATACTAACGGCGAACATAGAAACTCAAAATTATTTGTGTGTACCTTTTGAGTGAAGGCGGGTGTCCTGCATCATTCATTCATAAAATAACATATCGTCGGTGCCACGACTCAACTGAAATACCATGATCAGAAAATAACATATTTTCACCACTAATAATTTTATTACGATAGTTTACATGACAGCCGGTATATACTAGAAGAGTAAGTGATTCTGGCTACGAAACAGTTACCACTCATGTTAAAACCTTCTCAAGCCATATGACAAATTTTGAGGTGTTGTCTTTTTCTTGGGTCCCGGTCCCGGTGCTTGTTTCTTCGTGATAATCACTATGTCCACGTTTTAATTCTTTTTTTACTTAATTTAATAACCGAATAGTTGTATCATACATTCTCGTATTATTAATATTGTTAATGCTATTGTTATTATTATGAAATACAAGTATTATCATTACGAAATACATTATCTTCCAATGTTGGTCTTTTTTCTCAAGGCTTGAATTCTTGACTCGATGTGTTTTTACTAGTATGCTGACGATATTGCCTCCCTTTCAAGTCTTCTTTAGAGGTAATTCAATAATACTTACGCTATCTTAGCTCCTTCAAAACCTCAGTGTGAAATATTTAGTAGTGGGTATTAACTAACTTATACATTATCCTTCCAATCCTTTCTGTATCTAACTTGCTGAGTCAGAAATTATAATTTTTCTAAATTTGAGTAAATTATTTAATACATTAATAACTTTAATACATCCCTAACGTGAAATAAATAAAAAAATAAATGTAATCTCACAAATGTTGTGAGAGTATTCCTTTTTCAATCTACTCCTTCCTCCCTCGCCAGACAAAGAGCGACATTTCCTTGAATATAACATATGAAGTTGCAACTCAACAGATTTAAATTGCCACTTTGTCAAGGTTTCGATAGGAAGATTAAAATGTGTCTACCATTACAATTCTGAGCAAATGCCGCCAACGCTAGGGAAATCATTCACAGCGTTTGATAAGAGCTTCGCATCGATACTGTGCGTTGGAGCGCGGCGTTGTGGACCCGTCGTCTGCTGCTCGAAGGCCACCGCGCCGGGGCGCCGCGCCACCGCCGCTCCCGCGTGCGGCGCCGAACAAACCGGAACGCTCGAACGCTGGCCACCACTCCAAAACAAATAAAGTCATGCAAAAAGTCATAGGCGTGCCCAGCCTAAAACAAAATGAGGACAACTTTTTTTGGCATCCTCTGAGCCTCCCTTTCATTAACTTATTCATTTATGACATTTTTTCTTGGAATAAATAAAATATACTACAAGGGAAATGAAATTATAATTTAAATGATACAATTGAACGTATGTAGAACCATTTCAAGGACTCCCAGATAATTTGGAGAATCTGTTCTCAAATGTCGGATATCAATTTGCTAAACTGACAGCTTAAAAGAGGGGGGGGGGTAAATAAAGAAATGTTCACATTTACGGAAATAAAGTATGTTATTATGTAGGGGTATCGGGCCCCTTTCGAAATTGTCAGGTTGGACACGGATCCCTTGCTCCCTTCCCTGTGTGCACGCCTGAAGTATTTGAAATTCTGATAGAGATTGCGAGTTTTCGCTTGGCAAAAAACATTGATAATTTGGACCGCCCACGATCATTATGACTAAAATGGAGAGTATCATGCGAATAGTTTAAAGCTTGGATGATACGTAGGGAAGTTAAACCTTTCTAATGAAACTTCATGACCCTTATAAAAAAGTAAAAAACCAATTCTCATAGAATCTCGTATTGTAAAAAAATTTTTAAACGTTGTTCTTATGTTAGAACCAGTGTAATATGGGAACTTTTTTAAAAATCCCTTCTCACTAAGGGTCCAGACGCGTCCTGTTGGCCTTGGGTGCCTGCTGGCTGCACTGCTGGAAGAAGCGCAGTATTATGCCTTTCTCCTTGCAGCGCGCGATGGCATCGCATCGTGCGGCGCAGGTTAAACCGGAATGCGAAAAACCTGGCCGCCGCGCTTGCGTACCTCGGGGTACAAAAACCAGTTAAATACAAACCACATTGGTGTAGCTAATGGGAGGCGAGCAGCACTCCTTTGTTTTGGGCGGCAATTCCGAGAGGGAGGAAAATGAGAACAGTTAATGTAGAAAGTAAAAAAAATATAATTTTGTTTCTGTATCATTGAATCACCATTCATAGACTCACACACGGGATTTAGCAACCGTTGCTTCCCCTTCAAACGCGCAGCAGTTTTCGGGAATCCTTCGATGGATTCGTGTGACAGTATTTTATGATTTATCATGGTTTCAATTTTCATTGATTACGGAAAACCTTCTAGCTTCCGTTTGTGTGCTTCATAATTTAAGCGCTGACTATAGGTGCTCAACAGATTTTTTCAACAAAGACCTTGGGTTGGATTGTGTCGCAACCACTGCCAACGCCAAAACTGCAGTCACCATCGCCTTCTCCGTTGCCTCTGTCTCTTCCACCATCACTAACAAACCACCTCTCTCTCGAATTAATTCGAGATCTGAATATCGTCTTTCCAAAGGTACCTGCGTCAAGTTCTACCTACATCAGAGACAAATAATTGCAACACTTGAAAAGTGACAAAACTGGCTGAATTTGAGTGAAATGTGCCAATGTGCTCTCAAATACATATACGTAGACCCGAAGGTCTTTGTTCCAGTGTCACAAGTGCAGGTGGTGAATTTCGTCATCATGTAATCACGTAGGCTTAAATAAAAATGTTGACTCAAATGAGGAATTGAGGAAATCAACCTCTCAATTTTGCGTTTACCGTGGTTCTTCGGATCTACGAGAAAATGCTCCGTTTCCTTATAACGAACTCTGGGAACTGAGCAATTCTTTCTTCCACAGGTCCTGCGATAGACTAAAATTTCCTGTTGTGAGATGTCTCCACCAGTATAAAAATTCGTGGTGCAAGAAAGTACGAAAGAACGTGGGGAATAAGAGAAATGAAGATAATAATGATCAGCGACATAACTAGCAGCTTTTAATGTTTAGAATGCAATAGAATGTGTTGTCCGAATTCATCGTCGTGGGGCTGCCATTGTTTGGTAAATCGGGTGCGTCGGGTTATCCCCGTTGCAATGTATTCGTGACAGATATTATGTGATGGTTTAAATTCTAGAGATTTTCCAAGATTGTTATAATCCGAGTAAATCATTTAAGGCCCGGTCGAACTGGGCGAGAGACAAGATTCATGTGTGTGACTACGAATACAAACAACGCATCCCAGTTTTCAGCTCTTATTAGCTTCGATGCAAGCCGCAAAACTAAAATGTCACGTCGATTAACCTTGAACTGAATTTTCAACACGGTGACCAAAATTTTGTCTGTTCCCCTCTCCCCCATACGGTTTTAAGTACATGAATTACGACTATAGGCGTTTTGATACGAACCTAACAGTTTCAAAGCGTGAAAAAGTTTATGGAACTATAGATGATAAAATGTAATGAATGCTATTAGAAATCCATATTAAAATAGTGCCCCATAATGTACTGTACCTCAACGTCACAATTACAACCAAATCATTATATTTTTCTCTCTAAAAATCCATCTCACTGCCAAGCAAGCTCTACATGCTTTCCAACTGCACTGCTAAGAGATACGCCGTGTTGTATTTTTCTTCTCGTGTCTTTCGTGTTCCTTTCCATGTCAGGGGTTCAGCAAGGCGAGACCGTGCTTGTGTTCGTAGAGCATTGAAGTGGCAACTGGCGTTAAGAGTTCGCCGCCCCACACTACACCACGCCACTGCAACACGCGACGCAGGGCGGAATTTTCTCGGACAATGAGGCGTGGCAATTACACTGAATCCCAAGTGCGGCAGAGAATAGCAGAGCGAGGGCAGACAGACGATGCCGATCTTCAACTCGCTTCACAATTTTGTTTGCCGCTGGAAGATCTCTACGCAGAAGCGTTGCATCGAACGTGCATTAAGGGTCGAACGGATGACGCTACTGTTCATCGGATGGTATTGCGAAGGACATACGAAAGGTGAACAATGTGCTTGAAACTCATAAACTGAAATGGAGAGCCGGAGACTAAATTTGCCGCTGTAGAGGTGCGTAGTGATTCATAAAAATAAAATCAAAGATTTTAATTTTTTGTTGATTTGGCTTCAACATGACACGGTAACCACACTTGGAAATTTTCAATGTTACGTTCCGCTGTGACGCAATAAAAGTCGATCAATCGATAGAACCTACTTTGTTATATTTTTGGCGATAATTGTCATGAGTTACACATTGGCATGAGTTAGGAAAACGCACCCATCGACTGATTTTGTTCAGCATATCAATATAGAAAATGTTCATCTTCATCAATTAGCCCTTAGATGTCATTCTGAAATACTTGACATACTTCGAAATGTATTTCGAATGATGCGCATTCTGAAATACTTCGTGAGATAGGGGCCTGTGTGAATTGTCATTCGATATAATTCGAGCAAACTATTTTTTTCCTTTTTTCCCCACTTCTTAAATTTAATTATGTGCCGAAATTTTCGAAGTATGTTTTTAAATCATAAATAACGCGTGTTGATTAAGACCAATGTGCCGTCATCGTATAAGACTGCCCAATACGAATGTTGTCGAAGACTAGAAGGGACTGCCATTCGATAGGTGAATTTTCGTCTGGACCTTTCTGGACCAAGTCATTTGTTACTCAATATCAAGTTTCTACTCTGACGGAAGTGCTGTGACGCGAAGGTAACAGTTTCAGTAAGCAATTCTGTCAGTGAAACAGTTTAATGATGAAACATTACGACTCGTTTGAGATTATATATATATATATATATATAAATTAATTTATAATTCAATAATATATATTAATATATATATAAAATATATTATTATAAATAATAATTAATAATATCCTATATATAGGATATTATTAAGAGTATTATTTTGATGCGAATTGGCTACCTCGGAACTACACGAATGTGCAACCCACCGGGGCTCCGTTATGGATATAGAGGGACTTTTTTGAGGGGGATCAGCATTTTCATGGTGAATCCGTTTTCACACCTCGAGTTTTTAGCCTTGGGGGAGGAGATGAAATGACAATGATGATGAAGCATGATACGGACAATCACAAATATAGACACACACAACACAACCATGCCAGAGGCGGGACTCGAACCCGCGATCCTTCGATCCAAGACCACCACGGCACTGCTGCCTTAGCGATCTGGGCTATCTGGATTGGATTCTTCTTCTTCTTCTTCTTCTTCTTCTTCTTCT
>BOPP01000022.1:9380235-9393480 GCA_017312745.1 Gryllus bimaculatus
TGAGACGCGGCTCATCCCGGATAGCCAAGAATACATTGACTCCGGCCGCGGAAGCCTACGAACCCATGAACAATGAATAGCTAGAAATACTTTAAAACTATTTTTGTTGTCATACAAGTGTAAAAATATTAGAATGTAGGGTTTGCATTTGAATATTTATTTACATCCCCTCATATACCCGTCAGAAAATTACTATTTTTCCACACTTTGAGTCTACATTTCAGAATTGAATTACAGTTTCTTATTGTTTTCAAATGAATTAAAAAAATTATTGACTGCACAGTTCGCATGGTCATATGACACAAATGAGATCATGTCTTGCCAAGAACACAATTTACGACTTCATTCAATTCAATCAATGAAAATGTAATGTGGGTCACAGACTTGTAAAACGTGTATTCGTTCTCATGGATATCCTTTTTTACAACTTGAAAACAAGGATTTTGAACGAACCAACCGTTTACATTATGTTTTGTAATAGTCGTGAGAACTAGTTCTCGCAGTTAATAAAAATGCTCCAGCGCAAAACGGTTGTTTTATTTTTAGTCACATAAACAGGAGGAAGATATACTGCGAGGCGATGAAAGTGAACGTCCTCGACACCGCTCATTCGTTTGTCTATCAAATCTGAGACTTTCACAGTTCTACAATAATAAATTATTCAGAATTCATTTCAAGGCAAAATAACGTAGAATGCCCAGAAAGTTTCTGCTAGCTACATGCTGTGTTAATGGGTAAGCTGAATTAACTTCGTAATTTATAAACGATGAGAAATTCCGAATAGAAACTCCATGATCTTAGAAGTGATGTTTAGGTCGTAAATTAAACAAATGTTGCGTAGCAGAAATAGCGAGAACTAAAAGACGTCATGATGCAGTAAAAACACCGGCGACGAACATTCACGAGAATGTATGCGACGGAGTAGGAGTGACATCAACTACCACCCTCTGAACTTCGATCTCTGCTCGTCCAATTAGCGAGTTCGTTCATTTCATGCAAACAGATGCAAGTACGCTAGCAGTGGTATCTTGCAATATACAGAATAGTGCAATGTTGAGCACTCGGCCCCGTTTATCTCAATCATGCATCCAATACTAACATTGCTCGGTAGAAGACAAGACCTCTCATTACGATTAAGATGAGTCTTCGCGCATTGCTTGAAATTCCGGCACTCTGACGTTCCTTCAGATGATCATTATTCACGTGAAAAACCTGATAAGTACTAACATGCGACAACAGTTAACATGAAAAAAGGGCAGTAATTCCTGTTTGAGGAATATCTTTATTGACCATACCCAAGATCTGCGTAAAAAATCTGAGTAAGTAAAATAACGCAATGTAAATCCTGCAACAAAATTATTAATGTTACATATTTCTTTTCCTAGAACACGTAGTCAAATATTCCTTCTGATTCAATATTGATATTAAAATATTGAGTTTGAAATTAATCAATGAGTCTGAATCATTTTTCTAAATAATTTTTGGAATATGCTTTAAAACTGTATACATTTGGAAAACCCTTAGACATTCAATAATACTTAATTGACTTCAACTTGATATTAACATCGACTTTCTTTGATGTCATAGCATATAGGTGATGTGGATTATAATGTTCCATATTAGTTCAAAAATGAAGAAATAAACCACAAAATATCATTCTAGGATAGTCGTACAGATCAGAATGCCCTCACCATCCCCGAAACTTTAGAAAGTACAATATCATTATAGTCATCAAATTTCAAGTTCAACCAGTTTTAAGTTTTCTATTTGAATACATTTAGGACAAGTTGTTATTTTACTTCAGGGTTTTTATTGTACAGTAAAGACAGAGAAACTTTAACAACGACTGATGTAAACATTTGAATCATATTCTAGCCAATGTTTCTTATTCTTTTTCCCTTTTTAATGATAAGGGTAAGTAGGCCTGATACAAAGTTACGAAAACGTGTAAGGAAGGAAGAAAATGATAGGAACAGTTTCCAAAAACTATTCTCATTCCAAAGTTCTGTCAAAAGCACATCCACCTGAAGATTAGAGGAGCGCGTCTAAAAAATACCCTCACGTGCGAAAGGAAACGGGAACAATGCACGGCGCGGCGTCTCCTAGCAACAGCATAGCCTCAAATGAGCGCGTTCTTCCCCCGGGAAAGCTGCCAAGTGAGGAGAGGTTTCGTCAGCGGAGCAGGACCCAGCGCGCTGAATCATAGTGAAGGCAAAGGACCAGGCGCGGGCGACGAGCAGGTCTCGGTCAGGATGTGCGAATTCCCAGGCGCACATTATTCACGACGGAGGGCACCGGCCGGCGATGACTCGTCGCGCTGACGTGTCCGCCCTCAAGTTCTCTCCTCCGTCGACGAGGAAGAAATGAGCGAAGCTGTTAGGCCTGTGTGACACGAGCGTTGCGGTGACGCGCGATAAATAACGCGCGTCGTAAATTAATACTGCATCTTATGCGCGAAGATATATATCTACGATATATATCTTCGACGCGAATTACTTATCGCCTGTCAACGCAACGCTCGTGTGCGGATGCTGTTTGTTTGATGGTTTTGTTGAATTTTTGTTTGAAAATCGGGGTTTTATTGAAGAAGAAGACGAAGAAGAAGAATATGTGTATTGTGTTGCACTTCAAATAACCGCGACACAAGTATTCAATGAACGTTTTTAATTACTTCATTTGGAAGATTTCGATAAGAAAAATTGCGATTTCGTAATGATCGATAGCTACAAGTCATCATTGAAGCGACTCATCCAAAGAGAAATTAATTAAAGTTTTTCAGCATCAGCGTGTTCCTTTACGATGTTTTAAAACATGTTAGGCACGTGGACATTGTTTGGCACCTGTTGCCTCAATGACTTATCCCTGACATTGACAACGAAGACCCCGAAACGTCTATATGATTGTCGTCCAGCAGTCTTCCTACGTTGCGCAGCTCAGAGAATAATTAAGTTGTGCTTTATGATCTGGTGTGATAAGTGTGGTTTGTGGTTGCTTTCCTCACCACAACCACCAAGTGAAAATACCCATTTTTTACGCGAGCTTTGGAATGCGCAACCCGTGTGTGCATGGAGAGCAGCAGTTGCCACTATCGGTTCAAACTCTTGGTTCGACTTGAGATTGTTATATTACAATATTAGTAGGGAAACGTGATGTCAGGACTCGTTGCCAGTATGACCAAAACATTATTAACTCTGAGAGATACAACGGTGTGATGAAGTTAGATACATCCTAAACTCTACTCTAAGGCTGAGATTTCGAATATCGCTGTGGATATTGAGTTTTCCCTTGTACTTCCTGTGTTGTGTAGGAGTGCATAACCAACAACAAAACACTTATAGAACTCACAAATTAAGAGCGCGCTTTTCATAGAGGTTAAACTAAGACAACTGTCTGGAGAAAAATTTTACCGGACTCCTGGTCTGATAGAAAAATCTGTGATTTTTCCGATCGCTACCCGGCGAATATCCCACCAGCGGTACACTGCCCCTGCCGGAATAATCTCTAACTCGTGCCTCCCGCCATGTGTGCTAAAGTAGTGCATGTAGGGGTAAGCGTATATATAAGGGAGAAGGAAAGGACAAGGAAGAGGGAGAAAAATGGCGCGCGGTACGTAGCCCTGGCATTTGTTAGGGTCCTGGTTGGGCATTCGCCTGGTGTTGATCGGAGAAACCACGGAAAACGACTGGTCAGAGCAGCCAACCCAAAGAATTCTCCTCGACACAGCGCCAGAATCCGACCTAGCTATGTAGCTCGGGTCGAAAATCCTGCCTCCGTCAGGACTCGAACCCGAGTACTTCCCGGCTAGAGGCATTGCAGTATCATCGATTGATGCCCTGAACGACCTACGCCTGATCGGTGGCGCGGTGCTTTTCTGGTGGAGTTAGCAGGAGGAGGAAGCCCCACAAACCGACGCAGGATCTCCCCTCCAGCTAATGTCGGAGCCGGGACTATTGTCCGATTAATATGACGGCTGGGGGGGGGTGAGATAGAGCGATGTTGCCTCTCACTCGGGCGGCAGCCACGTAGTCGTTCTCGCATCAGATCACAACAACGTTTGCAGTAGCAAGAAACAAATCTCAATAAGAGCACACAACAGTTGGCGACAGAGAACATTGTTTTCTTAATAAGTATCGACAACTCTGCAGTGACATTAGAATTAGAAGACTCTGATTGGATATTGGTACCCCTCTCTGCCGCTAGCTTTCAAGTAGGCTAATGTTATCATGACTATGGGACGGATTTTAATGACACGTATTTTTTTTCTCTTTAGAAAAATACCGTTTAGTATGGAAATTAATTTTATACTTCGCTAAAAGAAAAAAACTCATTTTTATGTCTTGTTTTTTTTTGCATTTTTCATCGATTTCAACCAATTTTTCGTTTTTTCTGCCATTTTATTGCATTTTTTGCTGATTTCATCGATTTTAATAACATTTTAATAGTACTTGCTTCAAATAATATTTAAGCGATACAACAAATTTTCGCAGAATTCCTGAGTAGCTTATTCGATTTCTTCGCTCATGAATTGTAACGTCAGGCCTTTTTATGTAATCTAAGGTTCCTGTGACGTCCATCAGCGCCATTATCGGTCCAGCCGATTTCGGGTTAACTAAACACGTATTTCCTAGGAAACCAAAAGTTTAAAATCTGAGTTTCTTGAACGAGTAGAAGCAGCCTCGCTTACAAGTACATCAGTAACATATCCTGCAGCTTGAGTTGTTCATCCGAACGGATTTTGATCACAATTTTTAAATCATTTTTCTTTGCTTTTGGGCATTTAAAAAAAAATTGAAGAGGATTTTATTGATATTTTTTGTGATATTTTAGGTCAACAAAATCCGCCTCCTAATAATGACCCTAGAAGTCAAAAATCCCCAAAATAATCAGTGAATAAACCCATCGCTGCGCAGCGCATTCTTAGCGCATGGATGGTCCGCGCCGTGCAGTCTGCAAGGTCGTTTGTCGCGTTTCCGCGCCGCGCGTCTGGACTGGTACGGCGGTGGAGCAGACGTAGGAGGGGAGGAGGAAGGGAAGGGGGAGGGGAAGGAGGAGAAGGAGGCGTCCCGCCGCGCGACCGGACGGGGAGATCCCCGCGTGCGCGATTGTGAGCGCGTGCGCGCGCCGCGACCTCGTCTCGCATGGCCGGACGCCGCTAGCCGCACGCCGCACGTTGCATTGCGCGTCACGCCCGCACGTCTCGTCGCGTGACGGAGAGCCACCCGCGCGGGAAACGGAGCGGCGGCTCTTTTGTCACCTTCGCAGGACGGGTGTCCCCGTGGGCCAGCTGGAACAATTTAATGTTGCGGTATAATTGCCCTGCCCTCGGTGGCTCGTTGCGTGCGCGCTTTCCATGGCTCAACCCCGTGTTCGATTCCCAGCAGGGACAAAATTATAACTGCGCTTGTTCGCCGCTGCGCATAACGCCGCTGCATTTGCGGTCGTTTGCTTTACAAATGACCCAGAATCTATTGCTGTGTGAAGAGAAAGCCCACCCTAAGATTAAGAAGACCAGTATATACGTTGGAGGGATGTCTTTGTGCTAACCACACGAACCCCTCATCCCGTGGCCGAGAGGCTGGGCCACCGCTGGCCGGCCGGCCAAGGCCCGTATCAGGCTGCCGAGCCAAAGAACGGGATAGTATAATTGTCCCAGGGGAAACGATTAATTTCCATGGCACCCGCTAATAAAACTAATGACCTTGTCTTCTTTCTTCAATATTGCAATTAGATCCTGATCGAATATCTTATGTGGCAGGTTGTACGAATCCATGGAACTCACAACGCAACACACGGGCATTATACTCACGGTATGAAGGAATTACTCTAAGAAGGGACCAATTTGACAGGACAGAAAACAAATGAACGCCATTTAGGACGATGACATTGCAAGAGATAGTGACGAACCCGTCTACAAATGAACTAACTCTAAAGGAACGCACTGACAAAATGAGTGCATGGACATCAGCTGCAATTATCTTGCCTGCAGAGGCCAAACAGCGGTCCTTTCTTATAATAATCTCTCTATAATTGGATGTAGTATGTTGTGCGTTGCACAATGTCATACTCTTCTTCCACCATGATGCTCCGCCTGAGTTGAGTAGGGATACTATGCTGTTCCATAGTAGAGTAGGGACGATGATGCGTTTATGATGTCAAGCGTAAGTGGTTAATAGTTCTTATCCTTATTCATTCCATGGGTTAGACCCCGCAACCACGAATTTATTGTAGCTGGTGGGTGTGGCGTGGTGGTCGGGAAGTGGCAGTGTCCCTCTGGTCGCCTGCTGCGGTCGGGCACCGGCGCTTCCGCCCAGGCTCACGTGCTTCCCCTCCTCGAAGCGACCATAGCAGGAAACCCTTCCCAACCGCGTTGCGGTCTTGCGCTTCGGGATTCGTGTCCTCGCGATCAAATAGAGTTTAGCAGCCGATGCGATGGAATGGTAACGTTGGCATAATCAGGATATTCTTGCTTGTGGAAACCTTTTCACAGTATATTCAACTGCAATAACAACTAACAACTACTAAGTGGTTACTGAGATGGCGGGGGTGAATTTGTGAAAGATAAGCCTTTAAAAGAGATCGCTCGTTATCATTGTTTCTGACTAACGCAGACCTCACACGATTAGTGGTATCGATGTTAGCTCATTGGAAATAACATGCTTACTGATCTTCCAAAACTATTGAAATCAAATAAACTGTGAAAGAAAAACTTTGGAGAATGGTGGGTATAATGTTCTTTACAGAGCTCTGCCCACAATAATTCTCATTAATTCTTGAACTCGTTCGTGCTTCAGTTGATTCAGCCATCTGTCCATCCATTCATTCAATCGTTCGTTCATTCATGCCTATGGAGTTATCTAAAGTGAGGCTCTGGAGTCTGAAATGAGCTGCTGCAGTTCCGATTAATGTGCTTGATCTACAGTTGAGGCTACATTGTTCTTGATACAAAAGTTTTGCATATCGGTTTGGAACTTCAAAGTTTTTAATATTTTTCATTTCTAGAAATATTGAAATTTCGCTACTTATTCCAAACGGCTGCGAGCGATGGGGCGTTGAAGGAACTCGAACCACACGTTTTAGGAAACGAGGGCCTGCTCCTCTTCATTAAATTTGCTCCAGCATTATAGTATCATCATACGTTAACAACGAAATGAACCTGTATTACGTCTCAATAATTTTGAAAAAAAAAAGTAAAAATATCCATATTAAGATGTTTTATATAAGTTAAAAAATATTACAATTAATGCACACAGTTCAGTTTTAATTAATTATTCCAAAGTATGAATTTGTCTCACGCATCTAGGAACTCTACAAAATATTATTTCATGAACAAACAAAACTGAGTGGGGAATAAATGTGGCAAATTACTTTATTTCGCTCAAAGAACAGTCTCCATGCGTTGTAATAAGGCTGAAAGTTAATACTTGTAACTGTCAACCGCACTAAACGGTATAAAACATTAGGAAAACAATTAGTTTGTTTCTCTGTCAAATTACTTTTTTTTGTTTCGTATCCTTGACCCCGTTAATTGACTCAATTATGATATGGAGGCCGTCTTGTGACCTTTGAAACTCGTTAACCTCGTGAACATGCAGAGGAGTTAAAAACTCCGAATGTAGACTTAGTTTTTCCTGTGTTTTATGGAAACCATACTCCACCCGCAAGGATGTTCAACGTAGATCAGGTGTGCATTATGGAAAAATATAACAGCAAGTTGGACAGAATAAAGCAAAACATACAGAATCACATCACAGAAACACATACCAGTAATTCTGATGCACTAGATCCCACGCATTAAAAATAATGGAAAGGTTTCTAGTCTCATGAATGGGTCTTGCGACTAAGTGTGTCTTCGCGTCATACATATGTATGATTGACAAGAGGTATACAAACAGTTAAAGGATGGAAGCTACGTTATGAACTCGCACATCATTAAATTTGTTTAAAATGTACTTATTTGTAGCGTTGTGAAGAAAATGAAAATCTAACATTATATTCTAGCTGTTGTATTTGAGGAGCGATAAGATCACATCTAAAAATCATTAAAATCAAAATAATAAATATTATTAGATACTGATTGCGAGAGTCCTAACTTAAAGTGAATAGTTCAAATATCCAATCAATGCGGAAGTCTTCTCTGAGAGCAAATGCCGTTACGAGCAAACAGACCAGCGCACTTACAGAGGGGGAGGGGCGAAGATTTGGTCACGACTGGCAAACGTACTCTTTTTTCAGCAATCTGCAGAATTCATGTCGCTAAATCATTAAGAAGCAAAACCTACAAACTTAATATCAATTTTTCAACATTATTCTCACGAATCAGTCTAATTCTCAAATGGAAAACGTAAAAAACTGTTTGCGCGTAAAGAATGTTACATGTGTTAATTTACACCTGGCATTCTAAATGCAACATGCGACCTAGCGTGAAAACAACAAACACGTGCGTCCTTATTTCTGGCGCTCAAGTAGTAGGCAGGGCCCTGAAGAATGTGTTTGGCAGAGGCAATGGCAGTGGTTCAAGGACAAAACACTTCCAAGCACATACTCGTGTAGAAGAAAATTAGTATTTTCTGTTGATGGTAGGTAAATCACATTTGACGTAATACCAAAATGAAAGAAAGAATGAATAGAAATCTAAATGTAGTTACATAATTATTTTTCTCGATGAGAAGTTGTATATTGTCAAGTACGTGAAAGATAGTCGCCTCGTCATGTTCGCCCAGCGATTCAAAGCAAAAACAGATGTAAATTATTTACTCTTTGGTTTGAAATCATCGATTCATTAGACTACATTTGTCTGCAATTTTCAGCCACATTTGACGTGAATAACAGTAACTCACCTAATGCTTGAGTTGGAATATTACTGACTAAATAAAATCCTAAAAATTGCCTAGGAGTTCTTGTTGGCTAAGTATTAGAGAATAATAAGATGAATACGAAAGTGAAAATCTCATCGTCAATTTCTCCCAACAGAAAAGCGAACGCTATCTGTGTAATCATATGTGATTAGATCAACAGATTAGAACAATAGATTAAAATGAGGTAATTTCACAACGTTTACAATTCACTTAAACTTAATCTGAAGCGAATTCTTAATATATTTCAATCTTTCTGAACTGGAAGAATATATCGAATAAAAAATTAAGTTCATTAAAAAATTATTTCATCCGAAAAAAATTATCTGACGTCACGTCAAGATGAATTATATTTTGTCTTGAAATGAATACATTTTATTCTGTTTACTCTTCAAAATTAAGTTCTATAAAAGACAACCGACAGGTAAGTATACTATATTTCCAGGAAAGAGAAAACATTTTCACCTAGAAGCTCCCCCTTTTCTGCGAAGCGTTACGAACACCCTGGATATAGCCTGTAAAGCTACGGGACATTTCCCTCCATTTTGATAGCACTTTTATGTTCTCTTTAAAAAAAAGTGAGGAGACAGGGCTCATGGATCGCTCAAGACTAATTGAAATAGCCCCACGAACGTTGCTGACACGTTCTAGAGATCGGGCACGTCATTGTGATTGTTAATAGCCCTTTGTATGCCAATAAAAAGCCTGCAATGAATGTCGAGACAGGAAGACGGCGAAGGCGAGTAAAAATAGCCAGGGCTGTCCCGTGAGCGGCCGTGCTGCCTGTGCCTGGATGACGCACGGCGTCAGCGTTGTCTTGCGGTCTTGCGCGCGCGCCTCGCGGCCTGGTCTCTGCCCGCGGGGCAGCCCCGCCGGTGGCCCGGCGCCGCCTCGATGAGGCAGCCAGCCACCGCCCGCGCCGTCACGCTCGCTGCTCGTGGGAGTCGAGTTCTCGTTTACAGACGGTGGCGCATTCCTTTGCGCTGTCGCCACTTTAGCCCTAAATCCAGTTTCAAGGAGAGTTCCAAAGGTTCGGTATTGTGTGCGTTGGGAACCACCAATCTATCCTAAATCAATTTTCACTCACTTGAAACTCTATAATATCTTCAATTGTTAAGGCACATTCACAATGCAAACGTAAACATAAGCATGGTGTTAACATAAAAGTTAGGAGTACGTCCATAAGCGGACTCATTCACAATGCGTTCGCATAAGCATAACACGTAAGACGTTAACGTAAAAGCTTGCAACCTTCAAGCTTCTGTGCTTATGCTTAACTAGGACATAAGAAATGGTCCAATCACAGAACATTAACTCAAAATCGGGAATCGAAATTGGTGCGAAGTCGATAGAATAACTAACGCCATATGGGCCGTGGACACAGTCGATAACTTGAAATCGATTCTCACACCCAACCAATAGTAAACCAGAATGTCTCACTCTTCTTTTGGTTACGTTTATGATACACATTGTGAATACTTCAGTATATCACTTATGTTATGCGCTATGCTTATGTTTACGTTTGCGTTGTGAATGGGCCTTTAGTATTTCTGCTCAACTTCTGTGTTGTGTACAAGTAGCGCTACTCGGTACACGTACGGAATGTATGGAACGCAGTGTTTATGGTTCCCGTAGGTATACAGTATGGTCGGTATGGTTCCAGGTGTTCGGGTAATAACTTATTACTAATAAGCGAATTGGGAAATTGTTTAGGACAGTTGCAGGGCCTCGGTACCTCAGTGCCTTAGAGTATCGACCGCTGAGGGTTCCCTCTGGATAGGTGCCCCAGTACGTTTTAAACAAACTTCAATACCGTACTAGTATGTAAATGTGTAAAATTATTAAATTTCAGTTTTTAAATTGGAAATTTTATATTTATGGTAATTTTTATTATTACATTGAAAGCCAACATTGTATGTTAATTTTTATTACTCTTATTCAATATTCCAATATCGTTAAAGCGACTCAAAGTTTGGTCCTGTTTATGGCCATTCAAGTTATTAATTCACTTCTGGCCGAATTATTCACTTCACATCATATAACGGAAGATTTAAGACAAATTCACTCAATCTACAGAGCTCGGAAAAATATAGGACCTTGGTCCGATACGAGGAGCCAAGGGCTGAAGGTTCGAATTCCGAGTAAGTCGTGGGTGATTTCACCGTGTTGGGGCTTGGTTCGCTTTTGATAGCACATCGTTCTGCTTGAACATCATCTCATCCATAAACATTCATCTGTCAATGATAATTGGCATTTTATGACCACCCTACCAACCGTTTTGTGTGAAAGTGCAAGGCAAACGCTAATCACGTTTATGTTCACTTGCTCGGGAAAGCTGAGAACATTAAGCAGTAATCTTCGTCCTTCGCTCACGTTCAGAAATCAGTTTGGTACATCACACACATCATAGTTGTAGGTCTGTAACGTCCTAGTCCGACAAGCGTTTAAGTGTTTACGTGAACTGCTATTTTGCTATTTACTTGTGTATCATGTAAACGAAGGTGAAGAGAGGTGGTTCGTGCGCGAGTTTCTCTGTTGTTATTTCGTTGCAGATTAATACGCTGTACGAAGTTACGGAAGGTGATAATATGAAATAATGCAGTAATGTGTGCGACGTAGTGCGGGACAGTCTGAACGGGTTCCACTTCTGACAAAGATTTTTACCTTTCCGAGGCTTCTCCCTTGCACCGCAGAGTAAATTTTTAACTGAAATGAAGTCCAGGATCTTAATCCCACATGTATACTGTAATTCATTTGTCTTTTCCTTAGCCAAATAACCGACTAAAATGTGTCATATGTGTATTAAGTAGAATACAAACTAAACAATACGGTATTTACTGTGAACCTCAAGTCTGTAAATGATTCAGGTTTGCACAAGTATATAATTGTATAAATTCCTTTCTTGAATCAAGTAGCAATGTAACATTTCCTTTCACCTTTTGTTCACGTAATAAAATCTCTCAAGTATTACGTCTAGAACTCGGCAATGTTTCTTGTTGGACTTGGAGGCAGAGAAATAAAGCAAAGAATGAAGCAAATTGTGAAATAAAGAATAAGTACAGTTGCGTAAAATTTACACTCTCTAAATGCCTTGCCATTTTGGATTCATGAAAAGTATCATAAAGCGAACATTTATTTCTTTTTTGCTTATTTCCTGTCTATGAATTATAGGTGGCAATACATATTTCTTCTTTCCGAATGACCAAATGAGAAACCCTTGACTAGAAAATTCCTTTCCACTAAATGTTATTTAATTATTTACAAACAAGAGAAAATAGAACTGCTTCCAAATTGTTGAAAAGTCTTTCTTAAGAAGTTGACGGGACATTAAATCAGTATTATTTTATTTGCGAACTACATTCGAAGGAAATAAAAATTCAGTTATTCTTTCCTCTATCTTTTGAAGTACATAACCGGGATGTTTTAAAGTCTTACGGGAAGCAAACGCAAGTAACACAGGTTCAGTATTGTGGGCATTGAAATCATAATCTCTTCCTCAAAATGACTCTTCTAAAATTCTTCGAAATGCACTGTCAGTACTGTAAGTCTTGTTTGCTCTGTGCCTAGAATGTCAATAGAATTCTTGCTACATCACACAAGACAATTCAAATACAATGTCAGCATTAAGATTCTACCAGACCTTTCTGCAATTGTATAAACAGAATGATTACGCGCTGACAAATGCCTCGGCAACCCCATGGTCACTTTATGTCACTTCTCACACTCAAAACAAGAAGATGCGAAGCATTGCAGAATATTATGGTAAGGCTAGGTCCTGAATTAATGTAATTTAAAACTGTCTTTCCACGAATGTCATTGAGAATCACGTCACTTATTTCCTCTCCTTCAATGTTCTCTCAATATATTCTAAAAATGTATGTTAAGGTCCCTCGATTCTGGATTGCGTTTGAGTACGCACGTAATAGCTGACGTCCAGCAGCGCAAAAAGCACGTAACAGGTTGCTAAGCAACCACGACCGGGAAAGAAAGTATTGACTGTAATTACAGCTTTGTGATCCGGTCGGTAGTCTATTCTTAGCAGAATCAACGCGAGATGCGTCAAACGAGTCTTCTGAAACAAAAAAGAAAGAAACCGACATCGGCGGTAACAATTGCCGAGACCGGCGCTGGGCAGGAAACAACCTCGAATCGGGGAAGGGGGGAATGGAGGGCGTAAAAAAGGCCCTGCGCACTCACTGAAGAGGAATGCAGGGGAGCCCGCGGGCGCGTGAGTATGACGCACGGTCGTGCCAGGGGGGGGCGAGGGAAGGACGGGAGACTACTTCAATCGAGCCCGCTAACGGCAGACCGCACCCGCGAGCGCGCGCACGCTTGGCCAGACGGGAAAGCGGGAATTCCCCGGCGACCGACCCGCCTCCCAGCGGCGGTGTGG
>BOPP01000022.1:9393503-9426721 GCA_017312745.1 Gryllus bimaculatus
AGAGGGGGAGGCGCAAAGACGCGGAAACGAGGACGGATGCTGCGAGGCACCGCCGCCACCAGGTACGAGGCAAGACGGCGCACGAAGGCCCTGACCAGAATGTAGCCGTTGTTGGCCGCGGCAACAACCGAAAAATATGACTACTTCGCGCTTGTATATTCGATTTCACACTCCTCCGAACAGGTTGATGCCAGGGGATTTCGGAAGAAGGGGTAGTAGGTTCGGTTCATAAAAACTCTCCAAAACCACATTTACATATTTAGGATTTGCATTAGAGAAGGACTTCTACTGGTATTTGTGTCGAATGAGTAACTTCGATGTGGCTGTAATTGTATATATGTATTACTATTATTATTGAAATAATTTTAAAATTGTATTGATTTTCTTAGAAAATTCGCAGTGGATAAATTTTGCCTCAAACGAAATTGTGTGTTGACTCGTTAGATGGATCATTTAAATCATTATTACACAATACATAATATGTCATGCTATTTCAATTCATTAACTATTGTCAGTTTTTAATATATTGTTATTGCTCAAAGCGCATGCTTAGAAGGCAATTTGGATGCTTCTGGTAAGATGTGTTGTTTTAGGAAGAACTTGGAATTAGCAACAACTCCATCGCGACGACCAGAGAAGCAGAGCCGACGCTGGGTAGGTGGATCGGCTTGGGTGATTTTCAATACCCTTCCGAGGGGATGTTACAATGGTTGAATTCAAGAACAACCAAAGGAGAGGAAATAAGATAAATATTATATCTGATTGAATTCAATCGAATTCTACGAGAAAAATGGAAAGTTGTCGTTACTTCCAGTTTGTTGTCTAAATAATTATATAAGAAGAATAACGAGAGAAACAGCATTAACGATATGCATGCCGGTTCGGATGGCCGAGATCGCTAAGGCAGTAGTTCCGTAGCGATCTCGGACCGAAGGATCGCAGATTCGAAACCCGCCTCAGCCATGGTGGTATTGTGTTCGTCTTTTCACACCCCTATCATCATATCGTGTCATCCTCATAGTTACCATACTGTTACAAGCAATAGTGGTCGCTAGTGATCTAGTAGTTGTTCCGTCCACTACACAAAGCCCTCGCGCAAAGGCGGGTGGTCGCTCCCTGCCCCCGGAGGCGGGCGCTCACGCAAGGTGCGCCCGCCGCACCCGCGCCGCCGGCCCCTCCTCCGAACGGCGGCTTCCCACGCTTTCCCGAAGGGCTGCAGCCTTCTCCCTTGATACGGCACGTTTCAAGCGTGATTTTGATATTCCAGATCCTAGCAGCCAGCACTCATTTATACTTCGGTCGATCGAAGGCATTTATCTCCATGCAGCCTGTTCCCTGAATGTAAATAGATAGTAAGTTGAACAAACCCTTTAATAAAAATTGAAATCTTTAGAATACCAGACACACGCCTATTTTTTTCTTGCTATGAGAGATCGCGTTTATATTTTTGTTCGTATATGTGAGGTTTTCAGATACATTCTTCTTGGCATCATTTACAAAGAGAGTAACGCTCATGGTCCAGAAGTGACAAGTATGTGATAAGTTTAATCATCAAAATATCATTTTTTTGTTGAAATGTGTCCGATGTGGCTACATGCATTCAACAATTTCTATTCGTATTCCATAAAACACATTTCACCAGTAGTAACATATTTTTATTTTTAAAATTTCGCGCTGCTCCGTAGGAACTTGTATGTTCAATTCGCGGATGGTGTGAAATTCTGTGTAGATAACGCTCTTTCGTTTTGTAAGCGAATACTATCTTCTCTGATCATGAGGAACACAAAAGTTGGCGGTATGCATATATTTTAATGTTTCTCTTTTCCTTTCAATCTCGTGTTGAATGATTTTGTCTGTATTTGACGAGGCTGTAGCGAAGTTTTGTCGAACTCGCATCCTAACGCACGTTCTATCAGGACCATGTATAAGTACCGCAATTAAAAATAGCTGTCATGGAATCAAGGATTTCTGATTATCACGCGTGGAAGGTTCCTTCAACGTGTGGAAGGTACTTCTGACGCATTTCCGACTCCACCCATATTTATTACTGCATCTTCCTTTAGAGCCATGATTGTTCACATGTACGCCATCCATTGTCCATATGTTTTTACCCGTCCTTGTGGTGAAGGAAAGTTGGCAATAATATCACAGAATTACCCAGTCATTCGCACCCACATAATGGCATTTAAATGAACGTCAATTCCACAATGAAGAAAAAGGTGATCAGAGAGGGTAAAAGAGTTATGTTCATTTTATTTGCTTAGGAACAAAGATAATTATTGTAGAACTTTGGGGTCAAAAAAGCATAGTCGAGCACGGTCAATTTTGAACCCCCGTTTAACACTGCAATTCAGAATAGCGCGGATCCAACTGGGATGTAAACGTCATCACGAATTGAAATTACTTTTGCAGCATGATGCGTTAATTTTCGCATTTTCTATCTAGTATGGCCTGCACATAACTTCTTTTCTTCTACAAAGGTACTCCTTCTGTGTAGATTAAGTTACTTAATGTAAATATTCAGCTTCTTTTTTACTAATTATAAAATTCTCATCGGTGTATATTATCATATGTTTTTTTCTCCTTTAAAAAAGTTTTCTAAATTTTCTCGAGCCAACTTTTCTCATAGAGTATTTGAAGACTCCCTTCCTTGTGTGTAGCCGAATGACAATTAAGTCTCAAGAAGCCGTTTAAGACCACTGTGGTTGCGTAAAGGGAGCCCCGAGCCTTTGTTGCAGAGGGTGGGAGGAGTGCGAGAGGTTAAGATGCGACTCCGTTCTGAAATCATCTCCGTCGAGGAAATTAAATCAGATAGCTTAGCCGGAGCCTGTGAACCGACAAAGGTGGCGACTGAAAGTCAGATGCAGTAAAACCTGATATGGCAGTAGTCTGAACCTAGACTCTGCCGTCAGAACGACAAGGAAGCTCGGAGTTTCGCTGTCTGCCAGTGAGAACAGAAGTGGGGGTGGGACCACATGCGACTCTGTCACGAAGGCATTTCCGGTGACGCATTGCATCAGACATCCGTAGCAACCGAGGCTGGATTAAGGCATGGATAGATGGGTATGTACTTACCGGGGATCTCGTCCAGAAAGAAGAAAAAAATCTTGGCAAATCACAGAATGTAAGTTACGCAATGATGGACTCCAAATATGGGAATGAAATATAAAGATACGATGATACAAGCACACGTATGTGAATTGACAATTATAACCGGAAGGTTCATGGATTTAATTTTGCTTTCCTACAAGTTTTTTAATGGTAGACATAAGCTACATTTATAGCTGACACTGGCCTAGAATTATGTATCGTATGTAATGGTTGAGTGTGATTTCAATGTCAAACGCGTTCCGTCCGTTATTCAGAGATGGTTAAGTTCCAGAAAACACATATATATCTACACACATGCGAACGCGCGAGAGTACGCTCACCTAAATACTCGTATACTGAATTTACTTATACACACAAACACCGTTGCCAGCAGCTCGAACTCGCAACCCATTCAACGGAAGTGTTATGACCATACGAGTTATGCAGTCGGTATTTAATATTTGAAATTATTATTATTATTATTATTATTATTATTATTATTATTATTATTATTATTATTATTATTGGCGAATAAGCCATTACTGACCACGCCACCCGATTAACGTGTGTAATTTTTCCAGTATCAACTCTTCAACTGTATCCCTCAGTACGACGAGGTTGTTACACCTTGAAGAGTGAATCATGAGATGATAAGGATGATAATGAGTGGTGAAGGGATAATCACAAATACGACCATGTCTACGCAGGACTCGAACCTGCAGCCTCCTCGGCGCAGACGACGGCTCCTGCAACCGTCTGCGCCACGGGGCTGACTTATTGTTATTATTATTAACATTGTTTACATTACTTGCGCGTTATTTGGGGAGGTTCACATTAATCGTCACACAGAACGCGGGCGGCCGACCGGCCGGCCCTGGTGGTGGGGCCGCGAATGTTTTGATGGGGACTCCGACAGCGGCGGAACGCGCTACGGCGCCGGAGCACCACGTGATGCGAAGCGGGAGGGGGCACGGGGCCTCCGCGAAGGCCGCCCGCCCGCCCGCAGTCCGCCCGCGCGGATGTGGCTGCGACGAGGCGCGATAAATGTTTCGGCTGAAGAGAACTGCGACGCCGCGCCGGGGCGTCCTCTGGTGTTGCGTTCTTCGCTCTGTATTTGTTGGATGCAAGCGCTCGGGAATTTTTAATCTTTCTAGAATATGCGACGTGAAAATGGAGAAACCACAGGAATCAACTCTAAATAATCGTCGAAACTGAGTTGTAAGGAGACATCCAGCCAAGAGAAGAGAAATCTAAAGGGAAACATTTCAGGAAGTTAACATTTCCCGACTGAAAATAAAGAAAATCCGAAAAAGAGTCCTACATTTTTAATTAAAAAACAACGATGTTTTGAAACATTCTGTGAATTTAGTTTAAATAAGTCTATAATGAAACACACAACCTCCATGCTAATTTTCCTTACAAATTCACGTTACTTAGAATGATTATTAAGCACTTTATTCTCACAGCATTAAAATATCAAAATGAGATTAATTTTACATCAGTACCTGTTAAACGCTATTACGTTCACATTTTATTCTTTTTCCAATGTGTGTTCTCTCCTTGATGACGCGTGAGTCACTTCGAAAAATACAGGCATAAAGACATTTTTGATACGATGCCACGAGTGACATGTTCAGAATGGACAAACAAAAACAGTGGAAACATGAAAACCTTCAGGAAAATACTCCGTAAGTTGATTCATGTTCGGGAATGCTAAGTTGAGGCGGAAAATACTAACTGCGTGCGCTGATTCGCTAAGAACAGGTCAACCATCATCCAATCACGATGCACCCAGCCAAGAGTTAGGTGGCGTGAAAGACTAGGTGCAGTAATTTCAAAGGCTGTGTGCAGTAGACGTTGAACGTGGAAGTAGTGATTGTTCGCAAGAGAGCTCTACAAGAACCCGTTTTCTTATCTGATTTTTGCTGGCAACTGAAGGACAACCTAGGAGAAGCGGCCTTTGCCCCCGGTTTCTACTTTCAGACAAGGGCTCCTGAAAATTGTCCTGGCTCTCGAAAATTGTTGCGATGGAAATTAATATTTTTATAAAATACAGCCAGGTGTATGTAAGTAGGCTTAGTTAAACATTCATTGGTCATGTAAACACAAAAAAAATCGCAATTTATTCATGAAGTGTGTTTTGGATATAATGAGGATTAGACTTCTAATGCTGTATCAATTTCAATCTGTTGTATGAAGAATTTTCCGAGAAATATTACAGTTATGTAGGTTTCAATTTAATAATTATAGATAATTAGAGAGAAGACCTAAATGTAAGTAGACAATGTATATTGAACACAAACATATTCTGTTGCAATAAAACAAAAAAATATTAACGATTTTTGAGAGTCAAAGGAAAAGGAGTTCTACAAACAATCCTGCACCACTCGTGGTCTAGCCATCACCCTGACTGCTGCTGTCATCTCTAGTGCTATTACCACTACCACCAACACCACCAGTTTTCGTTGATTACGTCAAGAGAGATGTCTTCATTCTAATCGCGAGTTGGCCGAAACTGTTGCTGGGGAGTCTCCACATGCTCTTTAGCAATTCACAATGGGTCGTGAAATGCCAAGAGGGCGCGAGGCTCATGGAAGGCGATTCCCTGCATTGAACAAAGCTACCACGCACTTCTAAAAATTACATCTCTTAGCGGCAAACCTAAGGACTCTGAAATAAAATTCTAGTTCATTGTCTTAAGTTGTAGGTTGCAAACCAATAGAGGTATGTAAGAACTATTATAAAACGGTTAACTTGAGAAGATCAAGTTAGAATATACGAGGCATTACAAATTGTTCAGATTTATTAACACCCAGAAAGATAATTTTGGTGAAATGTGAAGAAAAACTGACTTGGTTTTGAAGAATTAACTTGGCCTTTTTTACAATATCTTATTAGATGACACATTTAAAATACACGATTAACTTCTATTGCACCACACGAAGAGATTATCATTTTAATAGACGCGAGCAGTGGATTCCATTACATGTGCTTTCTTCCTGCGATAGTAATCCCTATTTACATGGCGGAAAAATAACTCACTAAAATTACTCCTCGAGCTACCCGAGGTGGCATGTCGGGAGATGCGTTGTCGATCTACGACTTCAGTTATCCATCCTTCCGCAGGCAAAGTCAGAGAATATTGAGACACGCACGCGTAATTTTGATGCACGGCGCTGATGCAATGAACTTCTGCCCCTTCAGAGATACTGGTGAGGAAAAAGTCGCTGAAGCGCAGCGCGTGGATTCCCAGGCCCGTTTTCCTCCAGCTCTTCCGGGGACTCTGGCAATCTCCCTCCTCCGACGCCGACCCCGATTCGCAGCGGTGGAACGGGGGGTCTCGTTAGCACTGCAATGTCGCCCGCCCGCGGATGATGAGAGCGAAGCGGGAGGACGCAGCGGAAGTATTCGTTGGTTCTCTCTATTTTCTGCCCATTTGTCTGTCTCTCTCTTTGCCTGTCTCTCTCTCTGTATGTCTGTCTTTCTGTCTCTCTCTCTCTGTCTATCTGCCTGTCTCTCTGTCTGTGTCTGTCTCTCTCTGTGTCTCTCTGTCTGTGTCTCTCTGTCTGTGTCTCTCTGTCTGTTGGTTCTCTGTCTGCCTCTCATCTGTCTGCCTCTCTCTGTCTGCCTCTCTCTGTCTGTCTTTCTCTGTCTGTCTTTCTCGTTGTTCTCCCGTCTGTCTCTGCTTGTCTCTCTGTCTGTCTGTCTGCTTGTCTCTCTGTTAGTACGCCTGCCTCTCTGTCTATCTGCCTGTCTCTCTCTGTCTCTTTGTGTGTCTGTCTCTCTGCCTCTTACTGTGCATCTGTCTGTCCGTCTCTCTCTCCCTCTCTCCCTCCCTCTCTCTCTCCTCCTCTCCCCCCTCTCTCCCCTCCCCCTCTCTCTCTCAGCGTCTTCAAATGTCTGTAGCTTCTCGATGTAAAAAAATCGACATAAATAAAACGCAAGGGTTTCAGCAGTAGGATCAGATGTCAGGCATCGGTAAAAATCGCCCAAGGAAGACTTTTTTGGCACTCCTATCCTGATGCTTCGATGAGTCACTCTCGATCATTTGGTCATGATCACCAGCTCTAGAACTTTTTATTGAAGGTCAGCAAATGTATTTTGGTCTATTAATATCAGTGTAAACCAAATAACATCTATGGATTGCTTATACCTACATTTTTATAACTTTAAATGATTTTGAACTTCACGAAAACAATTCGTGAATGCATTTCCGAGAAGACAGATTTAAAAATAAAAGTCCTATTTTTTTACACCATGGAGAGAAACTAGAATTTTCTTCTGAATTTGAACTTCGAGACCAAATTGCATAAATGACAAGGACAGATGTGTACCTTCTAATATCAAAACTTCTTTTCTATCTGGTAACACGTTGGTTTTAGCTTGTTAACAGTTGACTAGACAGAAAACCAGGGTTGTTTAATTTAGAACAGAGGAATAAAGAAAGGAATTGGCCCTTTTTTCATTTTTGGGCATTTATGAACATGAATTTATAAGTGGCACAGTGATATTTTCCCCTCTTGTTAAAATGTTATCAAAAGAAAGCTAGTTTATAGCGCGAAATCCAATTTATTCACAACATACAATAATTAGAAGTTTGTTTACTTAGCTTAGTTTACTTTTAGTGTGCGTTTGTATTGCTTAAAAATAGTCGACAATATCGTAACATAATACTAAAGGAAATTATAATACGAACTTCGTACGTAGTGAACTGGGAGCTGTCATAGTAAATACTGGCCCTGCAATAAATAAATATTCAACAAGTTATTGAAAGACTATTATAAACTTTTGTCAAATATGAAAACATCTTATTTTAAAATATTAATGTTCGAAACATACTTGAAAAGTTGTACATATGGACGCTGTGGCCAATTTAACTGCTCGAAATAGGAACAGCTCTTAATACACTGAGAAAGTAAATAAATAAGAAAAACATGAATGCCAGATATCAGTAGTTAGCAAAAATGTATTCAATAACAAACAACCCAAAAAATTGATTAACCAAGGTTGTTTGTATTACGAATGAATAGAAAACATGTGTTAAATGGTCCTGGACCAAAAACGCTGAGAAAATGTCCACATGTCTCTGTTTATTCTGTGCTCCCACAAAAAGAAGCTCAGGACAAAATAAGAGATGAAGAGAAGTAAAAAGATAACTCCGCAATTTTCGCCTCTCGACGTCTTCTGTAGAGTGTCTGATCTGTTCGTATTTGAACACCCGCAGCTGCTGCGTAAAATGTCCTTGTGATCCTGCGACTGTTTGTTTCTTTAACGAACAACACTCGCACGAATTCTCAGCCACGCATATGGGGGCTTTTAAGGTTTGCGTCGACACAATACACGCTGATGCTTATTTTCTGGAGGGTATTGGTCACTTACTCACTACGACCACGCCTTTTCTCTGGTTTCTATCGAGCATGTTTCGTAGACGCGTCTGAATTGATTCATGGTTACCGTAATCAGTTTCATGGTTTCCCTATTAAAATTATTGAATTGAATTGATTGAATTTAGAGAATTTGTAAACAAATACTAGACATTGTTTCAGTGTGATATTCCCTCCTTTGCTCACTTTCACAAAATACTTCAGAAATAACTTGAGTCCCACCCTGGAATATCGTGTCACGCCTTCAGTGATATTTTATCTCTCATTTCAATTGTTTTTAAGGTTTCATTGGCTTTCAAGACGTTAATATACTATCTAACAATATTATATCTATTTCATATTGAAATTAAAGACCGTTTAGTTACAGTACCTCTGGAGTAGTTGAGGGACAGGTATGGCAATAAAGTGTAATTTTATAGTCAACATGCAGGATTATACTAGATTTCGAAAGGAGCTCTTGTATCCACATTGAAACGATTAATAATATTCTAATAAAATTCACTACGAGGTGATGGAAATATTATAGTCCATGATGAAAGCAATTACGAAGACTACATCTCCTTGAAATCACGATAACACCCAAAGTTGTGACAATGTTCTGGAAACAAACACTTTATTAACTAAATAATTTAATTATAGCAAGATTATTAGAATATACGAGCATAAATTACAAAATAAACATATCGTAGAGAAAATCAAATGACAGTTTGTATGACAATATACTTTTGTAGTGATTGATGTAACTCATAAAAAAATTAACTTCAACGGTTAATTAAAAATAATTTCATTGTTTCTTAATTTGCAAAGTCGTCAAACATCATTGGTCTCAATTGCATTATTGTCGATACAATCAGCCAAGAAGTATTCTTTGAATAACTGTACATACTCAATTACTAGACTTGCTTCTCATGCAGTTGTAACATCCACAAAGAGTACTCAGAAGATGAACCACATAGAAGCATGTTCATTTCAATAGAACTGACTAGAAGGCCAGTCTCGTCGTTAACGAAATTGACCTCACTTAAACACTTCGTGGCGTTGTTTAGTGATAGGAGCTTTAATATGACCACAACGTAAGTGTCATAAGTTTCCACCCGTTGCTGATAAATGTCCGAAACAATCGAGGAAATTTTTTTGGTTGATTGCTTTTCTACTTTATTCATAACACTCTTAAGACATATAATATCTGCTAAAGGCATGGTATGACTGGGAGAGGTGTCAATGCATCAAACGATGTCACTGCAGTGTCTCTGACCGGGAGGACCTAGGTTCGGGTCCTGACAGTGGCAAGACTTTCGACATTAGCTTGTCAGCTAGTGTCGGAACCTCACCTTCCTCCTCTTCGGTAAGGCAGCCTTTGGGCTGCCACATTCGCATTTATTTTTTTGTTGTCACCTATATGGAGTGTGGCCCGTCTCGAAAATTATAACTGTTTAGAGAGCAACTATTGAGGTTACGGATTGATTGGTTCCAGGAACACCCACTGCTAGGTGATTTGTCTCGTAAGTTTTGAGAATATTACATCCCATGATGTTGGGTTGAGGTCCGACGCCTATCTACACTTAGGCTTGCGGAGATGTCCTCCTCCAGGAATCTCCGCTAGCGGGGCACCGCCCTAGCCGGGACAAGCTCTAAGCTCTCGACCGGCCTTGATGAGTGGTTGTGCAGCGCATGCAAGAGTGAGTGGGTGTGAGCAAGGGCAGAGGATAGAACAAGAAAGAAGAACGAAATATCGCGCGCTTTGGCCTGGTTATTAGGCTGCTGGTCGGGCATTCTCATGCTGTTGATGGGAGAAACCACGGAAGTCAGCGATCAGCCGGCTCCTAGAATCCTCCTTCGGGCAGCGACTAAATTCGACCTAGCTTTCTAGCTAGTGTCGAAAATCTACCACCGTTGGGGCTCGATCGGGGTCACTGCAATGACAACGGTTGTTACCCTGAGTTATTTCAGCCGATTTCAATCCGTTTACTTAATTTAGGAATTACGCTTGATGCAAATTAATCCTAAATACTATCTAAACATGTTTCTCTTCTTCAAGCGAAACAATGTAGATTTCTTCCAAACGGCTTTTGCGGAGGATCCCTAGCGCCTGCTCGCAGGTGCTGACGACCTCGCCCCGATTGCAGCGATCCACTCGGATGTTGAGCGCCGCGTGAGCGGCCGAGGATGGGTGAGGCGTCCGCATCCGGCGCGTGCTTCCCCAGAACACGCGTTTCCCTCGGCCGAAGTAACGTGTGCAGTGTGAAGTGACACTTAAAGGGGAACTGAAATATTTTTTTTCTATTTTTCCCTAACCGATCTGCTAGCATTTACGCTATCACTTACCTTGCCACCGCCTTGGCCCAAATCACAATTGTCTCGCGATGGACCCTCGTCCTTCAGCAACTTCATATGGAGTTGCGTATGGTGGCTTGAAATGCGACTTTACCTTTATGATTACTAGTAAGCCCTGATTAACAAATTATATATTTCGTAACGTTGGCGTAACTAATTGTTTCTCTAACCACATTGACCAATCCCGTGAACCGATTTTAATTCTTTATTCTTCAATGGTCGTGACTATACAATGGTTAACCGATCTGCCTTTGACGCATGGAGACAGTGAAGCAGAAACATGCAATTTGCCAGCAAAGAGATGCCGTTAAGCACGAATGTCATTGTTTTATGATGGCTCCAATAATTAGTGTTTGAACATTAGTTTCACCTTAATATTCAGTGTCCTCGCCCGCTTTCTAACCCTGCAACTGAATATAAATTTGAAGTAATTAGAAATATGTCTTAGAACGTTCTGTTTACACAGCTTAGAATGCTCTCTTTGAACGTTTTAAAACGTTTCTAGATCTGTAACATTTTAAGAACTTGTCAATACTCTGCATACTTATTATTTTGTAGTCCATTCGACACAGTTTGAGAAATTGAAAAAAAAATCTGAAAGAATAATTCGAGTCACTAAAAAATTGAATTTACAAAATGTTTATATAAATATTCCGAAAGAATATGTCTTTATCGCCTGATTTCAATGGCTGTAGTTTCATATCGTGTATTTTTTATCCATGTCGCGTTAGCGTTTTGGTCGCGTTAGCGAAGCGTGATATCGCACACAAGTTGTAATCCGTTTCTAGAATTCTACAGATTGCTCCGCCCACTGCTGCCACTTAAAGTGCATCCGACAGAGCAGTCTGTTCCTCGCAAGAATTTCAATTGCGCTCTTAAAATTCTTCCATCGCTTGTGAAACCCACCAGAGCATGCGCAAAGTATACTCGTACATTTTACACCAACGCTGTTGCTGGCGCTGAAGTCTTAACTTTCACAGCAGGAATGTTGCAAAAGAAAAATAGTGAGATCAGTGAAGTTTCATCAGTGAATCTGATTGAATTATGTGATCAGCCTTTCAGCTGCATCCCTTGGTTAAGACAAGATTGTTAGCCCTGAATGTCAGAGGGGATAGGGTGTTGTTGTTATTATTATTATTATTATTATTATTATTATTATTATTATTATTATTATTATTATTATTATAGGGTAATAATGTGGGGTGAAAGGACTAGGGATGATGCTAGAAGTGTAGTGGGAGGTGGTAGGAGTTTGTGGGATTTTGGAACCATCCCAGCATTCGCTTGTGGGAGAGGGAAACCTCTAAAACTCTGGTCACGATGGCCGGCCTGGGAATCGAATCCGGACTTTCCGATTGGGAATCCAGCGTGATACGCGCTGAACCGTTTCGTTCGTTGGGATTTTTTTTATTATTTATTAAATAATTTAGAAAACTTTCTTCATTTGGAATTATACTTGCTACGTCTTCCAAAACTCCGTGAATGATAAGATTGCTCCATTTGTTACCAGATGTTTAGTTTTCGCTTTTATTGGCAAAAGAAATTCAAATCTTCATTTTATATTACTATACGGCATGATGATTATTCTTGAAAAATAATTTCTCCATGAGTACATTCTGCTCTAAAAGCGATGAAAACCAAATAATAACTTAATGTTTAAAATATTCAGATAGACACTATATCAAAATAATACTATGGTCAGGGTTGCGTTAGATTCACGGAGAGTTGGAGAGAGGAGAAAGGAAAAATCGAAGGCAAGTGTGGAAGCAATATAACGATTTTCTGCCTGACTTTCATTCATTATTACTACAAATGGCTTTCCTTGTTAATATAATTAAATTATGCTTTAAGTATTGTGTTAGTGCTATTTATTTTTAATGTAATTATTACTTTAACATTTATTATTTATATGCAATTTTAATGTTTCAGCTTTTGCTATTCAATTCTTCCTGCTGGCCAGTTTCTTGTGGTTGCACGTGATGTGTCTCGATGCTTTCTGGGGAGTCTTGTGAGTATGAAGAAAATATATATTTATATCTTTTCCTCAATTACTGCAGAAAATTAAACCTGTCATTTTGACTGTTCTAGGGAGGCAACTGGATGCAGTCCTGTTCCGTATCCCAGAGCAAAGAAATGGTTTTGGGATGAAAGGAAAAGACAATGGGTGGCAGGACTGAATATGAATGAAATTGATGATGCAGCGGAAGAAGAACGCAAACGCAGAGATAAAACGGTTGAAAGACGTGTTTTTGTAGGCTATTCTTTGTACGTTTGGATTCTGACTATCTTACCAGTCCTAGTAGTTGTATCACGTGGTCTTAGTCCAACAATTCCTGCAACATATCTGGATCAAAATATGAAAGAACACTGTGAACTACATGGTAGGTTTTATCAATGATTTATATGATTAGTTTAACCTGTTATGAATGAATGATTAATCTCCTGATATTATGTTACAGAGGACATTACAAAAGAGTCGTTCCTGTACTTCTATCCGTTTACTGCCATGGTCATTATATTGAATGTATTGATTTTCATCTGCATTCTCATTAAAGCAGTACCTTTCAATTGGAATCTCTCTGGACCACAACGAGTTCCTAAGCAAAAGTATGTACTTTTGTTACATTCTGATGAACTACGTAACAATTCTAAATTATTTGTAAATAACATTAATTTATATTTTATATTACAAATTGTGTACATGATAATTATATTTGGTTTACAATACAACATGTCACTTTTCTTCCATATCTCCATTTAAACAAATTCAGTCAATTATAACTCATAACTTATTTAACATTCATTTTTTTATTAATTTAATAAAAACAAATATTCTGCAACTACAATATATTTGAAAGGATATTCTTATGTTTTGTGCTTTCTATAATATTGCGTTTTATTTTTCAAAACAACAAAACAGCTTTCATGTAGTTAAACAGAGTTTTACTATTTCGTTGAAATAATCTTCATACGTAATGCGTAAGGCACAAAAATAACTGTGTGTACTGAAAATCATGTCTTATTTACAAAACTAAAATTATATTCAGAGAAGCAAAATTTATAACTGCTTTAGTTGACCATCACGTATTACAGACATCAAAATTTTCAGTATTTGCAACGTGTATATCAAAATAATGAAAAGTAGTCAATAATATGTTATTCAAATATTCAATTTACAGTAGCTTAACATCAACTTCTTGATTTATATACATTTCTCATTTAAAGATGTGCTATTTCTTGCTTCCGTAGGGCTCGAATGTGCTTCCTGTTGTTCGTTCTGATGTCGTCCAACTGGATTATCGACCTGATTTCCTGGGCCTTAGGTGGCAAACAATTTGTGTGGGTCATGCTGCACGCCTTTTACATATTGCAAGGATTGATCACATTCCTCATTTTTGTCTTGGAAGACCGCGTGAAAGACAGAATCGTACACAAGCTATGGCCAGGAGTTCGAAGAATAAGTTCAAGGTACGGGTGCTGTTGTCATCAAAGTAGTCAAGAAGATGAATCAATAGCACTTCGTTCAGTCACCTTACCAAGCAATTCACAACCATTTGGATGGGTTCAAAACAATCAGTAAGATGAGATGATGAAAATGAATTTCATGAAGAGTGGTGTTGAACTATTCACAGTATTCATCAGAACTATGAGAGTGTAAAGAGAGGGCTTCCACAAGACTGAGACTGCTTTTGTACTTTTAATGTAAATAATTAGTTGTAATCTATTTATTTTTTAACAATGTTAAAACTGTTCATAACTTATCAGCTATCCATTCATATTGGTTTAGTTTGCAAATAAAAGGTATTCTTCTCAGTACTTTTAATCACATTTTGTTATTAAATGTAAAAATGATAAATTACTTATTGTAATTACATAAAAAGACTGATTATGAGAGCTTAAGATATGCACTTGTACATATCATTTATAATTATTTTTGTAGGTTTAAAAATGATTTTTACTTTGCTTTCAGCTCACTCACATTATAAAAGAGATGAATAGAATTTGTGTGTGAATATTTTTGTCATTTTGCATACCTTCACTGTAACACAGTATAAAAGTATTAAAGATTTATATATTATGTGAGATAAAGGATAGACCACAAACCTAGGCCTCACAATCTACAAACAAGGAGGGCAACATTTTGTACTCCACTCATCTTTAGGCTACTATTGAAGTATTATTTTATTTAAATTCAAAATATTTGTTGTGCGTATTAAATAAATGATTATGCAAAACTACTTCCATCTGTGATATACTTAATTTCTTTGTTTGTGGTGGCATTATTATGGATAAGGTCAAATAATGTCAAAATCCAGCCAAACACTAAAATGTTACAATGTGATCACACTGATATCAGAACAGATGTTGAGAACACAGGAGATAAAATTATTAAGTAGTACCACTTTTTGGAGTTGTATGAAATTGTTTGATACCCTTCAGAGGATAATCACAAAATTTCAGGTTTGTTTGGCACAAAAGCTTTAGGTATATTAGGTCATTACAGATTACAAACTGAATTTTTACAGACATAGCTTTCGACTTTCTATAGTGTAGGCATTCTATTTATTTAATTCATTTATGATTCTTGAGAGTGTAGGGACTCATAACAAAATCCCTGGGGAACTATCTATGTTGCTTTGTGAACAGATCTATGGTTCCTATTTGCATTTTATTCAATCTCATTTGTTTTCTCTATTATAGTATTGGATGGTGGAAAACTGCTTTTCAATACTTCTGGATACTGTTTATTTTTCAGAATCTCTTGGAAATGTGATTCCAAAATGTTGTCTATCGCGAGAAAATTTCCGTTTTTAATGCATTTATCATTTATCTAATGGATTTTTATTTGTGAAAATTTTAGAAAAGTAACTTCTCATAAAAGCGCTTTTTTCTTGTATGTATGTATATATGGAAAAATAATGTAGCGGGTACTGCTTGATGGTGATTTCTATGTATATAAACATATTTTTACATTTTTGACAATAAATTCCATTTTGTATAAATACTGTGTTTTTATTTTAATACTGTGTTTTTGTTTAAATTTATTTTAATAGAGGCAATAAATAATAATATTAAGATGTAAATAATTTACTTCACTCAACCTCTCTCTCAGAGTACTATCCTGGTGTGTACCAAGAACAAGCTCTGAATTTGCACCTCTTTCTGCCAAATATGCGTTCTATTTGTGAAAACACTCTTCGTTCGACAGTGGTGGCGAGAGGTAGTCAGAGCTCAGGTCTGCGACCCTGTCAGATCTGTTGCAATAAAACCGTTACTGCATAGTTCGCCACACCATTAACGGAGTGGCGGCGGGTCACGCGTCTCAGTGCTACTGATAAAGAATTCATCGAAATAATTCCGGTGCAGTGCGACTCAGTGCAAATTAGTGTAGTGAATGGCTTGTAGCAATGACCTTCCAATAAGTCAAGTCGTAAGTGCTTCTTTGCTTGTTCTTAACAACAGTGAGAACCTACAGCTACAATGGAAAGTTTCATCCCAAATAACCCAAATCAATTCACCGAAGACGAAATGGAGATGACGTTAGCGAACATCATTCAACATAACACTCCCGGCGCCGAAGTCAAGGAACCGATTCAACTCAGCCAACCCCCAACCGTTCAACTACCAGAAAAAGGCTCCTCAGACTCCAGAAAAAGGTCAGTCACAGACAATGATAAATAGCGTGAACCCAAAACGTTCAGTAGCAATCACAATAGTTACGATAGTCACGATAATCACGATGGTTACAGTGATCAAAACACAAAATTTGTCTTTTTATTAATTAATGTGCCGATGATAAACAGGTTCGTACCTCTAAGCGAATTTGATAAGAACGCAACCGAAAATAGATTCACACATAACAATGACCTTCCTCGTAAGCAAAGTGAAACCCTCAATAAAATACCACCAATCATAGTTGCATACATTACCAATATTAATACATTTATCAAAGAACTTAAATGTAAAGTCACCTCAATCTTCAATGCAGATAAAAAACAATAAAACAAAAATTAGTGCAAACTCACTCAGGAACTTTCCAAACTTAATCAGATATCTAACACTCATTGAAGTTTTAATTCCTTTAAAGTCCCATTAAATAAAAAAATATCTGTAGTGTTGAAGAACGTCAACCAATCCATCACTGACCAAGAAATATATCAAGACCTAAAACAACGCTTTCCTTCGTTGATAAAAATCACCAAACTTCACAAAGAAAACAGACCTTTACCAGTAGTTGCAGCTGTTTTTAGGACACGATCCAATCGACAATATTCTAGCCACTAAGCAAAGTTGTAACCATAGAGTAAATGCCGAAGAACGGGAAAAATTCAAGGTCCCATACAATGCCAGCGTGTCTGCATTATGGCCATACAAAGAATAATTGCAATCACTCAGTTAGCCGCGCTTTTTGTTCGGGTAATCACTACTCGGTAACTTGTCCTCTTAAACAAGTACCAAAGTTTCGTAAATGCAAGCCACGACGTCAATAATCGAGACTCCAGCTGACCTTAACTTAAAGAATACATTGAAAAAATAATACGGTCATCCAAAACAACCTCCAAAATAGAAATCAAGATATTCCAACCAACCCACTTCACTACAATATATCACTCATTTCCCTCTTCTTCCCTATAAACCAAATCTCAAACACTTCACCCATATTAGTAGCACCACATCCCAGGCCCGCCCAGATCCTATCAACAATTCATATTCAACCAACCTTCGCCAAGAATCTCACCACAACTATTCCATTATAAATACAATAATTAATGCAAATACTTCCTATATAATCAATGCCATAATCACCATTATACCCACCATAATCAACTCAATTCAAAATTAATTTTCCGCTTACATGACCGGAAATAATGGCAATACAATACTATAAAGGTTTTACTCTCGCCAATTGGATTGCTAACTGCTTAACAGATAAAAAACCAGAACTAATACACTTCTGAAATTCACTCAGTGTAAATATAATTTGCATTACAGAAACTCACTTAAAGGAAAAAAATTTATATCCCAAAATTCTCAATTCAAGAGCCGACAGAAACCTAAACAAAGGCGGAGTACTAATAGCCATCAATAAAAATATACAATATTACCCAATAATTCTCCCTTGAACAGGTAATATAGAAACTGTTGTCATTAAATTAAAAATGAAAAATAAAATATGAACTATAATTGCAGCATACAATCCTCCAAATCATAAACTAGACCTTGATAACATTAGTAAACTATTACAAAAAAATAACACCATCTGGATTTGTTCTACCACCAACGCTAATGGGAAAATATTAACTCAAATACTAAATCGAACTACTCTCAAACTAATTTCACAATAGGCCCCACATATTATCCACATGATCGCTTAAGAAATCCCGATAGTCTCGATATCGGAATTACTAACACGAAAATTTAACCGGAGACTACTACATTATTCGAATTAGACTTGGACCACATTCCTATCTTAATAACCACACAACAAATACCCCCACCGCAGGCCCGAGTACCAAAACCAAATAAGTTAAAATTTGATAGAAAAAATTCGAAACGTTCACTAGCTTAACAAGACCTTAATTCACTCCAACCCATTAGAAATAGAGCAATGAATTAACAAACTAACCACCATAACACACACCACAATTAAAGAGACCGAATTGAAACCAAAGAATACCAGCAAAGATAAACAATATAAACTACCCCAGAAATAGTAAGTCTAATACAAATCAAAAAAAACCCAGACTATGGTCACAACTAACAACACCATCCATTTGGCAATTCACAAACAAAATATAAAGAAAAGAGAATACTATTCCCCACTAGACATCCCCCACAGGAAAAATTCGCACATCTTCTCAGAAAGCCGAAGAGCTAGCTAATTACTTTGCATCCACATTCACCCTGAATAATAACTAAATCGCACCCTAGTCATCTCACAATCCACAAAACAGTAACCGAACAGATGATCCTCATCACAAAATACACTACACATCACCTAAAGAAATAAATAACATCATCAAATCACTACCTGTCAAGAACGACCCTGGACATGATAAATTCAAAGTTTAATATTGAAAAACCTTCCCCAAACAGCCAATTTTTTTTTCAATATCTTCAACTCATGCCTCAGACGTGGTTACATTCTGCATGTATAAAATCATGCAATCATTCTTCCAATACAAAAACCAAACAAGAATGCATCCCTAACCATCAGTTACCGATAAATCAGCCAGCCTCCCACATTATCTAAATTATTAGAAAAAATAATATTAAAAATATTCAAAACACATCTCCACAACACAATGGCCATATCCATGGAACAAATGATATTCCCAGAAAAATTGTCCACACATCACCAATGAATCAGAATAAATGAAAACATTCATACGGCATTCCAAAAACCACTATCAAACGTGACGTCCCTCCACTCTCCTTACAGATGAATCAAGAACCTATACAATTACATCCTCATAATAAACCCACAAAATATAAAGGCCTTTTATTAGACACCCGACTCAATTGGAAACACCATATCGACATAAATGTTAAACAAGCCTAAATAAAACTACACCAACTAAAACGAAAAATAAATAGATCAGATTAACTACCATATAATACTGCCTTATTGCTCTATAAATCTGTCATACGACCACTACCATTATATACATGCCCAGTTTGGATTAGCGCAGCCAAATCTAAAACAAACACCAAGTGATCCAAAAGTCAATTCCTCCGCACCATCACGAATGCCCCATAGTATATCTCCTATGCTCAACTGCAATTCCAGCTAGAAACGATAACCAACCTCATCATTTCTGTATCTACCCACTTCTCTCAGAACATACCGAATATACCGAACCTAACCCTGCTGACACTCTGCCAAAATCCAATACACAGAACCCGCATCAAGACATACATTCCTAAATAAATTCTCAGATCTCGAACAAAAGTAGAGATATTATATAAAGATACCTCTACCACCCTAGCAGTAATGTAAGTTGTGTTTTAAGATTTTTAGTAAGATTATTGTAAGTTAATTATAACTAGATATAAGCAACTATAACAAATGTAGAGTGTAATAAACACTGATATTTGTATTGTCCTATCCAAAAGAAAGAAAAAAAAAGCGAAAACAGCAGAATGTTACTTTAATACATGAAAATTGCATTTAAAACGTATTAATACAAAATGATGACACGCAATCTATTTTAAGAGCTAATAGAATTTTCATTTTATATTTTGAAAAGATGGCATGATAATTGAATTGATACAAAAACAGCGTAACGTACACAATCTAACGAGATCCCATGATAAATATTACACAGCACTAAAACTTGTAGATACGTAACAAAGTATCAGTTTTTGCCAATGAACAATTTTCAAAGAACAAGTAATGGGAAATAAAACATTACAATTTACATGTGGGATTTGCCCCTTATTGTGATGCAACCCCATATACACAGGTGTTCTGCAAAAACATAAAATTTCCTTGTGCCCCCTTGACTGCGTAAGACTTGCCGTCAATTTGTGCATAAGGAGTTGACTGGCAAAGTCACACGAGTAACTCCGTTTTATGAACTTGAAGGTGTTAATAATGTTTAAGTACATGAAAAACAAATAATTGGTGCAGGTATGAGGCGTCATAGGGGTACATATTGAGAATGTCCTCGCTCAGAATCAGGGGTATTTTAACGAAATTATATGAAAAATAAGCACCAATAATTACACGAATATGCCCCAACAAGAAAAATCGGCCATATATGCACTAACATATTAATCTATATACCGTCATATTCTAACCAAATGTCAAGAAATTTCATTTAGCTATGCACTGAAGCAACGGACAAAAACATGCAAAATAATAGAAATCCGCTCCATACTAATAATCTTATGCGGGCCGTAATACATGGCACCGCGGGTTACCAATTGGACAACCCTACTCTAATTAATGCTTTGGATCGGCGTGCCGCTTACGACGATAAAGAGAATATAGATTACAATAGCGAATAATTTAAGTACCAGGTAAAAAAGAAAACATTCAAGGGGACCAATTTATCATACTCTATGAATTTTATTTACACATTTTCCTCAAATTACAGCAGAGTTGGGAATTAAAGGTTGAATTATAGTATTTTAAGACTGTAAAGAAGGTCGCCTAATTAAACTAATTGAGTTAATTAGAATAAGTTCATATTAATAAATCAATATTCGCCTTTTCGGAGAAACGAGTTCGTATGCTTCCCAGGTGAAGAAATTTGCGCCTTGCATTGCAGTGAAATGTTGATTTGAATTGGATTTTCAGAGGTTACCATTGCTTCAAAATCTCCTGAGGCCGATTTTGTAACTAATATTGTACTTCCCGCATTTCTCCAAGCCATCGGTCAAGAAAAATTGCGCCGTTATTAGTAGTCTATCTTACTTATAAGGTCCTGCACTCTGTGGCTGGCTGTTGTAAATACTAGCTAAGACCACGTTGAACCACAGTTGTTATAGTTTCGAATTCTTATCACGAAAGTGTGAATGGTAAAGGGAACTTTTACGACGAAAGAGTTCTTCTACACTCGTCTACAGTATATTATTAGGGCCAGGCGAGACCCTACTTGCAACTATATGTATTATATTTAAGCTAAATGTTCGTATATTGCGTTTCAGGTGGAATCACTGAAAGCTATTCACAGTCAAGTTAAGAGCGCTGAGAGCAAATTATGACCTGTTCCCAACTTTCTATTAGGAAGTTGTTGCTCAATTTCGGGTACCCCTTAACTGGTGCCAACTTTTATTACTTGATATTTTAGGTTTCTTCTGGATGTGCTAAAAAGAGGCGAATGAGGGGAGTGCGAATGTATGAAAACAGCCTTAGAGAATCAGTCAACCATAGAATGAGGATTATGTGAGAAGGTGTAAGGATAAGAATGTAAATGATATCCTCATCACAAACATTGGTAAAAAGACAGTACTTCCAGAAGATATCGATCATCATTTTGTGAATTATCTCACCATCTTGCAGAATAATGGACTAATATTTAATGGGATCTAGTGATATTCAGGACCTTGCAATTCAACAGGTTAGCGGAAAAATAACAATGCAATTTCAATACAGAGAAAGCTTCTTGTGGTAAGAAATTGCTAAAATGCTGTCTGAAACCAACACATCTGACTTTTGGGACGCCGGAAAAATTTCGGTGACCAGAGATGAGAATTTTAACAAGGAGAGAGACGATGCTTCTTTAAACTTCTGAATGATACACAAATTCTGAAGTTTCCTCCTCACAGAATATTGTGATGAGACCGGAATTACAATTACACAGCGCAGAAGTATCAAGGCTTATGATAAAAAAGTGTGTATTTAAAATATCTTCTGGAGAACGGGGCACCCTCATGACAATTGTTACATCCGAGTAGTCATTTCATACCACCATGTATAATCTTTCCTAGAATAATGGTGGGAAAAGCCTTCAAAATGGAACTGCTTTACGAGCTGTAACACGTATTACAATTTACTTATCTGACTGGATACATGTATCTATTCATCGAGTGGTTTGAACATTTTATAAGTATTGTAAGACTTACGCCAGAGTATCCAGTGTTGTTAATTTTTGTTGAGCGCTACACACCCACTAGCGACATCAATGTCATTGATCAAGCTTGTGAGAAGGGTGTTACACTTGTCTGCCTACCACCCCATCCAAAACACCGTGTACACTCTCTAGATGTATCATTCATAACTTCCTTTAAGAGTTTTTTATTCACAGGATATCGAAAATTAGCTCCTACGGTATCCTTTTCAGTTACTTAGAGATGAGAATTTAGGACCTCTAATGGGACAGGCCTACTTTAAATCTGCTGCATTGTAAGTTGCTGCTAATAGTATCATAAAATTTGGAATATATCTATTTGAGACTTTAGTTTTTACTTACACCGATTTTCTAATCATCAAACAGACGAGGAAAATATCTGATACTTCAGAAGGAGAATCACAAGCAAATACAGAGGAAATGGATATGGCCTTGTCCTTACAATTAAGCCCACCTCCAACAATACCGCCTTCAATCCCACCAGCAAGGCATTTGAAGGTAGCTGTGGTAACGTCTTCTTTTAAATGATAGTGGCAGGAAACTTTGGCGAAAAAGAAAACGAAGGAAGATTGTTCGTGTCTATGCCTGTTCCGGACACTCTTAAAGAAACATCAAGCCGAAGAAAAAGAAAAAAAGAAAGTATTTCTGCGAAGAAGATTCAGACTCCAGCCTTGAAGTTGCTTTGAATGGTTCTTCAGCAAAATATGAGAAGGATTAATGTATCTACTGCGATACACAGCGGTCAACAAAACATCTCATTACTCCGCGGTAAAATGTAATAAGTGCTTCCACCGTTTTCTTGATTGAAAAAATAAGTGAAAAGTTTTTAAGCGTGATCTCTGCCCAAAAATTACTGATATCAATTTCTTAAAATTGTTTATTTTTTGTGTCATATCTTATTAGTAGAAGGCTATAAAAGTAACAATGCACATTATATACTAGTGATTTAATTCCCTGCACTAATTCTTGAAAAGGAATTAGGAACGTGTCACATCCGAAATTAGGAACGTTTTTTGCAGAATCAAAATTCCACCCTTGTATAGATTCTCAAACCAATACTTCAGATCATGAACTGTAAGAGGGAGTTCGTAACACAAAACAAACAATACGCAATAAAATATTTTCTTACGGGCACCAGTTGAGGTGGCTCAGGGCATCAACTGATATCACAGCAGTGTCTCTGACCGGGAGGCCCTATTGTTCGAATCCCGCTAGTAGCAGAATTTTTGCCATGTTACATAGCATTGCCTAGTTACATAGCAAGGCCGAATTCAGAGACTGTCTGGAGGAGAAGGCGTCTGGGTGCTGTGATCGGTAGGTATCCGTGGTTTCTCCGATCTACACCAGGAGAATGTCGGTGTAATACCTTACGAAACGAGCCTTGAGCCGTGCGCGATTTTTCTTTCCTGTTCCTTGACCTACGTACCTGCACCCCTTACATACATACTCTTACAAACACTTAAATGCACGACAGATGTCGGGGAACCTGTCAGAAGTTTAGAATTTGCAATGCTGATGGGAGCTACATGGTTGGGGAAAACCTCGCAAACTGACGTGTAGGTCGGCGCCGGATCGCGCCTCATATCATGCTATACAATATGCACTACAGTTTCGGGACTAATGACCATAGAAATTGATGCACCCGGGAACACCAATCAATCACGAATTGCATCTAATTACAATTCTCGATTGAGAAAGGATGTCTCCGAGGATACTAAGATTGGGGTTACTGCGTAAAGGAGTTTTTTATTTCAAAAGATTTGATGAGGGTGAATATACCTAATATGTCGTGGAATGAGAATGTTGATGATGCTGTGGATTAGAAGTGTGTTGGGTAGTGTTGGGATGTATGAGGTTACTGAGGGAAAATAAGTTGTATATGGAGGTAAGGTTGCGACGAAGTTTTGGGGTATTTCGGGAATACGAGTGATTCTTTAAATTTGCTTCACAGGTGGCAGGTCGAAAAAGATCAAAAATAAAATACAAACGACAGAAATGACATTTCTGCGAAACACGCTAGGATGCTCGTTACTTGAAAAGAAACAGAATTCTGAAATAAGAGATGTTTTAAAGGTCAAAGAATTGTACGAATACATTCTCGAAATAAGTTTAAATGATACAATCATGTATCAGGAATGCCAACTAACGGACTCCCATTTATAGCTATGAACTATACAACAGAAGGAAAAAGGAACATTGGTAGATTGAGAAGAAAAATTGGATGCCGGAACAGGTCTCATGACCTAAAATCTGTCGGGAAGAAGAATAAGAAGAATGTAGCGAATCGCGATAAATTACCATGAAATTGTAAATTTTACGGTGGTTTTTTGCGAGTAAAAAAACTGGAACTCTGACTTTTGTTTCAAATTCAGCGTGTCAACATACGTAGAGAAACGTGTGTCAAGTCTTGGGTCTGGCAACTTTTGACTTCTGTAGAGTATAATGCAACAAGTCACCAACATATAGTATTCGCATGTGGTTTTCGCGATAAAAAGAATGGAAGATGGTGGTGCAATTCTGGCTTCGTATTCGGATTTAGCGCGTCGACATATATAAAAAAAACATGTATCTGACCTTTGGTTCTGATAACAACACCCGAAAACAAAAAATAAAATTTCACGGTGTTAAAAAAACCTGAAAGACAGTGATTCGATTCGTTTCAGATTCGGATTTAGCGCGTCGACATACGTAGAGAAACATGTGACAAGTCTTGAAGTATTAAAAACATTTTATTTCTTGAATAATAATACAAAAATGAACTATATAGTCTAAGAATATAAAGTAAGAAAGGATCATCATGATTTAAACAACCCTTTGACTTCAGCTTTTAATTCACATGTTCTTTAGTACTCTAAACGCCATCTAGTGTGTGCAAACTGAACCATGAACTCCCGTACTCTTAATACCAGTAGTTTACTCAGTAGTCGCGCAGATGGCATTCTCGTGCAGAAACTGCTAGAGACAAGTTAGAAATAGTATTATATAAAATACTGAGAAAAAAGCATTCACCCTGTGCTATCAACCTTTGTTTAAATTAATGTAATTTTGGAAATAATCAACCCCCTACTTTTTTGAGCTGCGGCAAAAAGATGCAAAAGCCATTTACATTCATCATTGATTTTAGGTAAAACAATTATAATCAATTTCAGCGTTTTAGTATTTTTACTACTTATGGGGATAGCGACCCATGGGGAGGTGTTCAGACTGCTGAACTATCTCGGGGCTTTTGTATTTATGTATACATTTAGCTATTATATGCCCCGTAAAGGGCAACTGGCCTCGGTTAAACACTGGCGCCGTTAGACCCCGCGGTTTCTAGTCGGTCACCCAGCCAGGAACCTGCGGTGTCTCAAATTCCCTTATTCTGACTTCACGCAGTTAACGAATTCGTCTAGCGACGCCGGTTACTCGGTCAAGGCATTCTAAGTACAAGCACTCCAGCATTCACCTGGATGTCAGAGGGAAACCATGAAAACACCGGTTAGGGAGGCCGGCTCGGGGATTGAACCCGGGCCTCCCGAATCCAAAGGCATCGAGCCCGCCCTGAGCCTCTTCGCTCGGTTATCTCTGGGTAGCGATGTTCAAACCCTGGGCGGTACCTTTGAAATTTGATGTGGACAAACCGCTTGCAGTAAGTGCTCTCGAGGTTCTTCCGTTTCCCTTCCCCTTATTCCATCTCATCATTATCATCATCGTCATCATCACCCGACATCTACCTATAAAAACCTGGTAAGGCTGAATAGGGGTGCTGACTTGAGGAATCATAATAAAGATAAGATCCCCTTCGAGGGAACTTCACCTACCGATCAAGCGTCTTCGGTTATATTCACCGGCTTCAGTCTGGGGATGGCCTTACGTCGCACGGTGGGGCCAGAAGAGGAGAAAATTGAGAAAAAGTCCAAAATCAAAATATACTTCAAAGCTCCATTTTACGTGAAAGGGGTAGAAAAATGTCTCCTTCATCATTCCCCGATCAGGAAAGGAATGGGGAATCACGTCACTCCTTTCAGTGCAATTTTGAATTTGCACAAGTGCCGCGCGGCTAACTTCTTCGCTCTCGCACTAAGAAGAGAGAAGTGCTTTTCGATGTAAATAGTTTTGCTCTCTCGAGCATCAGAATCGTATGTGCTATGCATACGGTACTTCGAGGCGTGTAATTTAAATACTTATTAGTAAAAAACATATTCCTTAAATAATAATTGTGTAATTCCAAGTAGAAACTTCACGTGCCACAACGGAATGAAATATTTAAAGCCAATTTTTCACATTGTCTTTTAGTTACCTTCCAGGTATTTCCGGACTGTGATATTAAATGAATCTGATTGTGGAGTTCATTTAATTTTTAAAACATTAATCAAAGTTTGCCCCATATTGCGTTACGGTTCATTGTTTATAATGAAGCACACCTAGTTTTGTTAGCATTTCTACCTACAATATTAATTTTTTAAATTCTTCGTTCATGATCTGATACTGAGAGCTCTTTATTAGCAAGGAGTAATCTGTGTGATGTCATTTAACACACTAAAAAGAAAAAAAAAGAAGCAAAATATAAAAAAGTTTCATCAGAAAAATATGTGGAGAGTAAACTAACAAGGAACTGCTTCGCAGGGCGTTAATTGCATTTGACCCACTGATTTCAACAATGGAACCGAGAAAATTTGTAACAAAGACATTTGACCTAGACGTTACACCAATGTTAATACCTTCAAATAGAAATTCACTTCTGGAAGAAGAGTCACATGATTCTGAGTTTGAAAGTACTGATTCTGAGTTTATATAATAAAATATTTGAAAGTTAAACAATTGAATAAGTCATTATTTAATTATAAAATGGGTTTTTATTTTTTTACATCCGAAAAAAGCTTATAAATAATATTTGCCAACTTTTCTTCTCTCTGGCCCCAGTGTACGTCGTCTGTGGTACGTAAGCATAATACTAAGATATTATTCGCTAATCCTTAACATTTTAATTTTTTCTCTCGATCCATGTGATATGACAACAGGATTGAATCAAGTCAACACTCTATTATGACACCATTCTTGTCCATATTATCCTACTAATTTTGAAACTTTCCCGGAACTAAATCACCTCAAATACAGATAATATTAAAATAGAAATGAGAAGGCATAAAGCGCACAGGTGAAATGGGAAGGTGAAATGGGTCAAAGTCTCTAATGAAATAATAAAATGATCATAGTAGTACTTCACCAAGTACTGTAAGTCCGAGCTCGAAAAAAAGAATACATGTCTACTTGTCTTTTTTTTCTGCGGTTTCTCTTCTCTACATAGAGCTCCTCTTTTTACCTTTCCAGTAAAAAATCTCGTTGACATGCTCTGATAGCCACCTTCCGTCAATAGCCAGTTTAAATGCGTCGTTAACCACCGATCTACATTCTGGTTTTTAAGTATCCATGTCCTGTTTTCTTCGTTTAACCACAGCAACCAAATGCATATAATGACAGAATCACTTATTTATAGTCTATATTTTTAAAATAAATCTCCTAATACACCGACTCTATTCGAACAATTTTATCTACACACACACGCACATTGTTTTTTATACATTTCGTTCAGATTATTACTGCCCGTATTTCATGTTGAGGAGAAGAGTCGTGGAAGGAAATACTTAAAACAAAAATTGCAAAAATGTTCCTTTCACGATCCTGTTGACATGAGCACTATAAGTTTATTCACTTTGTCGTTTTTATAGATACTCGAGGCTCTATATCTTTTAAGCTATTTTTATTATTTTAATCTTATATCATGCCTAATTTCTTAAAATACTTCTGCACCATGAGAGTCTGAATAATTTTGAAGCTTATGAATGACATAACCTGATTCAATCTGGTAATTTCTATTCTTTTCCGGCATTTTCGAATTCCTTTACTTCTTCATGAGTTCTCCCAGCTGGCCGAGATAAAGAGCTACAGTTTCTGAACAATCTTCTTTATTCATCTCTGAGTGGAGTAAAATCTTCCTCTGCAAGAGTAATTTAAACCGTGTTTCCTTCAGGTGGAAGATTGGTTGATAAGTCATCTCAGTTCGGTTCATACTGTGGTCTTGACGGAAGTCGTATTAGTCGTAATAGACTCCGCGCGGGGACACTGTGCACACCTCTGACGTCACGGAAGGAGATGACTGAACACTGAATGTCGCCTCAAAAACATTGACTTTCTAGCTTTTCGGCTGGCAACCTTCGCACAAAAATTGCATTTATATTTCGGGAAAGAAAGCAAAGAAGAAAAACAATTAAACAAATAACTAACGCAGGAACATTTCTAGGCGATGACAATCCCTAGCTCGCATTGGTCTACGCGATGTATTCTGAACCGCGATAGTATGTATAGATACACATGTGCAGTGACCCCCTTCTCGTGTATGTCACTCGCGTTTGAACGGTCGACAAGTACACATACCTCGCGCCAACTTACAAAAACCAACTGCATTCGATGCATTTCGTTCAGATTATGCCCGCACTTCAGGTTGAGGTTACCTCTGGAAGACTTGTAGAAGAAAATCTCTAGAACAAATTCGGAAGTGTCACGGTAAATGCAAAACTTGTATGTTGCTGGTATCACACATTATGTCAGAGAAGACTCCCTCTAATCTAGATAAAAATATAACAACATTAAAACAAAATAATGTTCTGCATACGTACCATGTGGTGTACGTATGGTATTCCAATATTCAATAAACTCCAACGATTCATAATAGTGTTACTTCACGCAAACAAATTATGATTACAAACTTTTGTAAAATAGCTATTCAAAAATTTGTATAAATGATCCTATCGCGAAAAATTAAGCTTACAGAGATATTCAGTAATATATTTTTAGTTAATACATTTTGGGGTCATGTTATTCATAACAGGAGGAATAGTTATTTTTAATGTTCGTCTGGAAAATAAAGCACTCGCTATGCATCGTATCACTGCCAATACATTTCAGTAATTGCTATGCATTAATACGATGGTAATTTTCAAGAACGCTATAAGGACCACAATTCTTGTCATTTGTAAATTTTAGTAAACATCGATTTAACCCTATTAAGAACTTATAATAATAATACATAATAATATATAATAATATATAATAAAGTAAAATAAAATATCGTCTTGCAAGAAGAAAAAATTGTGAATAATATTTTTCTGGGTTTTTGAAAGAGTCACTTTATATTTCAACAATAACGAAATCAATCAATGCTTCAAGAATTTGCACAAGTTTGTAAACTTCATTTCATCCCTAATTTAAAATTTACAAATACACGATATGCTGCATATACGGAAAAGAGGAACACTTGTTTTGTATTATATTTTAGTTTAAATGAATATTATTTTCCATATAGTTAAAGGCTATTAGAACTGCTCGCAATTTTTAAAAATTACGAGCACAATAGAAGATTGCTCGTATAAGCAGTAGATATCTACAAAATAACTGAAGAGGTATATCTTTGTATGAAGAAAACTAACGTCTAATCTGAAACTAGTTCAGTTGACTTCATATAGTCGCGAAGCGAAGAGCGTCAAAGGCAAAATATCGAAGAAACTCAGGAGAGGACAGGTTTCATTCGTGAGGCCATTTACCATTGTCACTGACACTCGCGTTCATCTGGACGGATAAAATGGAACGGGTACATGTGTAAAGTACCTCAAGCGCTTGTATATCCCGTCACACACAGTATAAAATCCCTTTATATGCCCCTCACGTGGCTCGTGGACAGCGCTCTAGCGTGAGGTGACCCTGGGTTCGATTCCCGGGCAAAAATAGAGCTGAAACTTTCCATTACAATCGTCTCAGTTTCTTCAGATGTATGACGAAAGAAAATCTGAGGCAGGTCAGCCATGTTAGATACATTAATTGATTGGTAGTGATTTCTGGCGCTTCAACGGCTAAGCTATTATTTCCGGAAGTGTAGTGCATTTTCCCTCTCTGGAGGTTACAGTAATCTTTCTCCGCAGGATGGCGAGATCCGGCGCCGACCTACGGTCCGCTAGCGGTGTTTACCCCAACCAAGAATCTCCCACCAAAGGTGCACTGTTTTACCAGTGACAACCTCCAAGCTCCCGACCAATCTCCAAGCACGTGTGGTGCATGTTAGTGTAAGTGTGAAGAAAGGGATAAGGATAGGCCAAGGAAGAGGAAGGAAAGATCTCGCGCGGTTTGTGGCCCCTTTGTTAGGGTACTTCTCCTGCATTTGCCTGGTGATGATCGGAGAAACCACGGAAAACTACAGATCAGAGCAGCCGACAGGTAGAATTCTCCTGCAGACAGCGATTGAACTCAACCTAGCTGACAAGCCAGTGTCGAAAATTCGGCCCCCGTCGGGACTCTAACTTAAGACCTCCCAGTCAGAGGAACTGCAGCGACATCAGTTGATGCCCTGAGCCACCGCTCCCGATATGTTTGATACGGTGAAGCGAGTACGTCATTCCGCTCATAACTTCCTTAACCTAGGCGAGGATAACAAATAAAAACAAAGGCCAGTCCTGGGAAAACCGCAAGCTGGCAAAAGTCGGATTCACCCGACCCCCAATATGCCAAATACACACAAACATGTCCGTTTACAATATACGCTTAGATATTGAAGACTTTTACTTTCCAACACATTGGTGCAACAAATTTATTGACATATTTTATATATACCACATATCAGTCAATGCTATTTGTACTTTGTGCGAGGGCCTATTAAATGGCAGAATACAGAGCTACTGGGGTCGCACGGCAGCAGTTTTACAGTAATTTTTGACTGCCAAGGACGGCATAATAATGCCTGTGATGCCATAATTTCCATGCACAATCCTGTCACGAACGAAATACGTCGATCGTCTTTGGGACACGGGTTCGTAATGGCTCGTATTTTGAGAGACTGTGCGCCTAAACCTGTTTCGTGCGCAGTTCTACTGAGAACCTCCGCAAGGTACGTTGCGACGCACCCACGCTGGGACACGAGCGAACAACGGGAGAGTGTAGACAGCCTCTCAGGTTGGAATACGCGACGCGCATCACGGCGTTCAACTGGGTGACTGCGTGCGCCTTCGGTGTACGGGTTAAGAGACTAGCAAACACGGACGAGCAAGACTTGTGTACACCAAGCGTGTATATACCCTGAGCCGCTCGCGCAGTGCACCACACACTACACTCAGAATAATAGGCATTACTCAGATAGAATGAAATGCTATCGCATTCCATTTTGTCTTGAAGAATCGAACGGCAAGTGAAATACCATTTTTATGTTGAGTAAAATACATGAAAAGTAGCGACAATCTCAGTATGAAAAATATTTTCGAGACACTAATTATCACACCCAGTTTTCACTCGGGATACATTTCTCAGAAAAAAAGCCGAATGAGGTCGATGGACAAACACTGTACTGACATAAACGCCTCACTTAAGTTTGTGCGCCTAGCATTCGCCAATTGTCTCGTCCCTGCGCACAGATACATTGTTGGAGCTCTCTGGTGGCATGTTTTTGCAACTTTTTGTTCTAAACCATTTGCTTTATACCGATCTCTCCTTCCAATGTAACCACAGGCATATAGGAGCTAAACGAGGTTTTTGAAGATTCTAAGACACAAGTCATGAATACACCCTGCCCAGGAGGGTATAATGCTATAGCGATTTCGGATATTTCGACATCTAGCATTCAAGTATACCAACATGCTCTTATATGATTCGTGTATGATGTCTTAGTCTATTTAAGAAATAAAATTTGCAATATGCAGTGTTTCAGATACGAAAAAAACGTTGAAGTTGACTGACTCTTTTTAAAGGCAATAGGAATACACTGGTTGAATACACCGAAGCACAATCAGGATTTTTCCACGGAAGAGGTGCTGTAGGTGTAGGGACCAGCAGGTGTTAGTGACCAGCAGACTTGATGTTTTCTTCTGCAGAATTTTTCATTTATACAAATTAAAAATGTATATTAAATGCTTTCCGCTACCACAGAAAATTAGTAAAAATGACATATTTTGTTAATGTGTCATCGACGTCTCCCGAGAATGGGAGATTGCAACCCTATGAGCCTTGGGTTCAACAGTGTAAGTATGTTGTTTCTATTCATCAAACAAGTGTTAATCGCTTTGGTCGTGATTATCTTGAAACATGTGTGATCTACATTTACGGCTTATAAAATACTGATAAAAACATGGTCACAAAACGAGTAATTTATACAAATATAAGTGATAATTAGCTTCATTTTTCTAGGAGAGAATTATGCAAAAGTATGCTCGATAAGGATGTCACATGAAGGCGATCACTGACAGATTTGCCATGGAATATGATCGTGAATTCAGAGAATCCAAATAACAGCTCAGTCCGAAAAGCGCAAGTAAACCTCCGAGGCCTTCGAGTGAACGCGGAGTCGAATTGAGTCATTGCACGCGTCAAGGTTAGGGGTTCGGGGTCCCTAAAACGTCGAGAGAAAAAGTCCATGAATTACTCCAGTAAAAATTGGTTATACGTCAGTCGCTTCACAATTTTCTATATCACAAAATAAAAATTACTACACACGTTGAAATAACTATTTTATTTAAAGTACGAGTATCTCCATTAAAATTAGTATTAAAGGAAAATTATTGGGTTGGGATAGTAACGTTTTTAAATGTACGACTGTGAACTATTTGGACATAAATGAAATAAATTGGTATTCTGTTTGTAATACTCATTTTCAAGTTTAACTCACTGAGGTAACAATTAAATTCCCAATAATCAAATCACTTTGAAGCTCGTATGTGCATGGGAGAAGGGAATTTTCTTGAGCGCCCCTGCGGAGAGCACGGCCCTGCGCCGCGCTACCTGGCGGGCTGACGGCGCGCCGCCAGTGGCGCCC
>BOPP01000022.1:9426966-9440264 GCA_017312745.1 Gryllus bimaculatus
CTGCCCTGCGTGTCCAAGTGCTGCCCCCGAGGGCAGGTGTTCATGGCGGACAAGCAGTGTCACGACTCCAACCTGCTGCTCCAAGTGTACTTCCTGAACAACACGGAGCCTGCGCCGCACGGCACTTTCGCGATCGCCTACGGGGACCCCTGCACCAACGACAAGTAAGTGCTTCTGTTTCTCTGATTGATGTTTGATTCTTAGCGATTCCGGGCGAATCAACGGCAAAGGTCGCTAGTGCCGTAAGTGTAGTACATGTTATTCCTTCGAGTGGCGGTGATATTTCCCCACTGGATGGCGAGTTCCGGCGCCAACCTACCGTCGGCTAGTGGTATCTCCCACCAGCGGGACGCCGCCCCTCTAACCTCCCGACTGGCATGTGTGACAGTGTGCTGCAGATGAATGTAATTAGGATAGGGCAATCGAGAGGAAGGAAAGATCGCGCGCGGTTCGTGGTCCGTTTGTTAGGGCACGGCTCCGGCATTCGCCTGCTGTTCATTGGAGAAACCACCGAAAGCTACCGATCCTACCCATTCTGGCCGGCCGCTAGAATTCCCCTGTTTTTCTGGGAATGGTTGCATTGTCAGGGTGAAAGAGAGATATCAATGTCAAAAAAGTAAAAACGCGGCGAGGCAGACATTAAAAATTTTCTATCCTGCCCTCCTCGTTCGTATAAATGTAGTTAGCAAACATCTAGTATAAAATGTTTTAGTTTTTTCCCATATATTAACACTTTCTGTGTGTGTGATAATTTTTTCTCGCAATATTTGTATACAATGAATACCTAATCACAGTAATTTCAACCTCCGCCCCTAAATGTGCCTTTGAAGGACGAACTAACCTAGTATACACTTGTCAGTTCTGTTGGTTCAGATAGCCAGTCTAAAGCCTTATTTGAAAGTGTGCTCGCGTATTGTTTTCTGTTGCGGAGTTTCTGTTGCCATAATGATTCATTTTATTTAAGCGATCTCTAAATCTTACGTCAAATTGAAAGAGTCACTTTTTTTCTCATTATTCTTATAAATTAAATGCTTCACTTCGCAATTTCATGTAATGACATCTTAGATGCGACGATTGGATAGTTGGCATTCCGAGAACAGAACCATGACCTTTTCGTGAGATACCTGCGTTCTTTTTGCAATTCCTACGATTTACTATTTCTGCCACCTCACACCACTCACCAAAACATTGCAGGGAGAGAATATTGAAAACTCATTTTCTCGTGTGTTGTTTCTCGTGACATGTGAGTTTCTCACGGTTAACTTATTTAGTGATTAGATTTTATGAAACAGTGAGTTTCTACAGTTGTCCAACTTTGTTTGGTTTTTTAGGTTATCATTCAGTTTGAAGAGATGGGATCGTTTATAAGATAGTGTTATTTTTCTTTCAGATGTTAATTTAAGGTTAACTACCTTTAATAATACGTTTGATGTAGTTTCAAATATTGTGTGCAATATTACCAAATAATAAATACCCACGTGCTGGTTTTATTATTATATTTATTTACTATACTATCATTTTATCTCTATAACTAACTTCATTATAACTGTTTATTTTGTTTACAAGATGACATTGCAACATTTGATTAGACAACACGTGAAGAAAAAACATTCCCTTGCTGCCATTGAATTTGCTTTCGATGATGAAGCAGAAACCGAATTTGACTGTGGTACTTCATGAATGAAATTTCGCGTCATTCATTTACAAAAGTACTTCATTGAAAGGACGATGAATACGTTTGCTGTACAAACTTATTTCTTTTCTAATCATTTCCATCACATAATAGAAGCAATGAGCAACCAGCCCTGAGCTACGATAGGTGCATGAATCGCAATTCAGCCAAATTTGACTTACTTTTTGAATCGTTTACTTTGTCAAATGCATTAGACATATTTCTAATAGCAATAATTACTGTTAGAAATTGCTGTTCAATTATTTAACAATGAGCCAGGGTACAGAATATCAACTCATGACAATTCTCAAAATGTCTTTTTAAACTTTCCATTTGGAAAAAGATTAATTTTATGTGACGATTGAATGATGTTTAATGCATTATTTTATGATAAGCTTTCTTATTTGGCTTAGTTTTTATCAAATGTCGCTAGTTCAGAAACAGCCTTAGTTATTGCAGTGATTAATGTTTGTACTAATGTATACTACTAAATACCATTCAACATAGCATTTATTCCATTCCACGTAACACAGATTATAGAAGTTTTGTCTTTATAACCTGCAGTAACTAAAATTGTTCCTTTATTCAAAATCTACCATAATTCTCGTAATGAAGCATTGAACTGCTCGAGGTGTGCATGCTTTGCAAACTTAGATCTAAATACAAGTGCTATCAAGGCTTTATTATTCGAATTTGGAAACTATAAAGTTTTCACTCTCGCTCTGGGATCTTAACTCTCTCTTACTTTAGGACCGTATACCGTGAGAAAACAACATTATCGCGACTTAGTTTCTAATTTAGGAATGTTTATATCACCATTGATTTGTGCGACTACGTTACGTTGAAAATAATGTGGATGTGTTGTTATATAAGTATTTTCACAGTCATACCAATGTAAACGTTCCATACTATGTTCAAAGAAATGTGTTTATGAAGCGAAGCGGTGCTGCAGATAAAACCACAGGACAAAAGCATACTTATGAGACCGTTATCACACGCCGTAATCTCACAATTTCTCAGATAAGTGATAAGATCGGATTTACAAAAGGGCTCTTGCAGTGATGCAATTCGCGTCACGCAATCCAAAGTAGAAAAAATGTCGTTGTAACATACTTCAGCGACCAAAGACAAGTGTACCCTTCAACCAGGCTCGATGAATACGATCGTCCACGATCTTCCTGCGCGAGTGTAGTTGGATGAAATTAGAGGGTGAAATTAATTAACTGAAGACTTTCCTAATTCATTATTCTCCGCCGAAAACAAAAATAATATTCATTTCTACGAATCAGCGATAGAATTTTGGCTTTAAGAGCTCTTGCTTGAAATTATGGATGCCGTAAGAGCATTGAGTGTATAACATCAGTGCTCAGAATAGAAGAATTGCAATGTAGTATGCCTTCCTGAACATTGTAATTAGTTTGTGGCACAGAGAATAAATGATGGTGCCTGCCCTTAGATGTGTTATTATATTAGTATAACTTTATTATTATTATTATTATTATTATTATTATTATTATTATTATTATTGTATTAATATTCCACTGCTCCTTATTATCAGAGATCGCTGATTAACCAAATCAAAATCTTTGACTCGAAAAAGACCTGCTTAACTTTAGTGTCCTAACATCTTTGTAGGCTCAGTATCTAATAACATTGGTTCACGATCAGACTGTGTCATCGCCAAAACGAATTAAACCCTCCTCTTTAAGCACTAGCCAGTTAAGTTTTCTCTCTTGACTAGCGACGTTTGATTGTAATTCTGAAATAGTATTTTTTCGATTCATATGAATAAACTGTAAACTGAAGAACATTGCAGTAAAAACAAAATGATTCGTTATATGTTAATGTTTAGTATTCATAAGCATCAACTCCTGATTTGTAGCATACAAATGTAAGACAAAATTCTGCAAACAAGCATGAAAATGTGAGTTCAACGTGCCTGTGATTGGATACATAGCACTATGTGTAATATATTAGTGAACCCTTATTGTACCTTTTATATCTAATATAAAACTATGAATCTTTATGTTTCTATTGAGGGAACTATCGCGAGAAAGTTATTGACTATGGCCCATGCGTGAATGCGTATTCAAGAAGTGTGGTAAGCTCATAAGGGTTCATCCATAAGTTACATTAACGTTAAAGAGAGGGGGCGGTGGTGAGGTTCCATACATAGAGGTAGGAAGGCGTTAGTGTAGTGACATAATGTTATTAATCATTTTTTAAAGTCATTTGAAATAATGCATTGTACTGAAACGTTCATAACTCTTACACTGAAACATTAAAATGTTTTAGAAAATAAATTTAAAAGATTAATAAATTAAAAAAGTATCAAGTGTACATTGTTGCAATAAATGAAAATATTTTTTGAGAATTCACTTAATTTGTCTATTACAAAGAAAACATTCAAAACATTCAATTAAATTGGCACAGTATGCACTCGCTTATGCGTCAACCACGACGTGTGCACTTGTCAGAAATTTTGTTACGTATGCACCTTTCCTTCACTCAAAACTTTTCCTGTCTTCTTGTTAGGTGCGGTCCGTAGATCCTCATATCACATACCTCTCCTCTAACGTTTATATGAACTGCAAAAAAACCATCAATCCGAATTTACACAGGACAGAAACCCAATCTACAACACAAGAATTGAAAATAATATTAATTTCATATACTATTCAAAGTGTTCTCTGAAATTGAATAAACAGAGGTGCCTTAATAGGTCGTCTTTACCATTGCTGTAAGTAATTAGTTACAATTTACTTTAAGCCACTAATGCAGATGACAAAGTTGTAAAAACAGAACTATGTAATGCCCGCGCAATGAACAATAAAACTTTAAAAAAGGTGAGGCTCGCATCGTCAACTAATTCCGAGTTATTGTTATTATTATTATTATTATTATTATTGATATTATTTTTGTTATTATTATTATTGTTGTAATTATTATTGTTATTGTTATAATTGTTGTTGTTGTTATCATTATTAAATTTTAATATATAACACAAATAAAATTAATACTTATTTTTTATGCCAAATTATTTACATTTACTTATTGTAATCTGGATAGGTGTTGCCGTTAGCGGTATGAAATTAATTCAACGAAATTATTAGTTAAACAAACATTTAATTAATTGAAAGGCGCGTTTGAAGTGCGATACCGGGGGAAAGAAGGGGTATTCAAAATATTCATAATTCGCGTTAAGTAATTTATGGAAGGCCACTAATTCAAAATTACTGTTCTATGAATGCTGGATCAAGAGAATCTTACTCCCTTTTTCTGACGTTACTTCATTTGCGGGGGATGTCCTTCAGTCGGTAGAAATCGAGTCAGCTACTCTAAATTATATAGTTTTGTCAACCATTTTGAATTTAACATTTACGTCAATTCACTCGCTGCTTATAAAAAAATCTTGCTTTAAAAGTACCTTGTAATTACAAGATCTTGAACATGTTCCTTCTTTTACAATTTCTTGAGGTACTAATCGTTTACCTGTGATCGGAAATCAATGGTTTCTAATGAAGCAATTCCTTTCATAATACTTATCGTGAATGTTATCATTGTTTTTCTCAAAAGCGAATGACCTTTTCCAATGATATTCCCGGAATAGTCTAAGAACGAAACTTCTCGGAATCTTGACGCTAACCGAGTAGTGACGAGTCATGGAATTAAAGTGAGTTCTCCTTAAGAAACCCCACTTGCCAAAGTACTCGTAATGTTTGATAGAATTCAAAGAATTTATTAATGTGTCTGATAATAGCACTCTCTAGTTGCACTTCATGACTCATTACGTCTTGGAAAAAATACGCAATTTCGTCAATGCAAATACTACGAATTTTTGGGAATGTTGCAGAACTTATCTAACTACCCATTATTGCTATTTATTCATCCATTACAGAGTACGAGAAAGAATTTCGCACTAGTAGAAAAACATATAATACAATATAATTCTTATTATAGAATGTAATAATTGATAATTAAATAAATTTCTGAATATAAAACACTTCCACATAGTACTTTTCTCAAAACTCTTTAATGGTAATTTCCTACCTCGGCAAATCCCCGTTTCTGGACAAACACCCTTGTAGTAGAGACATATTATAGTTATCAATGCACGAGTATGACTGCAAGTCACTAAGAAGCTAAATGATAATTAATTTTCGTGGCTCCTTAACTTGGACGAACTAACTTGAATTTTTTCCCATGAATCCCCATGTGCCTCCATTGAACGAATCTACTTTCCCATTATTTTTGAATCGATGAACATGCTTAATGGTTATTTGAAAATATTATTTGCTTAAAACGATAAAAATAATCTATGTTGATCGTTCAATGGTACAACAACAAGAATTAGCTTAGTATTATGTTACAAACATCATTTCTTATCTTTCCTTTGTTTATTATTTACTTTTCGCATTTGTCATATTGCTGTGAATACAATATTCGATAATCAAATCAAAAAGGACAAGATTTCCGGAAATCTGTCACAAAATGGAAGGTATGTCCCACAGGGAGATGCAGTTCGAAGCGACGCGTCCCGCGCGGAGGTGCAAAGTGCATCCGCTTCCGCCCCTTCCGCAACCTGCCTTATCGCTGCTGCGCTGCGCCTTCAAAAGCTCGGCCCGGGTTCCGCACACACCCGTAGTTCGAGACTGGAGGAGAATTCTAGAGGTCGGCTGCTCCGATCGGTAGTTTTCCTTGGTTTCTCCGGTCATCAATGGGTCAATGCAGGAGCAGTACCTTAGCAAACGGGCCACGCACCGCGCGCAATTTTATACACTACCACACATGTAGAAAGACCATTCGCGAGCGTGTCCGGGTTGGAGCGCGGCGGTGGAGGATACCCGGTGGAGGATACCCGGTGGAGGATACCCGGTGGAGGATACCCGGTGGAGGATACCCGGTGGAGGATGGCCGGTGGAGGATGGCCGGTGGAGGATGGCGGTGGAGATGGAGGTGGAAGATGGGCTGGTGGAGGAATGGGGTGGAGATGGGCGGTGGAGGGATGGGCGTGCGGAGGTGGATGGGGGCCCTGCAAGTCGATGCGTATGTCGTGCGGAATTTCGTCATCCAGCTGGAATATCACCGCAATCTCCGCGATAAAAACTGCACTACACTACAGAATCAATGAACTTTGCCGTTGACGCGTCCACAAACATCAAGCACTCAACGCATAGTTCAAGCAGAGGTGCGCACTGGAAACGTTGACACCCAGAATTGCAATGATCAAACAGAAAAAAGAGATTGATAATTTAACAGGCAAATTTTGCTCAGTGTTGCAATGACAAATAAAACATTTCTTATGTGTATGGACCATGGCAAACATCACCAAGACGTTTTCGATGTCGATGAAAACTTCGACAAAAAACATGGCTGTTTAGAATATTGATGGTTGTTCATTTTGAGCAATCCACAAATCAAATAAATACTGAAAATGTATGTATGTATATATATGTATATATATACATACATACACATACGTTTCTGATCAAATATATCAATCCGAAAAAAAAACATCGAAAGAAAAACATTGATGTTTCTGCTCGAATATATTGATGTTTTAAAATAATATTTTTTTCATTCCTAGATGGATCACAGATGTAAACCTCCCTGTCATTCGCTCAGAAACAAAATGGTAAACATCATTTTTCGGACACGGCGGTAGTCCATTTAAGGAATCACATCCAGCTGTGTATTCTTGTAAGCCAAGATTAATCGGTTTAAATTATTAAAAGTAGATAAATAATTTCAGTTGCATGGTCTAAATAAAAACCCTTTCTGGATTACAAATTTGAAAAAATGGAATGGATATTTGCTTGATAAAATGTAGATATTATAAATAATGAATTTCAGTGAAAACTCCTAAGTTATAGAAGTATTGAATGTCTTTACAAAAAAGGGCGTGAAGAATCGTAGGCAATATCCAAAAATAATAGTAGATTAATCAGAGATTTTATTTAGAATCAAACATCTTTGGGGAATATTAAAGCAGTATGTTTTTTAGACTTTTCTTGATCTTTGTTGCATTTTCTCGCCTTGCATCATAAGAAGAGAAAGTGTCGTAATTATGCACAGAAAATAGGTTATTTTTCGACAGAAAAACTATTGCCTAGCCCTGGTAACGAAAAAGAGAATCAATCTTGTTCCACTACATGTAGCAAATAATTTCCTCTAACAAGTGTAGTCAGAATCCATACTTTGTGGGTCCTTGATAGTGAAACCTAGATTGACGAAAACTACTGTGGTCTATGCTAGCACATCAAAATTTGATATTCTCTGGTAGATCTGAACGAACTCAAATCCTTGTGAATTTGAAACGGATATTTTGATTTTTAGGGGTACGAAACCTCATTATTTTCATAATATTTCCACTAAAGGCTTCAAATTTTCTTATTATACTTTGTCATCAGATAGTGTCGATAACTCTTTAAAAAATGGCATGGGTCTTATTTTCTCTGAAATACCGAATTCTTCGAAAATTGCAAAAGTTCAAAACTATTTTGGCGTTTTCCTACAGCTATAAAATTGAGGATATGTATTTTTCTTAACAAAATGTGTTATTTAAGGACAGATCTGAAAATAATGTCATGTACATTTTTTCGAAATTTTAGTAGTTTTCGCACAATTTTGGGTGAAAAAAGGCAACTTTTAAACAATTATTTTCTCAAAAACTCACACAATTTCTTTTCTTTAATTTTTCTCCTCGTATGAATAAAAAAACTGTAAGAAAGCTCTTCCCATTTTTGACAAATTCTGTGTTTTCAAAAACTGCAAAAAACATGACCTTGCAACTGTACAATATTTGTTATAGAGATTTTTTGTCTTAAATAAAGTCTGTTAAAAAATAAGATCTTTAAAAATCACGTACAATCTCTTTATAAAAAGAGTAGGTTTTCTCCTTGACGTGAATACAATATATAAAAAACATTTTCTCAAAAACGGTTAAAAATATTTTCTTTATTTTTTACGGTTAGAGCAAATAACAATTAAAGGTTCCATTTTCGTTGAACTCGGAATTTTCGAAAATAACAAAGTTAAAAATAATGGGAAAGAACAAAAGAGAGAGATATTTAGTATCACTTTCCTTACTCAAAATTTTTCTGACTTCTTGTAGTGCGTCGTAGTCTCATACACATACCTCCTTCTCTTAACGTTATATGAACTCAAAAAAAACCAATCCAATCGAATTTACAAGACAGAAACCCCAATCTTATACAAACACAAGAATTTGAAAATTAATAATCATTTTCTATACTATTAAGTGTTTCTCTGAAATTGGAATAACACAGAGTTCCTTAAAGTCGTCTTTACATTGCTGTAAGTAATAGTAAAAATTTACTTAACCACATAATGCAGATGCAAATGTAAAACAGAATATTTAAGCTCTCGCATGAACATTAAACTTTAAAAAGGTGAGGCTCGCATGGTCAACTATATCCGGGTTATTGTTGTTATTATTATTATTATTATTATTATTATTATTACTATTATTGATATTATTTTGTCATTATTATGTTGTTGTAATTATTATATGTTGTTATTGTTATAATTGGTTTTGTATCATTATTATAATTTAATATAACACAATAAATTAATACTTATTTTTTATGCAAATTTTTACATTTAACTTCTATTGTAATCTGATAGGCTGTTGCCGTTAAGCGTAGAAATTAATTAAACGAAATTATTAGTTATTACAAACATTAATTAATTGAAAGGCGCGTTGAAGTGCGGATACGGGAAAGAAGGGTATTCAAAAATTCATAATTCGCGTACAGTAATTTATGAAGCACTAATTCAAATACTGTTCTAATGAATCGCATCGAGAGATTCTTACTCCCTTTTTGACGTTACTTCATTTGCGGGGGATGCCTTCAGTCCGGTAGAGATCGAGTCGGCGACTCTAAATTAGTTTTTGTCAACATTTCGAATTTAACCATTTAACGTCAATGTCACTCGCTGCTTAAAAAAAATCTTGCTTTAAAAAGTACCTTGTTCAATTACAAGATCTTGAACATGTGTCCTCTTTTACAATTCTTAGAGTACTTATCGTTTTACGCTGGATCGGAAATAAATGGTTTCTATGAACAATTCCTTTCATATACTTATCGTAATGTATACATTGTTTTGCTCAAAAGCGAATACTTTCCCAATGATATTCCCGAATAGTCTTAAGAACAAACTCTCGGAATCTTGACGCTAACGGATAGTGACAGTCATGGAATTAAAGTAGATTCTCCTTAAGAAACCCCACTTGCCAAATACTCGTAATGTTTGATAGAATCAAGAATTATTATGGTGTCATAATAGCACTCATAGTTCACTCATGACTCATTACGTTCTTGGAAGAAAATACGCAATTTCTCAATGCAAATACTACGATTTTGGAATGTTGCGAACTTAATCTACACTACCATTACTGCTTTTATTCATCCATTAAGAGTTACGAGAAAATTTCGAACTAGTGCAAACAACATATAAACAATAAATTTTATTATAGAATGTAATAATTTATATTAAATAAATTCTGATATAAAACACTTCATATAGTACTTTCTCAAAACTCTTTAATGGTTAATCTCTACCTCGGCAAATCCCTGTTTCTGAGAAATACACCTTGTATAGAGACATTTAAGTTATCCATGCACGAGTGTGAGCAAGTCACATGAAGCTAAATGATATTATTATTCGGGCTCTAACATGAACATACTAACTTGATTTTTCACATGAATCTCCTAGTGCCTCCATGAACAATCTACTCCCATTATTTTTGACGAATTGAACATTGCTTAAATTATTGAAATATTATTTCGCTTAAAACGATAAAAAAAAAAAACCATTTGATCGTTCAATGTTTGCAACAAAAAGATTAGCTTAGTATTATGTTACAAACATCCATTCTTATCTTTCTTGTTTTTTTACTTTCGCATTTGTCTATTGCTGTGAATACTATATCGATAATCAAATAAAAAAGGCCATTTTGAAATCTTCACAAAATGGAAGATAGTTCCCCAGGGAGAGCAGTCGAAAGCACGCGTCCGCGCGGGTGCAAAGTGCATTCCGTTCGCCCCTTCCCGCAACCTTGCTTATCGCATGCAGGCTGCACTTCACAAGCTCGCCGGGTCCGCACACCAACCGCAGTTCGAAACTGGGAGATTCTAGAGGTCGGTGCCCGATCGGTAGTTTCCTTGGTTTCCCACATCAACAGTTGAATCAGGACAGTACCATTAGCAAAACCGGTTCCACGCCAGCGCTGCAATATACACACCACACATGTGAAAGACCATTCGCGAGCGTGCCGGTGGGAGTGCGGCAGGGGAGTACTGCCGAGGATACGTTGAGGATACCGTGTGAGGATACCCGGTTGATGAACCCGGTGGAGATCCCGTGGCGGAGTACCCGTGGAGGATACCCGGTGGAGAATACCCGGTTGGAGGATTACCCGGTAGGGACCGGTGGAGGATGCCCGTGGACGATGCCGGTGGAGGTTGGGCGGTGGAGGATGGCGTGGGATGGCGGTGGGTGGAGTGGAGCTGGGGAGGATGGGCGGTGGGATGGCGGTGGAGGATGGGCGTGAGCGTAGATGGCGTCTGTCCCTGCAAGTCGATGCGTTATGTCGTGCGGAATTCGTCATCCACGGAATATTCACCGCAATCTCCGCGATAACAAACTTGCAACTACATCGTTACAACGGAATCAATGAACTTATGCCGTGACTTTGCGTCCACAACACATCAGCACTAACGCATAGTCAAGCAGAGGTAGCGCACTTGAAAACGTGAACCACAGAATGCAATGATCAAACAGAACAAAAGAGATTGATTAATTTAACAGGGCAATTTTGCTCAGTGTTGCAATGACAAATAACATTTCTTATGTGTATGGACATGGCAACAATCACAAGTCGTTCGATGTCGATTGAAACTTCGAGAGAAAACATGGTGGTTTAGATGATGCGCTGTTGATTGGAGCAATCCACAAAATAAATAATACTGAAAAGTATGTATATATACTACATACAACATACGTTTCTGATCAAATATATAATCGAGAGAAAAAACATCGAAAGAAAAACATTTGAGTTTCTGCTCGAATAGAGTGTTTAAAATATATTTTTTCATTCCTGATGGATCACAGAGGTAAACACCCTCTATCGCTCAGAAACAAATGGTAAACATATTTTTCGACAGCGTCGGTACCATTTAAGATCACATCCAGCTGTGTTACTTTGTAGCCAAGATTAATCGTTACATTATTAAAGTAGTAATAATTTCAGTGCATGGTCTAAATAAAACCCTTTCTGATTAACTAAATTGAAAAAATGATGATATTCTTTGATTAAAATATTTAAAATAATGAATATGTGGAAATTCCTAAGTATAAAGTATAACTGTCTTTACAAAAGGCCGGAAGATCGTAGGCGATATCCAAAATAATAGGTAGATTAATCAGAGTTTTTTAGAATCAATCCTTTGGGGAATATTAACAGATGTTTTAGACTTTCTTGATCTTTGTTGCATTTCTCGCCTTACATCATAAGAAGAGCAAAGTGTCGTAATTATGCAAGAAAATAGGTTATTTTTCGACAGAAAAACTATCTTGCCAGCCTGGTACAAAAAGAGACAATCTTGTTCCACTACATGTAGCAAATGATTTTCCTCTAACAAGTGTAGTCAAGAATCCATACTTGTGGGTCCGTTGATATGACCTATGTAAATGACTGTTCGTCTTGCTAGCACATGCAAAATTTGATAATTCCTGTGCGTAGATCTGAACGAACTCAAATCCTTGTGAATTTGAACGGACTATTTGATTTTTAGGGGTACGAAACTCATTATTTTCAAAATATTCACTAAGGTTTCAAATTTCTTATTATACTTGTCATCAGATAGTGTCGAAAACTGTTTAAAAATGGCATGGGTTCTTTTCTCTAAAGTATCGAATTCTTCGAAATTGCAAAGATTCAAAACTATTGCGTTTCCTACAGTATAAAAATGAGAATAGTATTTTTCTAACAAAATGTGTTATTAGACAGATATGAAAATAATGTCATAGTAAATTTTTGAATTTAGTAGTTCGCTAAATTGGGTAAAGGCACTTTTAAACAATATATTTCTCAGAAAACTCACCCATTTCTTTTTTTATTTTCTCCTCTGTAAGAAATAAAAAACTGTAGAAATTTCCCATTTTGGCAATTCGGTTTCAAAAACTGCAAAAAACATGACCTTGACTGTCAAATATTTTGTATAAATTTTTTATTCTAAATAAAGTCTGTTAAAAATAAGGATCTTTAAAAATTCACGTTACAATCGTGTATAAAAAGAGTAGTTTTTCCTCTGACGTGATACATATATAAACATTTCTCAAAAACCGTTAAAAATTTTCTCTTATTTTTAGGTAGAGCATAACATAAAAAGTTCCATTTTCGTTGAACCGGATTTCGAAAATAACAAGTTAAAAATAATGGAAAGACATGCAGTTCTAAAATGCTAACAGCTTAGAATTAAAACGTACGATCACATATAAGATCTTTTTTCTCGAACCAAACACAAAAATTAATAATTTATAGATGAAAATGGATAGGCTTAAAAATGATTATAAGCCCTTTTGCAATCTAATACATAAG
>BOPP01000022.1:9457894-9521243 GCA_017312745.1 Gryllus bimaculatus
TGTTTTCGTTCTCGAAATTTGCTTTAAAGATTTCCGTCCTACTTCTCTTCCTTATAGAAGACGTTTTTGGATGGAGCGCGGCTTCAAGTTTCTAAGAGTGAAGTTTTACTCGTTCATGTTCTCTTTATTCTGCCTTTTTATTCGTTGGGGAAGGTGTGCTAAAACTAAGGGGTGTAAGTTTACTTGCACCACGCGATACAACAGGTACGTTTTTGAAGATGTTCTCAAGAAAAGATACCTGTAATTCCAATAAGAAAACAAACCTTTTCTATAAAAACCTGGCGGAGCGTCGCAAAAAAACTGATAAGAAAACTCAAGAAACTGTCAAGAGGAATTAAGAAAATAAAATTAAAATTAATACCAGATAATTAACTGCCAAAAAATTAAATATTTAACGTAAAAGCGATACTTAACATGCTAAAATCATTTGCTTTTCATAGTATTGCTCTAGATTGTTTATGTTCGTATCTTAAAGAACAATGTTAGAGAGTAGAAATACCGTACAACGGTACAATAAATGGAATGAAGGGACGTCATATATTTAACTTTCCAGCAGGGTTCGATTTTAGGCCATATTCTTTTCCTACTAAATGTAAACGAAATGCCATCTTCGATTCGAAACAGAAGAACAGTTCTATTTGTTGATGATTCTTCGCAATAAATACACGGAAAATAGTACACTACCATATTTTCAAATTGGTTTTGTAATAACAAATTAAAAGTAAATGAAGAGAAAACTGCTTCAACGCAGTTTTCCATTTCAAATAAACATTTGTACATTCCATTTAAAATGATCGATGTATAGTTAAGTGATGTTAAGGTAACAAAATACGTGGGTCTCAATTCAAACAAATCTTAAATAAAATGTCCGTTTAAATGAACTGAAAATAAAATTCGTTTCATTACATTACACGTTTGGATTTCTTTCGAATCTAGTCAGCCTTCATACTTCTCGTTAATTATATTTCTCGCCTGAGATATGCTGTAAATATTCAGGGGAACATAACTTAGATCTCTTAGACGTTTATATTACAAAAAATAATTGTACGAATAATAAGAAAATCCCTCCGAGTGGCCTCACATTGACTTGCCTCTTGATTTACGAATCAGGGTTTTTTGCACAAAGTGACCTACTCAAGGGTGGGGATATTTTTCAGCGAATTCAAATGTTTACAACTGTGTTATTCGAAATAGTAATCCTATATCAGATGTTAATATCAATATCACACTACAAAAAATCATATACAAAACAAGCAAATTATTTTACAACACATTCCTAGATGACATTAAACGATTAAAATACAAAAGTTTAAGGGGCATGTGAAATCTGTCCTACTGCTTAACTATTTCTATACTATTTGAAACAACACCAAGCATGAAAAGGGAAAGTAATACTGATTTTAACAATAATATTTGATGTTTTGGTAAGCATTTGGGCTGCGCAATTCTAAAAGACTAAATATTCTTGTAACAAGTATTATACCTGTGTTTCTGGGTCAATGATCCCCGTCGCGATCAGGTTTTTCGTCCAAATTTCCTTATCTTTGGGCGGCTTCTTGGTTTGCTCCTGGTGATAAATGTAGCTTCACTATCCTGCGTTTTCTAGAATTCAGTGGGGAATATGTTCTAGCGAGAGTACGTAAATTCCTTCATGGAGGTCACGATGAGAGATAATAGCCAAAATCTGTAGCTGATTAACCTCTGCAATTTTTTTATTACGCGGTAGTAAATTTTCAATTCTTTCCGAAAACGCCCTTTCAACCTGTACACATCGTTTATTAAACATTTTAAAGTGATGTAAGGATCCCAGTGCTTAAGAAATAAAACAGATTTCTCTTTTCCCGATAGTACGTCATATACATTTTTAAAAGTTGTCTTCGACATTAAATAAATAAATAATGAAATACATCAGGATAGTTTTCCCTGATCTGTCCGTTTCCGCCAAGTTTCTAAATATTCCAAGATGGACTTTCAGCAATAATGTGACATACTTATGCTGCCTGTATTAAGCATTTACAATAAAATTCGTGTTAACTTTATTTGGGGTTTCTAAAGTAGATTTCTTTAGAATATGAACAAATTGCAATCAAGAAAGAGATTATTTAAGAAAATAAATTGAATTAATTGTATATATATTGAAAAAATATTCTCTATAAATAAATTACCATAATAAGCTATTTCATCTCATCTCTAACAATATTATATACGACAAATAATTTCAAAAGTACTAGAAATAATTAAGGAGTTATCTCAGAAAATATAAAACGTAATACTACTATTTTTATTCACATTTTTTGTTTACCAATTACTTGTGAAGAAGCACTATTTTAACCCCTACCATATTTTTGTCATTGGTAGTCAGTGGTAGGATAAATGGTTATTGCGTTTATACAATAACTGCAGATGAATTTATTCGTTAAGCCATCTCGTTTTTAAAGTGATAATGGTTTATAATATCGATCTATGACAGTGTCGTACAAGTTAATTTTCGATAAAGGAGTGTTTCAACGTCTCATTGAGGTAATCACCCAAATTCTTGCCATCTGATACCAAGTAAAGCTCCTAAATTATTTTGTAATTAGACCAGAAAACGATAGGAGGTGGTCCATTATACCGATTTGCAAGCAGACGATAAGATTATCCATACTTTCGACACCCGTGCGGTTGGCTATCAATTATGTCGTTTCTTCTGCTGAATGACACCAATTTCCGATCGTAAACCCACATTTGGTTCTGAGTAATTTTTATGAGATCAATTATGCCTTCGTAATTATACACCCCGCGTCCTTAGTAAAGATAATGCCAACGAGATCTAAGTTTCGTAGAATCAAGCGACTGATATTTCTCAATATCCTACCGAATAGATATTAATCACCATTAAATGGCAAAAATTACCTGAGAAAATGCCTGTGGACGTATATATGTTCATGACCACTCGTTTTAGATGCTCTGTACGGGAAATAATTATCATGTATGGTTTTATCATAGGCATATCCCCCTCAGATTTAGGAAGCGTCGAGGAGCTGTCGAAGTACTCCGTGTGACCATTTCAGCTAAGATAGCCGATATCGGTTGGTAGGTACTCTCTACAGGTGAGGCATTTAGGCTTACAGACAGATTCATGGTGGTTGGTTCTAACCAATAAAACGTCATGTAAGATAAATCAAAAACGGTGCAACGCGCACATGCCTCACACCCCTACGCCACCCGAAGAACCAGATGCGCAAGGATATTCGCAAAGGCGTTGCATTAGATGAGGGAATGCCAACTACGTCACAACACAGGTGAAGATTATGCCTAATCGGGAATCGATTCCGTGACCTCACGTACTGCTCTCGCTGCTGCTCCTTGCCTTGAGACCATGGCTGTTGTGGAAATCGGAGTAGTGCGAATATCAACGTACCATGGGCAGAACGCTATTTTTCCTTCTTCATCCTATCACCACCCCCGATATTAAGAGCTGAGGCGATTCACAGTCTTTGAAGGTCCTTTGATTCCTATTGAATACACCAGGATTGGGTAGTACTCCAACAGGAGTTGGAGAGGCGGTGTGCCGAGAACTCCGCAAGAAAAAAATGCGTTTTCAAATTCAGTTAATAATATCTGAAAATTTATATCTGTAGTTCGCATTGAAAACGCGATATCTGAAAGAGAAAGCCCGAGGGAAAAATATTACGAGGCACATCTAGATAAAATGACGCCCTTAGCAAGCAATACATTTTACAAATATTTGGTATATGAAAAATAAGATCATTCTGATACGATATCTGCCAAAAGCTAACTTTTTAACAAACACAAATAAATAGCGTCCGGTACCACATTAGTGTGACGTAATGATCAGTACATTAGAGAATAAACCCTCATTAAGGCGCATTCCAAGGGACCAAAATAATCGTATTTCCTGTTGTAAACATTTGTGTAATCCGATTATCATAAAATACCGTATTACTCTAATCCCTTGCTTGGACCCAAGTTTTGTTCGTGTTACGGCGAAATTCGTGTTAAGGTGGCTCCGCACATTCGGCGTGTGGAGCACCCTTTAAGCGAGTTCGTTCTAACTAGGTACAAATTTCTCTTATTAAAATATGTAATTAAATGTAATTTACAATTAAACTTTCCTCGAACAGAATGTTAAACGACTCTCTTTACTTTAGTGATCATGCTAAGTCATAGCTGCCAAACGGTAAATACGCCACAACACAACTAATGTAAGTTGCCATTAGTCACCTTTTCTAAACAGCAAGTTAATGAAAGTTCACCTCGCATTTTTCTGAAATAAACTTTTTGTCTAAAAGTTCTGATTAATGATGTTCCTGCAAACAATTTGAGATATACTGAAAGATTCCAACATGAATGGAGCTCTTAACCCTGACATAATGTCTTTAAGTTGTATCAATACTTCCAATATTTATAAAACGTTTTCCAATTCCACACATGACAATTCGCGAGTCATATTCGGCAATTTGGTTCATACCAATTTAGAAGTTGAAACCTCTCTCGATACCAAGTATGTAATTTTGCGAATTTAAAATGGCATAATGCCAACCTACCTGGCGTCAGTAAGAGAGAAAAGAAAGTTGAGTGCGTGTTAAACTATTCAAATATTGAGATGAAAGTATCGCATTTCTCATTTGTAAACTCTTCAGAGTGAAATCTCGTTAAGTTGATCGTTTATTTTCACATGCACGCATTCTTTCTCTGCCGAGGACGAACGAAATAAATTAGCCACATTTCATTGCTGACAATGTAAATATACAGTCTCCGACCTTCAAACAAGAACCTTCCTTTAAACAAGAACGAGAGTGTTTAGTAATAACACCTGGCACCCCATGCGTCCACCTCGCTGAACACAAGCTCTCAAAGACCACTACCTCGACTGCTTTACGGAACTAAGCTTGATTCCAGTTGATGTGAAGACTTCGAAAACCCTATGGAATTAGTGAGATAAGTAGGAGTAAGAGTAAAAAAAAATAATTTAAAACTTCCAGAAATGAAACATTTCAATTTTTCGCATTTGAAACGAGTTATTATTGAATACTTATTAACAAAATTGTAAATATTTATTAAATTAAAGTAAAACGTAATGAAACCTTAATCAATCAGAACAACGAGAAAAGTTCAATTCCTTCAAGTAAATTCAAACAAACTTAAACTCGCATGAAAAATTAATTTCATAAGTTGCAATCCAAGGTAAATCATTTTAATTTCACTTCACTTCCTTATTACACCTTGGGAAACACGAATCAGAATCCAACAAACATATGACGGCTCGTACAGAATTTATTATAATTGGATTCACGTCATCCTACTTTTGCAATTAAAAATTTGACAATGTAATTTTCTCTGTAAACTCACAGTTATTGCCTTCAAAAAGGCTGAAAGAGAAATCATGATGTTCCATAAACAACTTTGGCGTTAGAGTAAGAAAGTATGAAGGTCAGTCGGAAAGTCTGGTCGGTTTTTACAGTCTGATCGATTTTTACTCCACCCGTCGGTTCATGGGCTAATGGAAGTTATCAACATTAGGAACGAGGATTGCAGAAGGCCCCTTATGTATTATAGAACAATACGTATTTATGACTTGGTGCAAGAAGAACCAATTCCAATTTCTAAGTTTTACAGAATGCGTCGTTTTCTTACCATCGAAATGACAAAATAATCTTAGGTCAAGTACATTAATGTGAAATTAGGAGATAGGATCGACTTTTGACTCTGGCCTTTCTTGCACTGAAAGAAGATGCTTTAAAACACACATTAGCCATACAAGACGAAAAACACTAAGACTCGACATTGACCCTTCTTGCACCAAGCCACATATATCATGATTTAAAAAACCAATTGTATTCTTCACAGAATTTTGTAAAATTTTCTTCAATAATTAATTGCTTTAAGAACTGCTTTTTACATCTATGGTTTCGTGCTTGTTCATAACTTCAAATAAGAAAGACCCGCCCCACGGCTGCATTAGAACCAGACATAAAATAGATTACGTCTGGCAGGGTAGTATGTAGTTCAAATAAGTCAATAACCAGTTACTGTAACAGTGGGTGCCTCTGAGAAGTCAAAGTTGGGGGAGGATGAGACAAAAGGTACCCCGCGGACTTTTATATAAAGACATGTCACATTTTTATTGATTTATTAAAGGTAACACAATGTACTAGGTAGATTCAAAATATCAAGCTAGGTAGTGTAGCTGTTACAGTATTGGATGATATCGCTCGTGGGATGCAATAATTCAAAAATACGAATATTGAGTAAATGCATTCTCCAGAATTGTAGTTTTTTTCCACCTTCCAGCGGCAACAGCAGCATATCTAACAGTACAGTAACGATCAACAAGTTACACCGACAATTGGTAGAAGTGTGATTGCAGGAACGATGATTGCAATTTAAGGTGCATTTTCTAACTCCTTTATCTCAACACTGTGCCAATTTTGCAGCCGACGAACAATATACTCTGAATCATTACAAAACGAGACGGACGAGACTGGGGCCGTCAGCGGCTGCGGTTCGAGCAGTGGAGGGGGTAATACTGAGGGAGTTTATCCGGCAGTTCGGGTGCATCGTCATTAAATTTTATTCCGAAGGATAGTTTACCTTTTGAACGACAAAAAATGTTATATACACCATGTTATCTTTTAACAGTGTAAATGAGGTCTTCTTCTTTTATTTAGGTTACACCCGTTTTTCTTCACATTTCACCATCAGGATGATTCAGGAGATGTAGAAATCCAACTCTCGATCCATCTCTTCTTCGGTCTCCCTGGGTCGTGTTTTCCTACAGGTTTTGAATCTCTCGCAATCTTGATTAGTCTTTTGCTGCCCGACCTGGTAACGTGCTTATTCTATTCTCTTCTTCTTGTTTTTGTTGATTTTACTATGTCTGTAATGTCACATTAAGTTCTTTTATCTTGGTTTTCCAATCTATCCTATCTTGTTACACCCAATATTGATTTTAAGTTTCTGAACTTTGATGCTCTAAGTAGAGCCTCAGTTCTATTATCGGCTCTCGTTTCTGCTCCATATGATATTACTGATCTTACCATAGTTTTGTGAATTTTTACTTTGGTTTCTTCATTAAGAAATTTGTTTCCCTATGTCACATCTTTCAGATACCCTTATATACTTGATCATTTCATTACTTGGTCTTTAACTTCATTATACGTATTCCGTGTGTTTTAATTTTTTTAAATTTTAATTCCTAAATAAGTGAATGTCATTACTTGCTCTATCACTTTATTCTATATCATCAATTTACACCGAATAGGCCCTTTGCGATCACCGTTCATTCTGTTTTGTCAGTTGAATAGTATCATAATATTCTTAACCTTTTTTTTGTATCGGTCAAAGTGCCCGGGTGAAGCATGCTTGACACGTAGCATGCATATCAGGTAAACATTTACACTTTCTAATAAAACATCGACAACTTCACGTTTTCCTTCTTCTTTATAAACTTTATCATTGGAGAACTAAATTATTTAATTGAGCCATCATCCCTATTTAAGCATAAAATTATTTGACAGAAAATCAGACAGAACGCCCTGCCTTGGCTCCACCTCTAAACCCAGACTTTCCCAACGTAAGCATTCGCACAAGAGATGCGCTATCCTCACCACACGCACAGTTGAGAGAATATACTAATAGCATTTTATATAATTTTGTTTTAAATGGAGCACGACCACTAATAATTTGGGTCATCAGCCTTGATGGCCGGAAATGTTTATATTCCGTTTTTGCTTGAGCAACATGTAAAAACGCATAAGCTTCTCTTCTCGGGTAATTTATCTCCCAGCTGAATTTGAAACGGCATTTAGTAGCAAAAAATTAGAGAGAATAAATCTAATGGATGTACTTGAAAAAATTGAGGAAATGTGTTTCTCGCTCCCCATCCAGAACACCCGTGATCATCACATTAAAATTGGTTACTTTCTGAAATCCATACGTTTTTGCAACACAAAGCTGCCTGTGGGGCAACATGATAGACTATCTGGAAGCGATCGATACTCTTCGAAGCGATCGATACTCTTCGAAGCGATCGATTGTTGCCAAGGGGAACGGTTCCCGTCAAATCGCAACAGCCCCCTTCAAAACAGGACGTATGATGTAAGTCACAAATGACGAACGGAAACGATAACATCAGCACCGATCACTCCATCAATGGCTAAGCCCGGTTTGTGCAGTTCTCAGTGGCGCGACCACTTCTTGTGACCGCTGGTCGCGGCCAGGCTCGATGAAAGCTTCCCCGCCCGCTTATGCGCGTTGGACTCGCGCCCTGTCCAAGGCGTGCGTCTCGCCGGCGCGGCGCGGCGCTGCGCTGCGTGGAGGACCTTGTTGGACGGGTTCGCATAGCGCCGCCGCCGCCGCCGCCGCCGCCTTCGGAGTTCCCCGGCGCGACCTCCTTCTGGCCCGCAGGCAGCGTCTTCGCCGCGTCAATGAGCCACTACCAGGAAGCGGGCGTTTTCGCCGCCGCCGCCGCCGGCAGGGAATGCGCGTTGTGGTGGGGCTAGCGAGGAGGCGGCGAGGCGGTGGCAGCAATGACGGTGTTGAATCGAGAGATACGGCGGTGGGCGTCGACTTGCAATCTGCGGAGGCCTGCAATCAAGCCTGCTGCGGGGTCTTATTGGATGATGTGTAGCATATGTAGTTCAGGAGGTCACAAGAGAAAAGAGACGTCGTGGAAAATGCAATTCATCTTCTGGAAGCGGTTGCGTCCAAGTTTTTCATTAGCATCTAGAAACTATGTCGTACAACTTTACGCTGAATGTCGGAAATATGACTTACTTTTAGAAATGTAGGGTCGCTTTCTTATTTCTGTCATTGCGAAATGTTCATAGTATACATGACGTAATATATAATTGAGCAGCCTAAGGAAGATTCTCACCATTTGTGGTTTGTTCGACCTCATTGTGGTTTAATGAAACCACGAAGTTCATTCATTATTTTCTTTTGACATGAATAGTTTAGCTTCTTTCGAATGGAACTAGTTGACTTAATCTTCATATCAAAGACATTAATGAAAATTGCTTTTCACAACTGCAAAAATAACTTCTATACGACAGTAAGATAGATCTTAGAACTCATAATATTTTATTCCAGACAATGACTAGATATGAATTGTTGTTAGAATTTTGCAAGAGCGTTATTTCAGACGGGTCTTCGAAGCCTTGTTTGTAATTTGCAAACTTTTATCCACTCTTGTTGACGAATTAAGAAAATCAGTAACGTTATATTTACAAACGTAGACAACAAAACAGGTGATGGCCATTTATTGTAATTGTATTTAACATTCCATTGAAGATCGGTATTACATGGTTTAAAATATATCTAATATATTTGAAACAATTTGTCTCGGGAATAGAGTGCATTGACCTAAATGGTGTTGCGAAATGATATGCCATAAAACTTATTCATGAATGGATACTTAATCGTACATCTCAAGGCCAATCAATCAAAAGCCTCGAGTTACGTTGCATACACAATGCTCTGGGACGCAGAGACTGATTTCAATTGATAAAAATGCTGGGTCGATAAAAATAACTGATACTGGCGATTGGCAAGCGTCCCATAGTATATCGTAGCATGCTTGACGCGTCCAGGAAACCACGCACCGCGTGTTCCTGTGTGAGGAAGACTGCGAGCTTACGAGGAAAACCTGTGCTGTTTAATGAAATTCTTAGTTAACTTTCCCTTATACCAAAAACGCTCATTCTCATCAACCGTTGAGAAAGATCACTGATATATACTGGGTTCTGTCTCTATTTACATGTACGCGAAGAAAATATGTTTTGATAAAAAGAAAAAACTAACATAATCCGTTCACATAAGCATCATTTCTTCTATTACCTATATCATTACCAGTAAAAATCTTAATAACTTTTTTTAAATATTTTACGAATAGAGGATAATTTCTGCAAAATAATAAAGCAGATTTACATGTTCTCCCTTTGCTGTGAGTTTGACACTACCATTCTTTTCAGATAAAACATAAGTTTCTATTGTAATGGTTTTCTTATCGTGGCTCCGTTTTATTACGAGTGGTCGTAGTGCAACTGAAGCATCAGAATAGTCCCAGAAAACCGCCGTACAAACAAAAAAACGAACAAGATTCGACTGGCCAGAGAATAAAACGGTAACGAATGAAATGTTATCACGAGGTGGCAATAGCTCAATTAGCGTGTTTGTTCCCTCGCATCGTCCGACGCCTCCGACTCGAGCATTTCCCAAATGAGGCGACGAGCTTTGTCAACACGGTGCGACACGGCGGGCTGGTTCTCCGAAAGAGCTACTCTCGGACAAACACTTAACTGGCACTTAACGCGTTTAACAGCCGGCGCCCGGCCCGCTTCGCACACCTGCGCAACTCCAGAATAATCCCAGAGAGAAAGAAGCGCTCTCTGTGGTGTGCTGAGGAACACAAGGCACGAAGACAAAGTATAAAACTGGACGTTTTCGTGCAAAAGAGGTTTGTAACAGTTGATTTTCCTGAACAATCAATAGCGAAAAAGGAAAAAAAGCTTGATGAGAGTTAAAGGGTACATTTTGTATCTATCGGGTAGGAAGTGACGTGATGCAAGTATATATAATTTATTTCAAAATGTGTTCGTTTTTTATTTCAAACTTTAATTTTTTTATGATAATATTCAAATTCCTGTAAATTAAATAAGTACAAAACATTTTGCAAATACATGTTTTAAACATCAAAGCAACATTTTTGGCCATCATAGTCCATATGTCTCTATAGAATCATCAAACTCGTAATACGAATTATTTCCTCAGAATTCTAAATCGTGAAATAAATCGCCAAAACTTAATTTCTTCATTAGTCTCTTGAAGCAATGGAACACAAAGCAATATGGAAATAACAAGAAACAGTCTCCGGAACACTATGGGAAATAACAGCAATGGAGGAATGAACGTTTTAAAGAGTTCTTGGCGATTCAGAATTTTTCTAGTTATGCTTAAGGTGATTTTCAAATACGTTTTTTTACCAATTCCTCAAAGTTCTTCCACCTCTCTGTGCTATATTACTAGAAGGAAAAGTTTTGGTTTCATCTCAACAATAAGATCTGGAATTATCGGTTGGAAAATTAGTGTTTAAAGTTCTTTTGACGAAGATTTTAAAGGTCTGTAACTTCTCACATTCGCTGGGATTAAGATCTATGACTGCTGTTCCAAATACGGTTAAGATCGATACAGGTGGCGAAAAGATTCCAAAATTGATATTGCGGGGTCGATCTGGCCAAACTCAATGCCTTGTGAATTTGAAACATCATTTTGATTTAGAGATATACTATTCATATACTAGGTATACTGAACAGTATTTCCAAAATTTTCTCAAAAATACTCCTTTTTTTATCAAACTATAAATAGGACCAAAAACGTTAAAAATAGTGTATGTATCATTTTCGTTGGACTCTGGTTTTTCCAAAACTGCGAAAGTTCAGTATTTTTCCGGAATTTTCCTGCAATTATAATTTTGAAGACCGATATTTCCTTATTAAAATGTTTTTCAATGGCAGATCTATGAATACGAAAATGTACAATTATTCGAAAATATCTGTATTTTGCGTGTAATTTTGCTTCAAACAAAAGCAATTTTAAACATTTGTTTTCAAAAACGGCTCAAAATGTTTTCTTTAAGTTTTTCTCGAATTGATCAAAGCACCGCTTATAAAAATGGCGCAGGTTCCATTTCCGGTGAATTCTATATTTTCTGGAATTTCAAAAACTCAACATTACAAAACTATATTATTAATGATACGGGTTTTTACTTAATGAAGTCTGTTCATAAAAATCAGATCTTTTAAATGTAAGTTTAACTTTATGAAAATACGAGTAGATTTTACGTAATGTTCATTAACATTTCAAGTGCAACCATTTTTATAACGCACTCTACTTTGTGGTATTAATTGTTTTTTTTAATTAAAGAATTTAATAAGAAAAGTCGCGTTATTGAATTTTAATTAGAAATTGTTGTGTGATAAGGTTTATAAAACTTTTAAGGTAAATTCGAGGGTAAAAAAGGAAAATCACGGGAATTACATTTTATTCTTGAGAAATCGGGATCTTAACCTTAAAAGCTTAATGAATATTTTGAATTGTGTGTAAGAGCAAGTAGAAGCTAGTTCTTACATTCTAAGAATGACTGTATTGGGTCATTGTTGGTTTGGACTTGTAACATTGAATGCAATTTGACATCTTTTCGTTGAATTTGCATCTATAAAGAACAATAAGAGTTTAGATCGCAGGAAATGAACTTCAGCTTGTTTAATTCACCAGTGTCGATGCATAGTGTTCGCTTTGATTCCTGAAATTACTGATTTATTTTATTTTTTTTTCTTTAGTAGTCTTATTTATTGCGTTTCGAATATCTCACTTCATCAACGAACTATTCATGATCCATCAACCTTACCTCATTCTTGGAAGATATTTTGAAATAATTTGGCCTCTTGCTCAAAGTTTTCAAGAGTCTTCAATAATGTTGGATTGTGTCAGAAGTCGGAAAAAGTTCCTTTGTAAGTTCCAGCTGCGTAGGCAAACATCGACTTGAAGCTGTCCATGTTGGCATTAGCTGGTGAACAGTCACTTTGTTTTGACTGTGTAGAGAAGTTCATACCTTTTGAGAAAACAACAACTCATGTTGTTTATTTTATAAACAATGAGAATCTTTAATTCGTTGAACGATTTTATGGACGTGACGTACATATTATTAGCATAGCCGCATTTTCTCTTTTTATTCTATCCATGTATAATAATTAATGGCGTTCTTGGTAATTCACTTGGCACTTTCTACTCCTACTTATAATTATGTTCAGACCTCTTACTTTTTTTAATTTTAAGTTTTAATTTTACTACGTCACAGCGTAGAAAATTGCACTTTGAACAAGTACTATTAAAATTTGTAATTTAGTCAAAGGGCCTGCATATTTGTTCGAATGTCAGTGAACGTTTGAAATCCGAACATTTTCTTTTACATTTTCATGATTATTACTTAAAAACTAGGGTAAGTATTTTATTCTCCTTTGTCATCATATACTTTTAAGTAAACGGTGTAGTGTAATTTTCTAGTCAACAAAGGTTTGGATATTAAGCACATAAATATAAAATCGACGAACCTACTTCCATGGAGGAAAATTACTGCTAACGTAATACTTGTAATGCCAATGAGTAGCCATGAGTAATATTTAGGGCGGTATAGAAGTAGTACTGTAGTAGTGAATAGTATGTTAATCTATGTACAGTATCCTAGGAAATATTATTGTCTTGTACCATTTGTAAGAACCCAACGACACAAAATCCCCTAAGTGAACTACTGATAGAGAGGGGATTACACCCATAAAACATATTGAAGATGAAAATAATAAAAGTTCACAGTTTATGATAGAAGAAGAAAAGCAGACGCACATGTGACCCGCAACATATTTTACGTTGAATTTTCTTTACTACTGTACATATCTCGGGGACCGAGCGAAGTGGCTCAGGGCCTAGCGCGCTTAATTGGCATTCGGAAGGCCCGGGTTCAATTCCGTGCCGTCCTGACTGGGATTTTCATGATTTTCGTCGGTCATCCAAGCGAATGCTGGGATGTTTCTACTGAAAGGCTACGATGGCGAAACTGGCGTTAGCCCAATTCGTTAACTGTGATAAGTCACGAAGGGTAAGCGAGAGACATCGCGGGTTCCTGGATGGGTGACCGATCAGACTCCGGGATCTAACAAGACCAATTGTCGTTTACGGAACATATTATGGCTAAATACAAATACAAAAAAATAACTAGACCATTTAAACAGTGCTTTCGGCGCCCATGCAATCATGTGTGTGCTCATGTTTAAAAACCACGTGTAACTCGATCTAAATATGTCAAACATTTCCTTCAACCTATTGTCATATCGCGCCACTCCGGAAACATACACCCTCCGTCAGGGATGTAGAGTTTAGAACCTCTTCATGAAATATCGTCCACTTGGTCTTAACGGGAATACGTCTATAGAATATGATGAAATCAAATTTTGTTAATTGTCTTCAATAAATTGAGTTTGTTTTTAAGAAATGTACAGTTATGAAGGGGCACAGACCTCTTACTCCCCCCCCACACACACACACGCACAGCACTTCCTCGGTTTTGTCATTGTCTACTTGGTAAGACTGTTCACCGTCTTCTCGAAAACAGCATTGTATACAGTACGTTTACATATTTTATATTTCGTATCAAATTGGTATTGTGTGGTGAAGACTAACATTAAATTACATGTGCAGATGTACAACGTTCGTTTTGTTGCTGCAAATCTATTTTCAGGTCTGATCGGTAGTTTTGTATTTGAAAACTTAAAAAAAAATGAATACATACATACAATGGTCATAATTCTTTTTTTTTAATAATTTCCGTTGCCTGAAAATAAATATTAAGTGAAGTATATTAAGGAAATTTCAGTAGACGGATAATTAAACGGGTTAATTATATAAATGTCAGCTTTTCTAATCTCCACTACACATTTAAAAACAATTATCCTCAATAAGAAACAATTTTCGATCAATTTGTTCAATGATCACCTCTTAACTCGCCTCATGTCATAAGCACTTACTTTTGTAACGTGACTTAGCTGCCGCGGAAAATTATTGACGGAATCTTTGCGACAAGGTCAAACCGATTTTCTTGATTTCGTCTCATAAACGACATCCTTCTAGCTAATGGTGTAATAGCATGTTGCACAAAGAAGTATTGTAGTACAGACTTTTGAAAATGTATGCATGGAAGGTTCACATGATGTCAAAAGTCTGCCTGTGAAACGAATTGCCTAAAAAAATGCATTGGTATTTATTTGGTCTTAAACGCTTTTACTGAAGCTGAAAGTAATAATAATATCTTAAGTAAATTTACTCCTGTTTTTTGCCAACCTTTTTGCCGCGCAAGAAAGCTTTATTCTTAAAGTGAACTTTAGTCGGTGAGTAGTTCGAACTTTGGTCTTTTCCGATGAAAGAAAACCTTAATGCATGAAAAGGGGACTCCTGTATTTTTTTCATTTGCAGTAGGTACTCAGCGACACGCCCGATTTGACGTCATTCCTTATTTAATCTACTGTAAACTTGAAAACAATGACTATTAACAGACATCGAGTCCGTCACATGTTTAAAGAAATATCTCTTAACTGCTTTTTTTTTCAATATACATAATGCATTAATGGTACTTATTTAAAAAAGTTGTACCCTTTTACAAAAGTGAACTTACAAAAATGAACACTTCTGATGGTAATGTAATGTAATGTTCGGTTGGATTCAATTATTGAACGATAGTAGTTCTGACGTACAGAATACTGAAACTACTGCAGCAATGCAGTCTGCAACTTCTGTAGCAATGCAGTCAAGGCATTTAACTGAAAGAAAATTGCTGTTTACTAATACATTTTTGTTCATAGTGATTGATTTAGACTGTTCTCGCCACAATTAAAACACACCAAAATTATTTGGTTGTCTCTAGATTTTCTCCGTGGGAATTTGAATATTTCGAATAAATTGTGTTAAAAAGTTATAAATGCTCCTTCTCTACCTTTAACATAATTCATTTCTCAAGTTATGTATTCCCGGAATTTGTTGTTGACCAATAGTTGATATTATTATCACCAGTGACACGGGGCTGAAGGTATACATAAGTCGTTCCATACCCATGAAATGTAGTTCGAAAGTTGGGAACTTGGGAAAGAGAAATTGTGCGTAGAATTGTGATGGAAAGATTTCAAAATCCGAGTAGAAATAATCGTAACAGCGTGCCATAATAATCCGAACCTTGTAACTTTGTGATAACAACCAAAGGTTTTTGTGCGCTAAAACCCAGTTAGGTAAGTTCTACAATATAGAAGATTCCATTCGTCATCGCAATCCGTTTCTTTAAAAACATTCATTTGTTTGTTTTGTGAAGATTAGACACATTTTAACGAATAGTCATTGTTCCAAACATAAAAACCGTAACTTAACTATTATTCAGTGTTTCCTGCTTATATCCGAAACCAAAATGCCCGGTGAACCCACGCATCGTATCTCTGATAACATATCAACAGTAGGTAAATATCCTGTGCGGCCAAATACCTCATCTAATCTGGTTTCTGAAAAAAAAGTAGGTACAGAAAGATTAGATCGCAAGCCACGAACATTCAACCAACACTAGTATGGATAAATCTTATAATGTTTAAGAAAATTCTTTAAAAACGCGAGTAAATAAATATCACCGCTTAACCCATGTTATGAGGTTAGATACAACACGGAGATTACTATTTCTAACGACCACAACGAAACTTTTGTTGTAATACGTAGTATGGTGTCTGAGATTCCACGTAGTGTAGGTAATTCGTCTGCATTTAAGTCATTAATATATTAATTTATCGTTCACAATTTTTGCGGTGATACAGCTATTTGGTAGTTTCATACCTGTATTTTGATCCATACACTTTTTTTCTAGCCGCTTTTACATACTTACATAGTATAGAGAAGGTTTTGTAATACTGCAGTAAAAATTGACAACTTTTCGAAAGAAAAGCTTGAATTGAGAGGCTTTGGAATGGAAAAAGTGGATTACTCTAATACGTTGTATAGTCCGAATTTAAAATTTGTGCGTCCTTGATGAAAAACTGATGACAAAACGTCTGCCAGCCAATAATGGCGCTAAAACCTTCTTAACTTCATGGATTAGGCTACTGCCTGTTCCGTCCTCACAGTTTCTCTCCATCGTTTTCGTGGCCTTCGTGGCTAAAACCTTAAAGATGATTTTCTTCAAAATTTATATTCCTCAATTGACCTAGATGAACTCGAAGCTCTGTGATTTTGAAACGGATATTATGATTTTTGGAGGATACTTTACTTGAAATTGTGACATTTTAAAATTCCTGACAAATCAAAAAATGGGTCCAATTTTTTTTTCTCGGGTATCATAAAGGGCTCTTATAAATGTTGCAGGCTTATTATCGTTGAGATTATGAACTTTCCAAAATTCGAAAAGTCAAAACATTTTTCGACGTCTTCCTACAATTACAATATTGAACAGAGAGTTTTTTCCCAACAATGAATGAAACAATATTCCAAACAATTATATCTTTAAATAAGAGCATGAACACTTTGTTTAAACTAGATGTAGTTGTCGCGTCATTTCTATTTGAAGTTAATGCAACTGTTATTTTATTCTTAAAAATGGCGCCAAATTGTTTCCTAAATTTTTTCTTTGGGACGATCAAAAGCCTCATAAAAAGAACGCAGGTATGATTTTCATTAAACTGCCTGAAATTTCAAAAAATATTAATCAAGAAATGCTTTTGTATTCGTCCTGTATAATCGGGTGGTAAGTGTTGGAAGGGAGCACTGCTTGAATGTGCAAGCACCTGTGAAGTGCTGAAGCATTCAGATGACGACGTAGCAAATGCTTTGGACTGCATGCCAAATTATTTTAGAAGTAATTTTCCTACATGTAATATTGCTGTAATAATAATAAATAACCTTAATTTCGGTTGGTATGCAAGTCGTTACAGAATTTCGTACTATAAGGTACCTTCAAAATATTTTTGAGCAGTAACCCCCCACAGTTATTAGCTGACTTCAGGGACCCCGGTGCGATGTACCTCATTCACAAGCTCCTACTATGCTCCTACAGATCGATGTTAAGAGTAGTTACACTTGCATTTTCATGCAGTTCACTACCTCACATTTCGGAAGACCAATCGAGAGCTTAGAGCTTGTCCCGGCTGGGGGGGGGGCATGTCCTATTGAGGAGAGATGCCTGGTAGGGGAAATACCTCGCAACCCGACATGTAGGTTGACGCCAGATCTCACCATTCAGTGGGAGAAACACTTCCACCTCCCGGAATAAAACATTTCCTACATTAACGGGACTAATGACCGTAGCACTTAACGGTCCTTGAAACAATCAAGCATCACATTAAGGCGCACTGTCTCCCGGCTCGTGTAGCGAGACGGATGATCACGGCAAAACCATCGAAAGCCAGCTATCTGAATAAATCTAGCACCTTCACGAAGATATCTTCAGTTATTTCATATTTAACTCTTGGAAACGTTTGACAATGGGATTACGAACGTGGACGGAGAGGTTTCGTAAATAGCAATGGTGGATGTGTTGTGTGGCAGGTACGTGCTGGTGCCGGAGGAGGAAGCGCAGGACGCGTTCGAGCTGCTGGCGGACGGCACGCTGCACGTGCCCGGCACGCAGCCCGCGCCTTTCCCGCGCGAGCAGTACTGCATGGAGACCTGGATGGACGCGGACGCCAACACCACCGCCACCCTCACCTTCCTGTGCTTCCCCGTGAGCAAGGCCGAGCAGGGCTCCCAGCTGCATCGCATTTTCTACCCGCTCGGTGAGTAGAAAAAAAAAAGCCCGTTTCCCTTAACACAGATATTTATTTCTTAATCTAATATATACATATGTCGGTTGCTGTCTGGCTTAGTGTAAATTCTTACTTCTATATGTATCTATTATATATATTTTTATAATACATAAATCTATTCGAGATCTAGGCAGGGGCTCCAGGTTGTCGTCTGGTGTTGTTGCAGATCTTTTTTGTTGTTCCGCAGCTAGCTTCCTGTTACATGGAGTGGAGGAGGGCGCTTCTGCGGACTCTGTCCCGCGCTATCTGTTTGGACTCACGCGGGGCCAGGTGTATATTGCCGGTGTGCGTGTAGTAGTATGCTGCACTGCCATCAATGACCTCAGTGACTAGTTGTGTGCACTTTTCCCTATCCTGCACTGCTCAGCGCTCGCGCTTGATGACTACGACTTCCTTACACGTTTGTTCCCGAGCAATCCGATACTGTAAAAACATTAATATTTCTTCCGGGTACAGATTATTATCCCTTCACGCAAATATTTCTAACCTCTTTGTCTATTAAAGTGTGCATTAAGTGAATATCCTCGTAGTTCACTCAAGGTTTTTTTCTTCAGTAATAAGGAAACATTGGAATGATTTCCTCAAGGCGCTTACCAGTGAGCAACTGTTAAAGGTAATTGCAAAGTGTAGCCAGTCAATGTTTTGAATCAAAGGGTCACCTAGGGCGCAATCACCAATTTCCTTACATAATTTGTTTAAAAACAAATCCATTCTGTCTGTCACGTCATTAACAAAAAAGTTCATGGCATATACTATCTTTAACATTACTTATGGAAAACATTTAAAACTGGTATTTGAAGCCTCAATGACTACCTAAAGATCAGGAAATACAAACATGTGAATGCATACTAACCGTAAGAAATGTCAATACCCGTACAATGCAAAACAATTAACGTAGGTTGAACTGAGATCGAACGTCGAAAATAACAGGAGTTCATGTAACCATCAGGTTATTAGAAGCCCTTCAGCCGTTGTATTCCACGTGATTCCCGCAACCCTGACATTTCAGCGACGGTGGATAGCGAAAATCGCCAGTTAAGTCTCCACGGCGCTTACAGCTGTGGAAAGTAAACATCGTTCGGGAGAAAGACGTCCGTGGCTTATTCACGACAGCCCAATGTACACACATTCGCGGTGGCGCGGCGGTTAAAAAACATCGCGTCCTCATCCGCCGCTCGGCTTCCAAACCTACCGAGATCTGCTTCTCGCGACGACACGGGGCGACCGCCAACGGCGCACAGTGGTTCGAACAGATGGCAAAATGTGAAAAATCTTTGAATTTAATTCTGTGTACGTATTATGAGAATCTGATTTTAAACATTTTTCTTTACTCGTTCCCTGTTTATCATTCCACCACTGCACCACCGCCTTCGCCAACAATTGTGTACGACAATCATATTTTATTCATAGTAATACATACATGGTGCAACTAGTTTACAATGTTAAGCTTTATTGCACAAGGTTGCGTCTTTGAAACGAGTAACGTTAGGAGTGAGTTTTGAAGTTTGTAAGAACGCAATAAAAAATTTTTATAAAAGAGTTGCATACGTTATTTTTTGTATAACGGCTTTATATATTTATAAACTTTCAAAGTTAATTTTTGTAAACAACTGTATTATGACATGTCATTGGTATTTGACATGTGTGAAAACAAGAAAAACATATTCATTGAGGGTTTTCGCGATTTAAAAAAACTGGAGGGTGTTGGTGCAAATCTCTCTTCAGATTCGGATTCAGCGCATCGACATATACAGAGATACACCCACTTTTCAAGTCTTGGGATAGGTTTGACAACTTTTTTTTACTTTTTGTGTCTGTTTTTTTAACATAATAAGATAAGATTTAGATGTATCCTTAAAAGTTAGTTAACTTTTTCTCTATTCTTCACTCGTACAACTAAATTTGCATTATATATATATATATATATATATATATATATATATATATGTATGTATGTATGTATGTATGTATGTATGTATGTATGTATGTATGTATGTATGTGTGTGTGTATGTATATGTATATTCTCAATGACTTTGGTGGCCTTCCTTATTTATCTTCCCAAAGGAACCCATTTCATCGTCAAATTAATATATTATTACTACACAAAGTGCTGTAGCTGTACTTGCAATTCTTAGCTCAAAAAATCTAATTTTGGTATCTTTTCTATTCATTTTGGACCACTGCGCAGCGCGCTACCAGGTGCGAAGCGTTTGAAATCCTAATGGTGCGCATTCTCAAACCCACACGTCCATTGACCACTCGCCTCCTGTCTTCGCGGGATTTAATTTTGCGTCATTGGGCACAGAGGCGCAGTTATCGAAAACGAACCTCGCGTTCATTCCTGACTCAATCAAAGGCGTCGAAAATTTTGTGAGGGCGAGTGTTTAGCGAAGACCATTTAGTCCATTATTCAACGTCGCAGAAATGTTGGTGAGAGTGCAGGGCTTAATATAGCGACAATCTGGGCCTTCAGCCTTGTGACGCTCGACGTGACGACATGTGCTAATTTGGGATTTCTTTGACGTTGTTCGATGAAATTAAAATAATACACCTTATTCACATTCATCTGAACTTTGATATTCAATTCGTGTATCATCATTTAACCACATGAGAAAATACGATCGTGCCTCTCTGTGAAATGTGAACATGTTTTCCTCCTTATAACTCATTTCTGGTATATTTATATTATGCGTAGAACAGGAATTCATTCATTCAAGTAGGAGAACTCATTATGCTAGTCAACATTAATGCCTTGGCATGAATGGAAGCGTATTTTCAGAATACACGCGCCAACAAAAAAAATTATTTTCCCATAAGCAAATAGCATGTCCATAATTCCAGGGAAAGTAGCGAGTTCAATTTCTTGATATGAATCGGAATTAAGATAGCCTAAGAAACAATAGCAAATCCACTGAGTCTCTAAATTTTTAAAACGTCTTAGCATTTTTTTAAATATAATATAACCCGGATATTTATGATACCCATAATTTTTTTACTCTCACGCCATTGAAGCTGAAATAAATTGTTTTAAGAACAAAACAAGATATAGATTCGACATATCATAGAGAGGTATTCATTTTGTTTATACAGTTAATATTTAATCATTCAAAAATATTATATATTTTAGAGTAGCATTGATTATCTTTGTTTATGGGTTGCACGTTCCCAAATGACATCTAATTGATTATTCACTACAGTTTGTTACAATTCGATGAGGATTACTTGCAATGGTAATTTCAAAATTATCCGAGACCGCCACAGCACTACTGGTTTAGCGATTTCGACCATCGAATCGGCATATTATTATCATTATTGGCGTATAGGCCATTACTGACCACGCTACACGATTAACGTGTATAATTCTTCCAGGATCAGCTTTTCCGCTCTATCCTTGGATTACAACAAGGTTGTTACGCCTTGAAGTGCGAATTATGAGATGAAAAGATGACGATGATAGGTGAAGGGACAATCACAAATACGACCATGTCTACGCAGGACTCGAACCTGCAGCCTCCTCGGAACAGACGACGGCTGCCGCAACCGTCTGCGTCACGGGGCCGACGTGTAATAATAACGACGAATAATAATAATATTTGAGTTGTGACGAATGAGCGATATGTCACGCACTGACGACATTCCGCCCCTCTTTATTCTCTCCCTCTCTCTCTCTGTTCACGTGCGAGTGTGTAAGTGCGTGCGTGGGTGTCCGCAGGGCTGCTGGTGTCGGTGCCGTTCCTGCTGGCGACGGTGTGCGTGTACCAGTGGATCCGCGAGCTGCGCGACCTGCACGGGCGCGCGCTGTGCTGCTACGCCGGCTGCATGGCCGTCGCCTACCTGGCGCTGGCCATCGTGCAGCTCAGCGGCCAGGGCCTTGGCCAGACCCCGTGCACCGTCTTTGGTAAGCGATGACAAGCGCCATTCATGACTGGAAACAGGGCAGTGTGCTATTAACGCTAGCAAGGGGGGAAGTCTTTGAGGCCAGCAGACTATTTGTTTATTGGTTTCAATTTTTATGGAGATGAAAATAATTGATATTATTGTGGATGTGCATTTTATCTAAAATACGATGCAATTTATCACACGTGTTAGCTAGAATTTGAGTTTTTATAATGTATTTGAATGTGTGCAAAGATATTAGAGACTACCTACACGAAAATGTACTTTTCGAAAATATTTACAGGCATTAAGTACTTCATTTTATAAAGATGAATAAGTCTTTATTTGATATAACCATGTAATAGGTTTGGACACTAATATTTATGCTCGAAGTACATCATTATTTATTTGTAGAGTTTGAAATTCAATAATGTTTTCTTAAAATTAATGTACTTGTATATTGTTTGTTCTATCAGTTCAAAATCTTAAAAACGCCAATAAAATCATAATTTGATTGGTAGCTCCGGTTCACTCACCTTGGTAATGCACGAGACCATGGTATTGCTAGGATTAAATTAAGCTCAAGTAGTTTTAGACATATTCGTGCCGATGGATCTGGATGGCAGAGGTAGCTGGAGGGTGTGCCGACTCAGCGCCTCAGACGTTCGGGCCGCGGGTTCGAGTCCTGCCGTGCGCATGTTGTGTATTCTCGCAGAAGGCCTTGAGTCCTCTCACTGCAGACCGAGGAGCCCGCAAACGTGCCTAGTGTAATGGTTTGTGTGTGTCTCCATGAAGGGCATAGTAGGTGTCGGGCGCGGATAACCGAAATCGGCAGTTCCTGAAAGCTGGAGAAAGCCCCCGGAAGAAAAAATAAAGGTTTAGGAATATTCGTAGACCAATAAATAGAATGCGAAGTGTATATAGCATTTTTTATTTAAAAAATATAAAAAACTTAAATAAAAAACCATAAATCATGTAGTTCATGTTCTATTTCTTACCCGAAATGAAAGGGAATATTATTCATTATACAGAAGCAAAGCCAGGGGCTACAGAAGGGACCACCAAATTTGGCCACACCCAACATCCTCGAAATTGTTTCAGTTAGCGTTCGATGTTTCCACAAAATTGTTGAAGATGATGCGGTAAATATATTTTGTTGTCTTATTTTTAACATTTTTGACATTTTTGAGATATTGAGACAAATTTGATTTTTTAATTGGACGGTTGTTTATTTCTGACACAATTTTAAAGCAGTTGAAGAGACAAGAGCTATCAGTCAGGAATTCAGAGTCTATTAAACAAAATATAGGAATAGTCATGTAAATCTTGGCTGAGTTTGTAAGGAATTCGAATAAGTAACATTACGAACGTAATATATCGAATTTAATTAAACGGGCATCCCTCTTCAGGTTTCATTGAAGACCAAACAATTTTCGCCTTAGCTAACTGAAAAATATTCATTTTCAATGGCGTGTGCTACTACTTTTTTGGAAAACAAGAACTGTACTACAACTCTTTACCCTTCATTTACTTTCATTCGTTCCGACAAGTCTCGCTGCATTGAAAATAGAACCTGCTCTGAATATTATTCAAATCAGCACTCATTATGAATAATGTAGTGTAACGATACAATCAAGCATGCATAATAACCCAATTTACTCTGAAATTAACTTCCACATAGATCGACACTAAACTGTCACAGCCTTCTTAATATGAATGAGAAACTACAAGATGTAGAGCAACCTCGCTCCTTAAAGCGGCGAAATGCAATGGGGCGAGAGCACGCAAAGCGGAGGCTAGTGTTTTCATTCATACGTCGCCCAGGAGAAAAATGAAGATCGATCGGAGCGCGTTACGTCGCTCGGTGCGTGCGTGCGGCTTTGAGTCACTGCGTGAGCGGGCTTCCCCCCCGAGGTCACGCACTTACGGCGAATCTCTTTCAAGGAATCCCACTTACGCGAGTTTCGTTCGCTTCTGATGATTTGACCCCATTTCGTCGGGCGTGGAATCTGCGAAAGAGAGTTAGAAACTGGAAGTCGCTCGCCCTTGTGCTGTGACCGTGAGGAGCGGCCGGCTACTGCATGCGCTTGTTACCTCGGTTTCCGAGAGATCCGACGTTAGTTCGATGACGAAATCATTTGATGTGTTTCCTAGAGAGAATATGTCAGAGGAAGACTTTCACATTATCTTCTTCAGATTATAAGCAATCAAACTGCAAGGTTGCGTTAATCACCGCGTTAGCTTTAAGCGTCCGCGTACTGGAATTTGTAAGGAGAAAGTGGGTTCGCGGGATGTGCTCCCGTTCTTTCGTCTGCCATGCCCGTATTGATTTTTCATTCACTCGATCATTACTAACATTATATAAGTAATAATAACAGCAGTGATAATAAATTTTTATGATTCTTATTACTCATCGTTTCATGAAGTGAGAGAATCTTCCTTTTCCATAACCTATTGACTAGGATGGATCTATTTCACGTTACAAGTGTAATGCGCAGAAAAGAAATCCGTGTTAGTTGTATTAACTATAATATCATTAGGAACACATTTTGCAGCATTGAAAACTGCCAAACGAACAAAACACATTTCTAAACTTACAGGACTACCGATGTTGATAGAACTAACGAAACATTCAATGTACAACGTAAAGAGTTAGCTTTGTTGAATTGATCGAATCTTTACTTCTGGGACTGCGTGGGCCTCATTAGACAACTTGTTAGTGATAATTAGACGGAAGCGCGTCCTTGAGCAGCATTTTAACATGCCTGAGCGCCTCGGTTTCTAAGAGGTCCTCCTGAAGCAGTTCCGCTATAAAAGCAATTCCACAGAGTGCGTTCATGACTTTCATAATTTGCCAAATATTACCCATCATTAACACGAAAGTTTCAAAATCGTAGTCATCGTATTCATTCCCCGTCAAAGGCATTTTATTGAATGTTTATTAAGTAACATTCCATATTGAATTAATATGCTCGTCAAAAAAAGGCAAATGATGGTTTGTGTCTTTAAATTATTGAAACTATAAAATACGAGTATAATATTTTGTGTTTTTAATTATTGGAATGTACTGAGTGGACAGAGTATATATCGCCCTAATTCTTTACTTACTATAGCACATCAATTTAGATTCTGTATTCATGATTTTGACAATTTTATTAATTTTATTAATTTTCTTTTCGGGTTAAAACATTAATGTAGAATACATACATTGAAATGGAGATTGCAAATTCCTTATGTATCATTGTAAGTTCATACAAATCGTTTCATACTTTTCACAATTGAACTTTTCTTACACCATTTCTGTAGCATTGGGCCGTAACATGTGCATGAACTGATCTCATATTTTGAATTGCATACAAAGTAATTGACTTTCACTTTTGGTTCTAACACTCTCCAGTAATGTATTAAGGAATGATACGTTTTTCCTTTTAGTGTAAAAGTTAATGGAAATTCATTCCTAATATAAGTCATTCCATGGAAGAATAATTTACACGTTAATGAAGTATTTTTCTTCTTGTGACCTGCGGGCTAACTGTTTCTAGGATTTCATATTTTTACTTCGCTCTCTATAGTGTAGTCGAAAACGAACAAGTTTTGCAACAAGATGGCACTGTGACTGTGCGCAGAGAATCCATTGCTGAATTGACTATGCATACTAATGATAATGATTTGTTTATATTCCCTGTTCTCGTGTGTATCTTTGCTGCGCCTCTCATAACTTCACGCAAGCATTTGCATACTGGTCATAAAAACATCTTGTATTTGCCGTACATAGAGTGAAAAATCTCCGTTGATGTCAGGAGATTACATTTTACGCAACGTGTAAGTTTTATGTAGATGTTCTAAATATTTTGCTTGGGTTCAATTTGGTTTGCCACTTGATTCTTGAACACTATACTCACATGAATTATGAAAACTAATCTAGCAAGTTGATAATGTAACCAGCACAAATCTTCCTTTTTCTTTCGACACGTTATTGCGGGAAGGAGAATATCAATTCAGAACTGATATAACTCTGTAATATTAACGCGTGAGAAACATAGGGTTCATAAACATTAGTTTGAATCGATGATAAATCGATTAATGAAAAGAGTGCGGCTAGTGCAAAACTAGGATATTCAGTTGAACATAAAGATTTAGGCCTCCTCGATCGTGTCAAATGATCTAATTTTTTTTATTTCTGGGCGTGACTACGGCTGTGGTCAATAGACCCGTAAGTGTAGTTGATGTTATGACAAGTCTACTTGCGACTGGTACCGCCCCAAGCCGGGGCAAGCTCTAAGCTTTCGACTGGTCTTCTAACATGGATAGTAATTTAGTGTGTGTGTAAAAAAAAAAACTACTCAGTCAGACAGAGACTGAATTTTTCTTAGCTATCTAGACAGTGTCGAAAATCCACCGGATTTCGAACCCTAGATCCTCCCGGTCAGAGTCGCTGCAGCGGAAACACCTGTTGCCCTGAGCTAACTCAGCCTGTCGTCGTTTCTCGTAATATATTTACTTAAAAAGTATCTAGATAGTGCGGAATACTAGAAAGTTTTCATCAGCTCATTTTAAAACGTGCTTTATCAATAAATAGGGAGTTGAATTCATTTTTGTGTTATTTGTGACAAAAGATATTTTCTGTTCTAACGGAAACCTTTCTGGTTGTGCAAAACTGAGTAGGACATTGGGACATATAAACAGTTCGCCCTGTAGTCGAGAGGATGCACAATGATCTGAGGTTTTTTCATTTCTTCTTCCGGAATAATTGCTTAGTGGTACTTATCTTGTTCTTCACCCGCACACTTCAATAAATATGCAAAAAAGTGTAAACCTAGGCTATAGAAGCGATACGGATAGTTTCAAAATATTCACTACTAAATAATCATAATGTTGATACGAAAAAGAAGGCTATTTAAATGAGAAACACCTTTTTTCTATCTCACTATTTATAATGGATAAGTCTAATTTTATAAAATTCTTCTTGTTTTCTGAAACAAAAGTCCATTCGTGTGGTGATGTGCAGCCTGCGGCAATTTCCTTTCCATCGACATGCCATGCAAAACACAACCACCCACGCTGAAATCCGTTTCGTCTGCCTGCCGAAGCATGCAAATTACCAGCCATGAATCCAACGTTAGCGACGGGGTACAATTAGTGTACAGTGGGACGAAATGATATCAAAAACGGGAGTAGGATGTTTTATTTAATCAAGAATTTCAGCCGGCAACTTCTTATGACGTACTGAGTGGGAGGTATTATGCATGGTGATTCAAAATTGACTTCGAACTCGCAAGGTGGAGATTATGTTTACCCTAATAATGCCATTTCTGAGAAAAGAAACTTGGAAATCACTGTCGTCTAGAACTCATCAAAGAAAGATTAAACTGCCATTACCGACAGTCAAAGACTATGTAACACGGCCTTAAGACAGAAACATGATTGGTAATAACTTACTGAAATAATGTTGCTGCACATAAATGTCTGCGTAATGTGCAACGGGTGACATTCGCACAAAACAAAATTTGACAACGTGCTTCACATTTCTCTGTCTGTTTCCACGGAGCCATCGCTTTCGTCTTGGGAAATTTTCTTCTTTGCAATGCAAAACTGGCGGTCTTTATCCGCTTGCATCCGACATTTTGAAATAGTGGGATGTTCGCTTCGTTGGCGGGAATACGCACAGAATTTTGCAAGATCACAATATCTCACACGGATTACCTTATCATGATGCAGCTGACATTCGGAGCGTCAAAAGCAATTGCAAATTACCCTCTATCTGCAAAATACCGAAATTATTGTGATACTTTAACTTTTAATTTTAAGCTCAATTTTACTTTCAACATAAATATTCGTAACGCCCTTGAAACAATTGATTCATTTTTATGTAATCCTACGTAGCATGTTTTGTTTATGCATTTTATTTCGTAGCAGTATTTCCTCCATATTTACCTGATTGTTCATAATTTAGTATAAATAAAAATTTAATCCTTGAACATAATTATCCTATACTGACAGTTGTTAAAGGGAACATTGTGAGTTTTTTGCGTAACACTCTGTAACGGTTGGTGAATGAAGCAACCTATTATTGCTCAGAAGCACAACTAGATACCATCTCAGCATTTGCTCACTCAACGAACACTAGACACAATAAATGAATGAGATGAGTACCATTGTCCCCAAAAAAAATATTATAAAAAAATACAATTGTTTTAATAATACAAAGTAAGTATTATTAAAGTTATTCATTTTAGCAAGAAAGAAATAATTTTAAATATGTGAAACCACCTCCGTGAATCAGAATTTAGGCCAGGGCATTCCAACTGAGATCTGAAACTCCAAAAATAGTATACATTTAAAATTCACTTAAGCGAGAATTTTAAAGATGGTATTTCATTTTCAATTGGAAATGTAATTACTTTTTAATGTAATAGGCTCATGAGTATACCGTAATATTTCAGATTTGACAGAATCAAAAATGCTCAACAATTGTATGACACTGAGTACTGCGAGTAGTGTGTTGTTAATTCGTATTGGCAATGAACACACTGTTTAGATATTACATTAAATGAACTTTTCATCTTGCAAAGCATTTTTTAGTATACCTTTGGTTGGCTCGAAATAGTTACATTATTTTTAAAGTATTTAGATGAACTAATTTTCTCTTTTTTAAATTCGAATGCATGCTTTTAGCCTCGCTGTGCCCACGCGTGGTGCGTCCTGGGGTGGCATGCCACGTTATGGCTCCGAAAGCATACTTTCGACGCTCGTAATCTGTAACTCATGGGGGAGCGATCGGTGTGTAAAGTGAGTAACAGATTTCAGAGTCGAGTTTTAATTTCTTGATAATTACCGTTTCAGAACACTTGTGCATTGCCTTCGATGCAAAAGCCATCGATTTCACATAACTCTTAAAGTTGCGGAATACAGATTATCATTCTAAACAGTATTTATTTATGCTTAACATTTTAAACTCGGTGACTATTCAGAGTTATATGCTTGAAACGAACAGTTTGAAGTGAAAGAGCCATTTCCCTCATTCTTTCGTATCCCAAAACTGATGGTGCGGATACACAAACGCGTATTACAGGATGAGGGATGTTTTTTTGTTGACTGAAATAAATCTAATGTAACTAATACAGTCGTAAATAAGGTTCAAGGAATTATCAATCGCATACTGATATTACGGGGTTTTAGGTTATTTTTGAATTAGTATTTAGCCATTATATGTCCCGGAAAGGGCAAATTGCCTCGGCGCCGTTATATCCCGACGTTCCTAGTCGGTCACCCAACCAGGAACCCGTGATGTCTTGAATTCGCTTAACCTTCGTGACTTGACATAGTTAGCGAATTCGGCTAGCGACGCCGGATTCGCGGTCGTGGCGTTTTAGTAAAACACATCTTAGTACATCTTAGCAATAGATTATCGAGAGAAACCACAAAAACCCCGGTTATTATGGCCGGTACGGGGATTGAATCCGAGCCCTCCAAATTGCGAAGTCAGCGCGCTACACCCTGAGCCACTTCTCTCTGTATGTTAGGTGATTGCAAGTATACGAAGTCTACAAGGCGTTTGTAGGGCTGGGCGGTTCGCCAGGCGCGCGGATCAGGGGGCAGCGGTGGGAGGTCGCCGGGGCCGTGACCCTGCGCCCGTGGAGATAGTTGAAGGTCACGCGTCGTGCACAGCTTCCTCGTTGCAGCGCGTGCTTCTGCCGCGCCGGTTCGGCCCGGCGTTCTCAGCGCCACTCACACACAGCGGTGGGGAACGTGGCGTGCTGGTGGGAGGTACCGAATGCTCACGAAGAGTGCGGACATGCGCGTGAGAAAATTGGACGGAGACGTACTGGTGAGCGAAGCTGTGTGCGGTACGTTAGGTGCTGAAGTATTGGCGTGTGTTCAACTTAGTTTGTTTAATGGATTCGGTGGTGTAACATTTAGCTTATCAGATTGTTATACGCCTGTTCGTATGTTCAAACCCGATTGAAGCTGTGGGTTTTGTAAAATTGCTTCGTATACCTTCCTTAGTATACCTTCCTTCGGAGGGGAGATAATATTCGGCTGTCCCCCGAAGTAGATTTACTGCATGCAAAATATTCCCTAAAAGAAGCCTCCGCACACAATTCAAGTCGCCTGTTTCGTCGGGCGAATTGACACCTTCTTTTTCTGCGAGATGGCAAAATAACCGTAGTGAAATTATGCCTGAGATTGATTCCATCATTGATTGAGTGATTGATTGGTTAAATGATTTCGTAGTAATGTCTGAAAATTGAAGACTAAACTATTGGCCCGGCGAGATGGGTGAAATTGCTGGAAATTTTGTAGGTGGTGTCTATAGGCTCCCAACTTCGGCAGTAAATTTTAACTCTTGTATTAATCGTCAGACAAAAACGCAACATAGGCCTTCTTAATATTTATTTATTACTTACGGCGTTCCCCGCCAAAACGAATATGAAATCTGACTAGGGCAAGAATTACTGTAGGATTCAACATTATCCTACTTTTAACTAGAGCTTTCATACTCAGCAAGTACATGTCGTAAATTAATTTGTGCCCTTCGAAAATGAACAAACCTGAGCCAGGATCGAATTCGCACTCTAAGAGTTCAGAGATCAGAAAGCATACTACTCTGAGTTGCGATTCACTGAAGCTTTGTAGATCGTGACTTCAAATCTTCAAACGTCTCGACGGGAATGTAGCTAGGTCGGATGATACCTCAGCGTGGATAATTCCAGACAATCCCGAAATAGTGCCCTAAGCAATGGCCTAAGTAACTTTTGCAATCCTTCTTCCCCCTTCTTTAAGAACGATTTCTTTCGAACGATTTTTCAATATCACATTATCCCCAGGAACTGTCGGGGATGTGAGTCGCCGATGGAGTAAAAACTGTAGGCTTATCAGAGGATTAGTGTTAGAGATGAGTGCGGGTGGAACAGAGTCGCATATTGTTCAAAAAGTGTTTGTGTTCATGTCAGGCTGTTAAAAAAATTTGTTGATGAATATGTGTTTGTTATTATTCTAATAGTATATACTAATGACATTGCTATCAACACTAAACACAGTCAATTTCCATTAATGAAAGGTATTCTTCAGCAAGTAATCTTAGAAAACGCTCAAGGATTCTAACAGGAATTTTTTGTAATAGAGACTTAGACCATGAATCTAGGATGCCTTCGATACAAAAGGAAATCCTGCATGCATAGAAGTTCGTCAAATACTGAAATCTCTTTGACGACTTTGGTATGTGACCTGCCGAACACCTGGGTATAAGAAGTTGCCTAAAAATCAACGTAAAATGTCACTTGTGTAATTCCATTAAATGGAATATCCTGACATATTCATTGACAACAAGTGATCATTTTTGACTCTTTTACATGTCTTAGAAGTTTGAAAAATTCAATTTTAGAAACCAGAATATATAAAGAAATGGAGTAAGGAACTGTCTTCGCAAATCGTCTCACCTCTCACAAAATACGAGGAATACACTTCTTTTACAACAATATGCTACTCTGACCCACTGCTATGAATAAAAGCATCCTAGAAGTTACACAGTATTTATCTATTGCCGAAATGTAACCCTTACCTTTGGCTTTATGAAATTGGTTATTGTGTTCGGCTTTCCTGAGAGAGTAATTATAATGGTCCAGGATGTTTTCTTTAAGAACCTACCAAAGCGAACTACCTGTTGCTGTTTAGAATGTTTGCTGTTTAGAATGTTTGCTGTTTAGAATGTTTGCTGTTTAGAATGTTTGCTGTTTGTTTCTATTGAGAACATACATAAAACAAATAAAACTTTTTAATGCGAATATACCCGTTGCAGGCAGCACGCTAAGCTAGCTCGCGACATTTGAAAGCAAATTTAATTTCCCTCACAAATTAAGATTTTTGGTAGAATCATTACTTCGCTCATTTCTAACGTAAAACCAAGTGCAACTACCAGTCTGTTTAATAGTGACCGTATAATGCATTCCTCATGAAACACTTAGTGAATGGGATAGTCGTGCTTTTACAACGAACCATTTTTCGCAACGTTTCGCGTTTCAGTACGTATGGCATCATTGCAAACACCGACGTACACATGCAGCCTCCAGTACTTATCTCACCCAGGTGACTCACGCCCAAAACGCCCTGGAAAAAATTTACGGCAGAATTCTTGTGACGTATTTATCAAGAGCCATTATCATTTTGAGGCAAGAAACAGTCAACACGTGTGCGGCAATACTTCCTTTGACTAATCTCAGGGTGAGTACTTGTTTCGTGGATCCTCCATTGAGAGAATGAGGGCCGACATTCACTATCCAGTCAACAATTTCTGGGGGATAACTAGACCCTAATCTTAGGCATGTTTTCTTGGAATAAAAATTAGAAATTATTGGTATTTTAACATTTTCAAGTACTTGAATTCCACTTTTTTCTTATTTGACCTTCAAATACATAGGCATTACTCTTGCAGGTCCGCCTACGCTCCAATAATAAATATATCATTCTCAATTCCTTTCTTGTGAGATTCTCGGTAATGCAAACAATTATTGTGAAAGAATGTAGAGTAACGGAAGCCATTCCCTGCAATTCTCAGCTTTGGATTGGTCTCATAAAAATACAAATTACGTCGCACGATAATCCAATTCCAACATTTTATTAGTTAGTTTATTGGATATTTTTATTAACATATTCAGAAACATTTATAGATTTATTGATTGATTCACTGACATCATAAACGAAATAAACAAAATATGTCTGGCCCCCAAGAAGTAACTAAACAACCCAATCAGAATACGATGTTGGATATCAAAGAGCGTTAGGATTGAAAGCAAAATTAATTAGTCAGTTCCTTAAGCTAAAAGCAGACAAGTAAATTACAAGCATTTCCACTAATAATACGTCTCATTTCACTCGAACGGGACAAAGAAATTTCTTCAAGAAGCGCCTTAACAGAGTTAAGATCCTGCAGTTAGAACTTTACTACCTGAACTTTTAACATTCCGTCACCGCAAGTACTTGCTCGCTGGACTATGTCCAATTATTTAGTTTTCTACGTATTCTAATATTTACTTTTTTTTGCACAGTAACGAAGAGAAACGCATAAACACTGATTAACACACCATTTGAAGTATTATACTCTCTCATATTTCAGAAAAAAATATTTTGATAAAGTATGCAAGTACACTTCCATACGCAGTACTCGCTTGTTGGATTGAGACAGGCACAAGCTATGTTAGTTGTTCTAGTTTACTGAATTGTGGAAATATTGTAATTGTACACGTCCTTCAAAGACACTTTAACGCCGAACAAAAAGAATAAATAATATTAAAAGAAAGATAAAAATAATTATACAGTATATTTACTCGCTATATTTACTTCGCAGTATAGCAACACTGTGTGTAACTGAGCAGCAGGGATAACAACATTCTTCTCAGATACCGTTAAAGGAATAGAAACTGTTTTCAATCGTGGAAGGCCAACGTTCCTGTCCAAACAAGAAAAGAAACGTCTGTTTGACCCTATCAAACGACGCGACTGACGAGAGTGTTAAGAATTATTTTTACTCTCTAGCTCAGAATCCTTAAAGGGATTTTACTCCCTAGATCTTCAGGACAACTTTGGCGGTTCCGTAAACAATTCACGATCCCTAAACCTGGCGTTTACGCATCTCAACACTCGCAAAGCATTTCGGCGTGCGCTTAGTCAGGACCGCATTTTCGAACCTGAGCTCACGACTCTCGTGGTGCCACTCGATAATTCGCTTGTTACGACCTCGCAAGTCTTCGCCTGCAGCATCGAGGTCTCTTGCGAGTTGCCATTTCTCTTTCTGCGTCGTCTTCGCTACTGACGAAGTTCAAGTCTAGCATGACTCTGAAAATAAATAATTTCACTAAGAAACAAGGTGAACTCGGGGCTTGTAGCAGAGCAGGACTAAATGGACTGACTTTCGCTATTAGGAAAACAATTGGAAATTTATTATTATAACTAAAATTTGTAGGAAATATCAATACAGAATTGCATTCCCGACACGAAATATCTACAATGCATGTTGACATTTGAAGTTTGTTTGGGAAAATATTGATAATCTACACCGAAAAGGTTTTGGTAAAAAGATAGAAACTAGCAGTTCTTCAAAAAAACTTCATCATAATAATATTAACATGATCCTATATATTTAATAATAAGTCATAACATAAGAAATTGAACAATCGTTTTGCACAAAACTGTAAATGAGCTTATTGTTTATCTTAGACACGAGAAAAGTTGCAGAACTTTTTAATATTAATTTAGTTTTCTTCCGTTAGTCTATCAGAGAATTCCCCATTATCATAATAACATTAAAAAGTGAAGTAAAATTAAAGTAATTACAACAATTTTGAGGAGTTGTACTTGAATTAATAAAAATTACCCCAGCTCTAGCCTTATCCAGAAGGGAAAGAGATTGGTCACTTATCTCTGAGCAAAGCATTCTGAAACTTGATGCTGTGACTAAGGGTAGGCAACCTTCAGTCAACGATTATAGTCTTTAATCGTGATTTCATATGTTGTGTTCTGAAGTCCTCTTTTTCAAAGTTAGCATCTACGATTGAAGAATTAACTACTCAAAACTAAAGACACACTATAACAATTTGCTTATACAAACTCTACAAGAAAACATTTTACATGAGAACTGACATCAGCATCACATAAACACTTAATACAATAAATTTAATTTTAATTGCTACAAAATACTAGTTTTTACAGAATAAAGCCTAATGCAACAAAAAAACACAGTAGGTGAGAATTAATGTGAAGGTCAAATAAACGTGAGATGGTTTCCAAAGAGATTTGATAGAAACCGTAAGCAGACCACATCATTTCTTCAGTTATTTTGTAGAATTGCCTCCGACGAAAACCTTTCGAGCATTATGTAGTACCTAAGGGACACAAAGGCACTGCTTATCGCAAAACGAATGCAGCTGATCCGAATTCAAATTTTCGAATCTCCTGTGGTATGTTCTCTTAGTCGGCAAAATTGCACGACCGTTCCAGCAAAAAAAACTGTTCTTCAATCTGGAACCCAAAGACGCCGTAGGCGCGTGTCAGCAGCTAGAAATGTGGCCTTAATTAACTCGGTACAAGAGGCGTGCCGCTTGACCTAAAAAATCGTTTCCTCTGATTAGTTATATGACCATTGTCTGAGCAACTTGGTCAGTGACGGCTATTGCTCTTCCCTTTTCTTCTGCAAATAACAAACTCTCAAAAGTACACAGGAAACAATCATTTGGATCAACATCCAGATGACTTTGCACATCTCAAATAATTATATAGTAGTATATCATGAAATGAATTGTACACAATATGCATGAAGTTTTATTAAGTTTAGTTCTATGGGAGCATTTCAGGGCAATGATACACCTCGAAGTTTCGTTGAAATGGGGGTGAAGGACTACGTCCGACAATAATCTTTCTTGAAAGTAAGACGATGACTAATGAGAAACGTCGAGGAAACATGAATAATAAAAGTGAAATGATAAGCAATTGAAAATTTAGTATGTGTCTTTTCCGACGAAGTTCACATAAATTTACAAAAAATACAGATGTGGAAAATAATCCAGTGCATTGATTTTACGATAATTTTCTATAAGAATACTGTCCATTATTAATTAGCATGTAATAATACTCCTTTACAACACACTAAAAAGTCAACCAGGTTAGTAGAAGTGTGAGTAATTTCCCAGTACGTATAAAAAACGTTTATTACATTGGTATAAAGAATACGAAAACATTTTCTGTAAACTTCAATAATTAATTCGTACAACTAAAGCGAAGTATCTATCGCCAATTTCTACCTCCTGCAAGGCTCAACCAACAGAGAGACGCATATATGTCATAGACTTTTCGTCGATCGCTTCTTCTTATGAGAAAGTCTTTCTCAACAATAACAATAATAACAACAACAACAACAATAACAAAAACGAATTAATAACGGGATTTCCATCTTACAGTTTTCAAATTAAATCAACTTCTTTAAAGACTCAAAAGTTATTAATTCTAATGAATTTAGCAAATAATATATACAATTCTGTAAAACCCACAACCGTGGAACTGTTAAGCTTTCGATCTTGTCTCCACGACCTCACGAAGCATTCTGCTTATTTATCCAGGGTCTTCTAACATAATATCTCTTTGCTGGTAGAAAACAAATAACACAATTGATAACGTTAACACAAAGCATAAATCAAATATTTAAAACATTAAGTAACAAAACAAAATAAATAGATAAAAGTATATTCTACTGAATATTATTGACACATAATATTTTGGATATTTATGTGAAATATTTGTCAATAATATTTACTATAGTATATTTTTCTACTTGTATTGTTTTATTACTTAATATTATAAATGCACACCAGATTTGATGATGGCACAGCTGCCGAAAGCTACTCGTATTATAACGACTACAAATATTGCTAATGATAACTTCTCTTCAAATATTAGGAATGTCAACAATACATCACCAACATGTGGCAAGGAGTGCCTATCGCATCGGCGATGTGAGAGTGGCTCCTCATTGCCAAACATTGCGTTTATTCGTCTATTTTGGTTGCACTTTGGCGCCGCGCCATTGCATTGGTGACGCGTCATCCACGCACGATTCCTTGAGCTTCGCGGAGCGAACGGGCGAGCGGACTGGCGGAGACGCTTTGCTCTCACGTGCCCATTCGGTTGGCGATTCATGGTTTAAAGAATCTTTCCATTCACGCGGACCAGTCGTTCAAGTGAACGCACACCCTAAAGAAGCTTCTCTCAACCTCACAAATATTTTGTTCCTGATTTTGATGAAAATTAACTAAATTATTTCAATTCAGTCGAAAAAATAAATAAATAAATAGAAATAAATGAATAAATAGAAATACTAAATGAATAAATAGAAATACTAAATGAATAAACAGAAATGAAATAATAAATGAATAAATAGTAAATGAAATAATAAATGAATAAATAGTAAATGAAATAATAAATGAATTATAATATCTAATTAGAGGATCTATGTGACCAAAATTCATGGCCAACATCCCTGGCCAATCATTGCAACGACACTAGAACCTACAAGTTGGAGTGTGCACTCTGTTTAAAACGTGTCTAACAAATTCCTTTATTGGTATTTACTAATAATAGATTAAAAAGTCATTTAATTACATAACCACTTAAGAACTCGAAGTTTACACTTTTCATATGTTTATCCTCATTTTTTGGAGGAGGTAAATCTCTGCAGAATAATCTTGAAGACCAAACTCCAGTCTCAAAAGCAAGATACGTAGTTTCCCAAGAAGTTGATAGGGAAAGTGTTCATTGTCTGAAAAATTCATGTGCAAACCATACAATATCTTCCATAGGAAAGCAAAAATTAATCAGATATTAATTTACGTTATAATTATGGTTATAAGTTACAATGAAAATATAAATTTGAAAATTAATTTACTTTTTCATAATGGATGTTTGAAAAAATACTGAGTAGTAGTATCAACAAACGTGCTTAAGCTTACCCTTAAGTGACAGTAGTAGTTTGCAAATAAAATTATTTTGTACTAAGTGTCGTAAATTGTATGATATAGCCGAGAAAATCATCACATTCTATATTCAAACGTGAAATGATTATCGACACTGTTTAGTGTTTTAATTTTCACTGTTTTCTAAATTGAGTTTATAATTATTTCTCTCACTGAAAAGTAAAAATGCTTACGAATGCATTCGATATTTTCCACCCTCTACCAAGTATCGTAAAGTAATTCTTATTACAAAATACTGCATCAATTAACCTTTCTTTCGACAGAAAGTGCACTCCACTACAGCAAACATATTATGTTAAAGTTAGTGTGTTAGAACGACTCTGCCTCTGAAAATTTCCACCGAACCACATTAACATTTTTTGTACATAATTCAAGCAGAAATAGAAATTACGTAAATAAAATGAGGTTAATATTCAAAACAACTGCTGGCAGCGTTGCGTACAGCACAGTCTTTGACCTCGATATTCTGTAACGCAGGAAGAGCATGAAATGGCTTGATGTGACAGAAAGCTGACGAGAGCTTGTTACTGATCCTCAGATTTGTAGATCCAGGAGCGAGCGTTTAATAAACTTTCGTTGAACAAATGCATTGACTCGATTGTAGCAATTCAGTGTTAAAATGTTTAACCTACAGTAGTGTTTTTTTAAGATCTAAAGAATTGTAATCACCTTAAAAATACGATTTCGTATTCCAATCTTAAAACACGTGTTAAAGGTACTTTTGACTGTGTATCCTGGTACACTCGTCAGGAGTAAGGTCTATTAGAGCCGTTCTAGAGATGTTTAAGATTGATGCAAGTGGAGATACACGTAATTTTGACCTAAAAACCGAGATGGCTGAACGGATGAACATACTATGTCACCCATAACTCCGACAGATTAGACGTTTTTGAGCCGAAAGTTGGTTAATACGTCAAGAGTAAGATCTAATTTTGGTGTTCCGGAAATTACAAAGATATATAATTTTTGGCAGTAATGCCCCTGTATTTGGCAGTAATCCCCCTGAATTTTCAAAATTTTCTAGAAAATGGCTGAAAATTTTCTGGAATTGTTTTGCTCAAAGACTAGACGGTGCATTTATAAGTATGATTTATTGTCGATTTTGGTTAAAACCTCTGAAATTTAGAAAATTGCAAAAATATTTATATTTAAAACACTAAGGGCTTTTGTTTAGAAAAAAGTTTGAGCTTTGTACTCAACCATATTACGTGATTTTTGCATTAAATGAAAGGTATGTTTCATTACTCATTATTATTAAGCGGTTTTATAGTATAAACACTAAATTTAATGAAATCATAAACTTAATAGAATGTAAATTTCAGAACCATGTTCAACTCCCATGTTCACAGTTCAAAAAAAGTGATTATATTGTTCCAGAATATCAAAAACTCTAATTTTATTCGAGACTTAATACTTGATATGAAACAATGTCACTTTGGGGAGGTTCTATTTTCCATACAATAAATATGTAAAAATTTTATAACTTATTTAATAAAAAATGTCCATACATATCTAATTTTCGGCGTTCATCCTTGCTGGTCGAAATTTTAAGACGTGCTTCAACTTTAAAAGTATTTTGCAACCATTTGGGTTCTTAAGGCTTGGATGTTTTTTCCATAATTTTATTCATTTGTAGATATTTAAATGATGTCAAGCTCTTTTTTAAACATCTGATGTTCAGTAATAACGCTAATAAGAGGAAAGGTTTCGGTATTCCGCGCATTCCCACTAGTTTAGTTCAAATATTGCTCCAGGTATAGAGATATTTTTCAAGAAGGGATCGCTTTGACAGCTACTGCTTGGCTACTGCTGACAACATAACTACGGTTTACGTCCATGCACTCAATTCATCAATGCGCTCGTTTAGTTAGCTCATTAGTAAATGTTTTTCATCACAATCTCTTGCAATGCCATTGCTCTACATGGCATTCATTTGTTTCCCAACCTGTCAAACTGGTCCCTTCTTAGAGCAACTCCTCTACAGCATCAGGACTTAGGGAAACATTTCACTGTAGGCGAATGTGTACCAATGTTCCCTAGTCACTTCATGTATTTGAATAAAACGGTCTGGGAATAAAAAGGATAAGGAACGATAACTACATTCTTTTGAGAAGGTTGTCCACGCTTTCAGTGTGAAAGAGTGTGTTTCTGAGTGCCTAATTATATGGATACAATAAATAAAAAAATGACAAACCGTTTGAGTATATGAACGATGTAATTTGATAAAAAAGAAAGTTCCTCGGCCCAAAAACCCACCCTGTTAATTTTAAACCCTGCTAAAAACAAAAAAAGAAACGTATAAAACCAAACACTCTTAAAGTGTTTAATGGTTTGTAAATTATTTCAAATAAAGTAACAAAACCTGAAATTTGAAATATCCTTTAAAATGTCAATTTTAATCACAATAAATCCAGAAAAATACAAAAAAAAGAAAAATTAAATAAACTGTCAATAAAATCCATGCTTCACGTGTTAGTATTTAAAACTCCCATTTAATGACAACTAAAACAGTACACGAATAAAATAAAATACTATACTTAGGTTTTTATTTCTTGGTGCGTGAGAGCCTGTCTTCAAGAGGGAACATCTCGCTGCATTTCGCGTCTGCCTCGGTCGATGGTCTCGGTCTTTCTCCAGATGTCGTATGATCGCGACAGTATCGAGCAGTGCTGGCGATCACGTGACATCTAGCGGCACGACCGAGAAAGACGCGAAATGCCGCGAGATGTTTCACCGTGAAGACAGGCCCTCACGCGCCAAGAAATAAAAACCCACGTAGAAGAGAGATGCAAATACGTTACTGCATCTTTTGTATTAATAAACTTATCACTTGTGAGATCATTAGAGTTTCTGAAGTTCACAAACAAGTTTTCTCGAATTGAGAAGGCTACGTCTACGAATACACACGAACACTGACATTTTTCCCTCACTCTTGCAAACGCGTACATAATCATACTTGCGAAAACATTGAAGAGACGCTAATTATTCTTCATACATTGTTTTGTACAAGTGTTACAGAAATGTTCCAACAAATCTTAATCATGACACGCGTAAAACTTGCTCTGTATATAATGTTTCGCAAATTCTTTTTTGCAGTATCCGTCTAACTCTAGCGACTGCATTCATTCGTTATTGATCATAAAGTATCTTGCGAGACGCTTTGCAATGCAAGGATTTCTCGTCGAGGGCTTTGCCATTGGCTTCTCCTGTCTCCTGTGTCTTTGAGAGGGTTCAGTTGTATAGACCTTGCATACGACAGTCTGTTGCCTCATTTATCATAAGCTGATGAATGCAAACCGCAATTGAGATAACTCTTAGCTACCACGACACGTTTTTTGCAAAAGACGGCAGTTACACCATGTAATGGGGACAAACAGTTTGACATATAACGCTTAGAAGGATTACTATCATCTTGCTGGAGATTAACTTACCATGAAAGAGATCGTGCACCACACACGAAATGGCTGATCTGACCTAGTTTGCCCATGCTCGAATGAAACCGCAGCCATCACGGTTGGTCTTCTGAGAATTTCTTCAAGCAGTCTATAAAAACTCGATTTGGTAATGCCTGCAGACATTTCATTCCTTTGTAATGAATGAGCGAGGACGAACTCGGAAATCTAATTAAATGACGATGCCGACAGAGCTTGGCTTCAGGACCTTCGTACCTCAGCCTTCAGAAACTCCCAGATGATTCACGTCATTCAGTGCAATTAATTCAATTTTCATCATATTCTGTGAAACGATGAGTAATTTTTGTGCGGTTTACGACACCCTTCTGCCTTCTCGTGTTCCAGATTAAAAACTCACTTTCTCTCTCCAAACAAGTATCACGTATTACATACTATCAATGTTTCGGGGTCGATAGAAAAATTGTACGCTGAACTGTAAAATTATACTTTTGAACGTTGTATGCTGAAATGAAATCCTGATTTTTTTTCTTCTATTAATTAATTATTGAAATTAAAGACCTGGAGTTAGGTTAAAGCATTCGAGTACTAATAAATTTTTGATGTTTCTGGATAACTTGATAATTGACAGCATAAGATATCCTTCATTGCGATCCTACTAATTCGCGACTAAAGATACAAGAAGTTTGAAGAATTTCGTAGGACTAATGCTAAGATTTAAAAATATATTATGATTTGGAAAATGGAAAAAAGTGAGCCCATACGATTACACCAGCATTATAAACAGTTTGTCAATTTTTGGTACTTGTCGAAGAATCTTCTTTCCTAACTATCGGAACAAGTATGAATAATAAATCAACATCATTTGTGATAAGTTCTTCATACTGGCATAATACCCTCAACTAGGTCTTATTCCGATTCAAATAACAGTTTTTGACGTTCATCTGTCCGCATCGGAGTCGAAATTTAAAAGCATTCGAAATACTTCCGATATTAAAGGATCCTAAATTATTATGACATTTTTCTGAACTGAGCTAATTTCATTTGATCTACATTTAATGAACCTTATTTGAGTTTAAAGGAGTTGAGGAAGAGATGAATTAAAATTTAGTAAATTAGAGAGAAAAATATTGGGAGAATTAGCTTTTCTACTTCATTAAATATCGTGCATAATTACTTTCAAAGTACTAAATACATAGGCGTGATTAGGGAAGGTAGGCAGGGCAAATGCCCTGCACGTCACTTTGGGAGGGGCGAATATTTCCTGGGTAGCAATAAAACACAGAAATAATCTTTTTTTCCTTTATTACAATTTTTGGAAGTATTTTTTGTTACGAAATATGACGACGAAAACGTCTCACTCAGACACCCACGCAGAATTTATAATTCAGTACGGAGATAAGTTTTTTCCGAACCCTTTAAGTAATCTCTCTCTCTCTCTCTCTCTCTCTATTATATATATATATATATATATATATATATATATATATATATATAAGATAATAGGTCGAACAACCATTGGTATCACTAGATGGTAGATGGTATATATGTATTTAATTCTCATGAAAACTGAAACCACAGTCACTTGTCGAAGTTATGTTCGCACTCTGGTATTAACTCTCTCTTATACCTAGGACCATCTAGTGACACCAATGGTTGTTCGACCTATTATCTTGTGAGTGTGAAACGAGATGAAACAGAACAAACTAATTTTAATGAAATGGTTGATCAGTTTACATCGGCAAAAGCAAAAATACTGTCATTTCAGTTTTATCAGTATATTTATGTTAGTTGTAATTATATCTCATCATACCTTTTTTAATTTTTAAAATGTTACCGTCTTTTTCCGCCATCAGCTCCCGAAATATAAAACTAGTCTTACGAAACTAATTACCTTAGCAGTTAATGTGATAAAGTGAAACTCGAAATAATTTACCAAATCATGAACTGTATATCTATACTCATTTTTTGTACTCGCTTTTGTGGCATATCCAATTCACTCCGTGAGACAATATTTTTCTATAACGATAAAGGCGACAATTTTCAGACAAGCTATGCGGGCAATTCCCTGGCAAATGTGAAGTGAGGTGAGGTGAGGTGAGGTGGGTCCGGTCAACTGCTACCTGTAGGCAGCATAATTGAAGGTGGTTGTGGTGGGTTTAATTTTGTAAAATTGGGATTCAAATTGGATTACACTGCAATATTTTATTGTAAAACTTACTGTAAATAGCCTAACCGGGAAAGGAGGTATTCACAAACTACAAATCCAAAGGCTGACTAGAGAAATGAAGAAATACATTAATTAATTTAGCTATTTTTCCGCCTGGTCCGCGCAGGACATTTTTTATTTCTTGGCCGTTTCAACAATTGAAGGTTTCCGTAGCTTTTTTAGCCTTTCTATTTTATATATTTGGAACTGCGTGCCTGTGTCTTTCCGAGCGAGGTAACTGATATAGTAATTAGTCCCGTAAGTTTGAACGTGTTGTATCCCGGTAAGGGTGGTGTTACTCCTCTACTGAAACATGAGATTCGGCAGTGTCCATCAGTTTGCGGGGTTCCCCCCTCAGGTGTCTCCGCCAGCTGGGCACTGCCTCAGTCTGGACATGCTCTAAGCTCCCAACTTCAGATGTGGTAGTGTGAGGCGAGTGAGGCGAGTGAGGCGAGTGAGGCGAGTGAGGCGAGTGAGGCGAGTGAGGCGAGTGAGGCGAAACCACGCATAACGACCGATCAGATCAGCTGGTTAGATATCTATGCTGAATTCGACCTCGCTGTCTAGCTACCACCTCCGTTGCGACTCGAACCCAGTCAGAGACGCTGCTATTGGAACAGTTGATGCACTGTGGCATTTCAGGCGATCCGGTAGCTTCGTAAATCGTAAGGTTCTCTTTGGTTCTGCAGCATCAGTACGTTTCCAACCGTGCATCGAATACCAGTGTACTGGATGATTATAATTATGAGTTTTGTTTTATTAGGTGTGCAGCGTCTGAAATTGCCTAGATTCTCTAAAGCGTGGTAATTTGAACAGGTGTCAGTGAGATTCGAGGAAAAAAATATTAAAGTTTCAAAAATATGTCGATTTTATACGTATCGTACACATAGGAAAAGTCTGTGTAACTGTCGCAGTTCCTAATACCATTTTTAATCTCTCAAAAATAAAGGTGTATTGTTTCGACTGTATTGTATTGTGTATTGTTTGGAAAGAACGTGTGCTCTTTTATATTTAATAATAAATAGTGGCATAACTAGTGAGACAACGACAGCACATACTTACTCATATTATTTGTATACCTGCAATTCTCGAAAATAGAGAGTTCAACGAAAATGAGAATTGCGCTATTTTTAAGAGGTCTTTGCTCTACCAATGACTAATTTAAAGAAAAAAAATTGAACCGTTTTTGATAATATTTTTATTTCTTCTCATCGAGCGAAAACAGTACATATATTCAAAAAATTAAATAACTTTAATTAAATATTTATTTTTAGAACAGATTATATTTAAAAAAATGTGTCTATCATCAACATTGTGCTTTCGTAATGATAATGTTTGGAAACTTTCGAAAATATAGAGTTCACAAAAAACCATATCAATTGTTTATAACCGTGCTTTGCCCTATTCGAAAAAACAAAAAATTGGAGCAGTTTTTGAGAAAATACTGTATTAAAATTGCCTATATTTTTTGCACTCATTCGAAAAGTAGTCATATTTTCGAAAAATTATACCTGATATTATTTAAATATGTGTTTGAAGTACAGATTTATTTAAGAAAAGTGTGTCAGCCGTTGTATGTAATCTAAGGTTTCTATGATGCCTAATACTGCCATTGTCGGTTCGGTCTGCGAATATCGATTTTTTTAGTATTAAATATTTTTTTGAGCAAGCGGAGGGGGAGGGATAATTATTTACTCAGTAGTAGCACAGTTATTGGATGTTGGGACAATGTATTTTTAAAAAGGTACAGAACCTCTTATATATTTCCTTAGCGTATTATAAATACGGAGAGAAGATACTTAGCAATGTCTTGTTTCCCTAGCACAAAACTCCTTCAACTCCCATGCATCCTTCCTCTTGTAACGTGCGTTTGCTCACAACGCATTCGCCGTTCTCGTTCGGGAACCTGTTTTCTCAGGCCGAGCATGCGTCTTGCGCTTTCGCGCGCTGCCTTCCGAGAAATCACTGGCGCGCGCGCGCGGTCATCTTAAAGGCGAGTGACCACTTGAGAGATAAGTCCTCTACAGCTCGTGTCGGAAGCATTTTGTACCAAAGGACACAGATCTGAGAACATGATTCTCGCAGTGCTGCCGCGGTCTTTTAAATATACTGAATATAGAAAATGTATACTATCATTTATGAATGTGTACTGTAATATTGATGGATCACATACCCTCAACTCGTCATATATTGAAATATATTCACACACATCGTCTGTGTTTGCGTCCGCCTGTCGGTCCGTCCGTCCGTGTGTGTTTGCGTCCGCCTGTCGGTCCGTCCGTCCGTGTGTGTTTGCGTCCGCCTGTCGGTCCGTCCGTCTGTGTGTGTTTGCGTCCGCCCGTCGGTCCGTCCGTCTGTCCGTCCGTCTGTCTGTCCGTCTGTCTGTCTTTGCGTCCGTCCGATGGTCCATCGGTCGGTGTGTATCTTTGCGTCCGAACGTCCGTCCGGTTTTCACTTCTTGCACCGTCACTTGTATTTATGACCACAAATGTGGGCATTTCCCACCCGTGGCGTAATGCTTGCGGTGCGAGTGATGTCAAGGGGTCTGTCAAGGGGGTTGGGGTTATCCTCAACGCCACGTAACACTTTAATAATCGTTCCCTTTTTTCTCCCCGAAGGTATGTTAGGGTGAGTGAGAGCAGTGTTGGACCTATGCATCGCAACGGGAGCGCTACTTGGATAGTACCTAACCTGTAACCAAGTTCAATTGGCCGGTTCAGTCGGTGCCCTTGGCTTACGAGGTACTAGCGTCAAGAGACCATTATCGTTCGGTCTGCGCTCTCCAGTCACATCTGAGTTGAATGGGCTGGGGGATACAGAGAGTCAGCTTATAAACGGAAGGTTAAAAAATACGTGAAAATTTCGATATGGTGATGTTGATAATGATGGTTATTTTTATATTTGGCATTTTTTCTTAAATGATAGCTGTGTATTCGTTCTCAGGAAATTCTTACTAAAAATATATAGTACTTAAAACTTTACATTTAGAACACGTGTATAACACAGATGTTCTTATAGACGTTATGTTTAGAAACAGTTGTTACTTCCAAAACTGGATAATTTAGTGCTGTTTTTTTAAGCAAACTAACTGAAACTATATTTTCTTTTCTTTTTCAGCATATATCATCCAGTTTTCATTCGTCATGTGCTTTTTCTGGCTAAACATCTTGTGCATTGATGTCTGCTGGTATATACTGTAAGTATATCGTATGTAGTACCTTTCGAAATCTTTTGTAATTTCTCTTACATTTTGCAAGAGACTTGAAAAGGTAAATATCAATTTGTATATTATTTTTTCAGAGCGTTCACTGGCGCTATTGGCTATTATCCTTGCCTGCCACAATGGCAATTTTGGGAAACAAGAGGCTGGCTGCGTGTCGAAGATGAAAACATTGACAGATACCAAGAGCAGATTTTTGCAAGAAAAGTGTTTTATGGATATGCCACATATGCATGTGGATTGCCGATTATTCTATTAATTATTGTCATAGCTCTTGATTTAAATCCGGCGTTGCCTATATCGTATCTTAAGCCAAGTATGGGAGATCTTGTGTGCTGGTTTAGTAGTAAGTATGACCAGTCAAATTTATTCACTGTTACCTAATAAATTTCTTAATATTAACGTAATATTTTTCAATCACATTGAACATCAATTTTGAAATTGGATAGTTGGTGACAGATTTAAAAACATGTAACAGTAAGTAACTTGAATTTTGTAGATGAACAAGGAGCACTACATTATTTTTATGGACCAATTGGCTGCATCCTCGCAGTAAATGTGGTATTATTTTGTATAACTATGTATCGAGTTGCAAAACATAATTGGAATAGCAGAGGTCCTCACAGGAAGCCAAAACAGAGGTAAGAAAAAATCAATTTAACATATATTTACATTGGATAACTCATTTCGGCTGTACATATATTTCAGTATGTTCTGCACATTACGAGTGAAAGTTTTCTTTTTGTAATTTTATTAGATGTGTTTTGTTTTAATGCACAGCAGTTTGCCAAAAAATATTGTTCAAAGAGCAGATTGTGCTTATGTTAAATCGATAGACGGTCGCCTAGGCGACGGGCCACGAGGACCTCGCGATAGCAGCAAGCTGGTTAGTCGCGTTATTTTAATTGCGCAAACCACTTTGTCTAAAAATTGGTTAATTAATACTTTCTTTTATAAATGTAATTTTATTAATCATCTTCAGTATTCATAAACGTCCGTAATAAAGCAAGCCCGAACACACTGAATCGACAGATCAACCCAAACAGTTCTTAGTTCAAAAAGTTAAGAGTATAAAGCTGGCTTTACACTTGCAAGAAAATGGAGAGCAAGTTGCCAATGTAAGCATTGCGGCAATAAATATATATATAAATATATATAATAAATAAATATACATATATATATATATATATATATATATATATATATATCTGATGTTGGCAATATTTCTTGCAAGATATTCTGGTCAAAATGTAAACTCGTGTGTTTCCGTCCTCGGAAAGATATAGCCGGCTATTGCTGGGACTACAATTGGATTGAAATCTGAACAAGATATTGCTCGAAGAAGACAGCGATGACCACGGTCACATGCGCAGGGAAGTACGGTTAAAGTAGAACGCAATGTAATATTTCCATTGTATTATGCTTTTTTTCGTAAAATGGATGTGTGAAACAGGTTTACTATAAATGAAATAGTAATAAATCTTCTCAACACTCTATGGTTGATTATCAAAGGTTTAAATTTTCTTTGATTTTCTCCCCGGTTTCACTTTTATGACAATGCTTCTTTTTAGGATCAACGGGTGCAACAAATGTAGTCGATTCGACATTACCTTGATCACGCAATTCAAGCGCGCACAATTTTCTATTCAATAAATTCAGTTTTATTCTCAGTCGAAATCGTGTCCCTCAAGTCTTTTTAAAAAAAATGTTATGTTCTTTTCCCAGCATAGATAAGATACGACCACTGAACATCCTCTTGGACAAAGTATTTTCTTCATTCTTCGTCTTTCAAATCCACGAACAATTGCAGTTCTGCGGCATGCGTACTGATGTCTTCTTTGTCGTCACGCGTCACGCGAAAAACAACGCGATCAGCATATTCAGTCGTTGCGTACTGCTGCGCTCAAACCGCACAATCCATTTTGTCAAAATCTCTGCAATTCATCACGAGCTCGGCAATAGTTTTTCCTAGCACACTTGATAACAAACTTGCTGTTTTTGCGTCGTCCTTTTTCCATTGCTGAAATGCTTTCTGTACCGCATTTGCGAAGAAAGCAATTGCGAAAGAAAAAATAAAGAAAGAAAGAAAAAATAAAGAATAAAGAATAAAGAAAGAAAGAAAAAATAAAAACATGTTTTATTTTGCAAAATATCTGAATACTTTTGAATGGTAATATTATACTGTTTTCATCATCCTAATTTCTTTTTAGGGCACGCATGTGCTTGGTGCTCTTCCTTGCAATGGGCATTAGCTGGATTATGGAAATTATATCTTGGGCTGTTGGAGGACCACCATTTGTTTGGGCTGTTACTGATGCTTTCAACGTCCTTCAGGGAGTAGTTATCTTCATAATATTTGTGATGGAACCCCGAGTCAGAGTTTTGGTTTGCAAAAAGTTAAGTAAGAGGAGAAGCTATTTCTCCAATTACTGAACATTATAATGATTTTACAATTGAAAAGAAATACTAATTGAGTAAAATAGAATTGGAAAAATTAATGAAATATTTTCAATATTACATTGGAATATATTATTTCAATCTTAATAATCTTCTGTATGTTAACAAAAAACTCAAGAAAAACAATTCAGCAGATATTCACAATGTTCCTATTACATTTCATAGTCATTGAATTATTAATAACCATTGAGGCAAGAATTGAATGTATTAGTAAGTAAGTAAAGTAGTGTACTTTGTCAAGATAAGTCAAATAACAAATTTCAATGAATTATTTAAATGATGACGAAGAATATAAATCAAAGAACTGAAATTTGATTGAAAATGTTCATTGAAATTTATTGAAGCACCAGAATTTAAATAAATACTGGTACCAACAAAAATGATTTAATGGTTTACATTGCAATTGTTTCATTCTAAGATATCAAAGATTTTATTCATTACAGTTACCATAAATATTAAACCATAAAGTGGATCATAAAAATATAGGAAAGATGACATTGTTTATAACAATTCCACAATTTAATTCTTTTTCCTTTTTTTATTCAAGACTATTGATTGACATTGATAGATTTCCAAATACCGCATTTCCCTTGACATTTTCTGCACTGTAATGTTCAATACTATTCACACAGAAACTTTTTTAGTACCATTATTAGCAATTACAATACCTACTATTTATTATAGGCCGAATTATTTTGTAACAAAATTATTTCCATAGGAAGAATATACCTCATATATTTCACCTCCAAATTCAAGATGGAAAGCTCTGTTGAAATAAATTACTATGTTTTTTCAAACAAATCAGTGCATAATAATGTTAAAAACGAAAATGAATGTTGCAATTGTTTTTGCAAAAAATTACAAATAGCATTACAGTCTTATTTATTAACATCTTGAACTGGAAAAGATGTTAAAGTAATTTGATTGACTCTCATGCTACTGTGCTCAAGCTTCTTGCTTGCAATAATATAATGAATTTGTAGGAGTTGTCTGCAACAAAATTAATGAAGTGGTTTGATCATAAGAGTTTAGCAGCACAATCTCTGACATTTGTACATATTTTTTATTTATGTTTTTGTATATATGTTTTCAAAATGTCACTTATGTTTATACTTTTGTACGAAAGAATAATGTCAGAAAGGTAGACAAATTGCATTTGATTAAAATCTTATATTCTTTCTGTTAATTACCCAATCTATGAAATACTATGAAAATATAATGACCTCAAAGTATCTTATATTAAGATACAATTGTGCTTGAATGATAATGAATTATTACTGTACTATTCAAATAAATATTCTAAAAGTGGCTATCAGTAAATTTATTTTCCTATACCTTTCCTTTGTAACCACAAATCTAATGTTTCATAAAGCAAGAAAGTAGGGATCCTCATTTAATTAACAATGCAATAATAATTGGTGAAGATAATCAATTCAATTGATTTTGTCATTTGAAGTAAAGTAAAGCTGTGTTTACTATTTTGAAACTGTTCTCGGCATTTGCTCTTGGGATCACTGGGAAATAGGACAAAAACTACAATCAAGACCTTCATTGTCTATGATCGATCCACTCAGGAGAAATTGTATGTTCAAACAAGTTTATTAAGAACAATTGTATTGTAAAAACAAGGAACATAAATAATTGATTGGTTTATAACAATTAACAATTGAAATATTAAAAACAAAGATAAGATGAAAAGATACTCTCACATCAGCAGAATAAAGGAGGAAAGACTACCATTAGCAATGATAAGATATAAAATATTATAGGATAATGAGATGTGGGGAGATCATAACTATAATTGTTCAGTTAGGGATATATAGTATTAGTCACCAAGTTTACCTGAAAACAGGAAAAGGTGACATGCCTTTTAATGTGCAGCACATGAGGATAGTGAAATTTAAAAAATAAAAGTCAACGAAAATAGAGAGTTCAAAACAACAAAAATATGAAGGAGAAAATAATGGGCAGAGTGAAAAGCAGGAGAAGGATAAGGAAGTATGTGGAAAAGGAAGAGAAGGACAAGAGAAAAAAAGGGAAGGGGAGACAGAAAAAAAGATGAGAGCGTAGGCTTCCGCGGCATAGAGTAGAGATATATCTCCTCTATGTTCTCTCCTCTATCTCTATCTCCTCTTGTGTCTCTCCTCCATGTTCCGCGGCCGGAGTCAGTACTTACTTGGCTATCCGGCATGCCCTGAACGCGGCGTCTCCCGGGTAGCCAAGTAAGAAGAAACGATGTTTCGATTCCCGTTATTTTTCAACATTTCAATAAAACAATAAATATTGCATTTACTTAATTTCTACCAGCAATTAGAACTATTCGTTCGAAAAGTTTGAAGACAAAATTTGGAGCCGTTTTTGAGAAAATGACGTTTGAGCGTTTCTGAAAATGCGATATTATATGCTAGTTATCACAGAAAACAGTTGAGTTTTTGATAAATTTTATCTGACATTATTAAAAGCACATGTGCTCATAATACATTAATGAAAATAAATTTCCGCTTATGTAAATATTAACGACGTAAGTCAAAAAAATCCCATTTTTGTATTTTTTGAAAAAACAAAAGGATAGAGCAATATGACGTTTATGTCATCTTATAAAGTAAATTTAGCACTATACTTGCCAATAGTTTAAACAAAAAATTTGGAGCCGTTTTTGAAACATCTTGTTTTTGGTAATTTTTGAAAATAACTAATAAAACTACTAAATTCTACTACTAAATAAATAAAACTACTAAATTTTTCACAAAAAAGAAAATGTACATGACCTTGATGAAAGAACTAACTACATTTTGTTGGCAATATTTTAATACTCCGAATACGGGAATATACGGGAAAATAAACTAGTGGTGCCCCGAAATGGTTCAGACTTTCCCATTTAGTTTTCCATTTCCTTTGGTCACGGCCAGCTATTCGAACTTGCCAAATATTCTTGCCAGCTGCCATCCATCGCCGCCCAAAGTACATTTTTAAAAAAATCTTAATTTTTCGGTTTCCATATAGTAGAATGGAAATATTATTTTATAAATATTGAACATTAAATCTCGTCATAAATGGCCAGTTTCTTTGGAAAATTTGGAGTAGTTATTAAGAAAACTATGCTTAAGCGCTACTGTAAATTCAAAATTTCAAGCTCTTTTTCACAGAACATTTTTGTATTTGAAAAATTTCATTTGAATATATTTGAAGTACTTTAACTCACAAATACAACAGTGTTTTCAAATTGATGGGAATGTGCATATTAACGCCGTGAGAGATAAAGAATTAAAATCGGTTCACGAGATTGGTCAATGTGGTTAGAGAAACAATTAGTTTGCGCCAACGTTTCGAAATTTATATTTTCTTCACCAGGGCTTACTAATGATCATACAGGTAACATCTCATTTCAAGCCTCCACACCCAACTTCAATGGAGTTGATTATACAATGGGCGTGAGATATCTTAAAAACACATTACATTTGTGTATTTTTTGAAAAACCAAAAGAATCCCCGAAATAAACTTTACGTCATATTAAAGAGTCCAATTAGCACTATCCGTTCGAAAAGTTTGAAGACGTAATTTGGAGCTGTTTTTGAGGAAGTGGCGTTTCAGCGTTTCTGAAGATGCGGATTTTTCAGCTAGTTTTCACTGAAAACGGTAGAGTTTTCGAGAGACGTTATCTGACATTATTAAAGCACATGTACTCATAAATACAATTATGTGAATGAATTGCCGCTAATATAAATATTAACAACGTGACAGACAAGTTAAAAATATTCAATTTTTGTAATTTTTGAAAAATCAAAAGAATAGAGCAATATTGCCTTTATTGAATGGATTTAGCACTATCCCTGCCTAAAGGTTAAACGAAAAATTTGGAGTCGTTTTTGAGAAAATCTTGTTTTTGTATGATTTTGAAATTGCAAATATTGTACGTAATATATTGCGAAAACTACTAAGTTTCAAACAATGTGCATGGCCTTAATGAAAGAACTAATTATGGACAACAAATTTCATTTGACGGAAAAACCTCTATCTTCAATTTTGTAGTTGTAGGAAGATGCCGAAAAAAAATCATACTTTTGAAATTTTCAAAAATTCAGAGTTAACCTTGAAAATCGGACCTATGACTCTTTTGTGTGTATGTTTCTCCTTTTTTACAAGAAATTTAAATGAAAAATTGTAGCCGTATTTGAGAAATTTTTGAAAATTTCCAAAGAGATACATACAAAGTACCCCCAATTTTTAAAGAATGTTTTTCAAAAGCTCAAAGCTTCGACTCGAGCCAGATTGATAACGGTTTCTTCAAGTTGGGTAATACTAAATCTGTAACTATATTAACTGTTTCATGAAGAAAACACAAACAAAAATCCCACAATCGTAACGCAAACAACTCATTATTTCCCACAACGGTAGGGGCAGGGCCCTCATAACAACCTTATAACGTTGTGGAAACCATTACGGTGGCGCGCTCTGCTGCATTACTTTCTTATAGGAACTAAAACACGAACTGCTGCCAACGATACTTTAAACGTTCGTGGCTGCTGCGTGAGTTCGCGGGTCGGAAGCAGCCCCGTAATGTTACAAAATATAACGTCTATGTTCGCGATTTCTTTGGAGGTTTCTTATAATTATACATTGTGAATAATTGAACATTTAGAAGACACTTTTCGAATTTCTCACTAATTAGTTAATTTGTATGTGGGAAAGTTGGCAAGTTTAACGTGCAGCTGCACTGGGCGACACTAGCACCTCCTATAGTAGCGCCCTCAAGCATTGCCCCGGTTTTCAGAGTTGCAGGGCCCTGGGTAGGGGGCTGAGGCGAATTTGCTTAAAGGGTTGCGGGGAGTGGAGTGCAGCGCGGAATCAGTCTGCACGTGCTGGGAACCCAGGCTCTCTGCCCAGTGAGTGCAAGAGAGATGGCGCGCGAGCCTTGTGCGCATGCGCAGCAAAGCCAGCCGGTGTCTTCACAAGCAGGCTCTCCGCTCACCCCATACTGGCCCATACTCTCTGATTCAGTTAAGCGGCCCTGCTGATCCCCTTTCGCGTAAGCAGGGAGAAAGAAGTCTAAACATTTAATTTTCTTTAACTATTCAGTGAAACATATTGAAGAAAGGCACACATAACAATACATTTTGTTGAAAAATAATTTGGGTGCTCAAAGGCTCCCAGATAACCCTTCAGTTTCGCCACTGCATTTCAGTTTAGCTATTAGCTCTTGTGCCTCTTCCTTTTCTAAACCCAGCCTGTTCTACCGCCAATTCTCTTTAGATAGGATTCTAATATTTCATTAATTATTTTGAGGATTATCTTGCTAACATGAGGAATTAATGCAATTTCTTATAGAAATGGTAGCAATACACGAATAGACTGTGTCCATCCATTTGATATCACTGTAAATTTTAAATTATCATACGTCACTTCAATATGTCAGTTTTTAAAGAAAATTAACACGTTTACGAAAATAAAGTGTATTATTCTGTGAGACCACGGAGCTCCTCAATTTTTTTGGCGGGGCGACGGCACTCCTACCTCCCTCCCCCCATTCGCAAACCTATGCAGTTTATACTTCTCTCTCACACGTCATATACCGTTTTTATTTTCTTAATTTTTGTACGAAAAATAAATTAAATCACATGACTCAAATTAATATAAAACGCCGAGTTTGTTAAACCGTTCAAATTCCCGCTCTTTGTGTAAATCTTTGCCATCTAATGAATAGCTTTGTAAAGTGGATACCCGATTACGCTTTAATAGATACTTCAAATTATGATTTCTATGTATTACGTGACCTTATTTATTTAATGAATCCTATTGAATTTTTAGAAACTCTGATCTCTCTTGCTCGTTGTCTGGCTCGGCCTCATAGGAATCGCCTGGAGTCGCTTATAATTTTCTCTGGTCGCTGCTACCTTGTGCGCGACGTTTATGTTTTGCAGAACTTGTAGAATTCTGATCTGATGCGTTTGAATCGTTGATTATTTGTATTTGGTGCCGGTAGTTGTTGTGAAAATGGCGTTGTGTTGTGCTAGTAAGTATAATGAATTTATTCAGTGGGTGAATATTGTTTGAATAACATTATATTTTTTAAACTTTGTGTGACACAATAGCGTGTGATTTACGAAGTGTGAATGTGTTAAACTTGTTTATCTGAACACAGTTCTCTAATCTACATTTTTATAGTTCTAATGAAGTATTTTTTTATGGTGTAATAATAGAAGCTATTATTAACTACGTGAATATTGTCTGTTGAATTGCAATAATTACATTATTGTTAACTCTTACATTGATAAGTGTCTTTTGAGGTTAGGTGTGGTATAAAGTTACTTCTTCTGCCTTTAAATGGTGGATTATTGAGAATTCATGAAGTTTTTTGAGAATGTAACATTTGACATGTAAATAAAATTAAATATTGATTTTACATTAAAACAATTATTTTATAGTTTCCAATGAAGTACCAGAACATCCAGTGATATCACCTGTGTCAGGAGCTATCTTCGAAAGACGACTGATTGAAAAATATGTCGTGGAAAATGGAGTTGATCCTATTACTGGCAAAGATTTGACTGTTGAAATGCTCATAGATGTGAAAAGTATGTCAATATGAGTTTAATGTTTGATAACATATCAAGATTCAGTAAAAAAAATTCACAAATTGGCATTCTTGTTGTAGCAACTCCTATTGTGAAACCTAAGCCACCATCAGCTACCAGTATACCAGCTATTTTAAAAACTCTTCAGGATGAATGGGATGCTGTAATGCTTCATAGTTTTACCCAGAGGCAGCAATTGCAAACAGCTCGGCAAGAATTGAGGTACATTTATTCTTATGTAGTTGTTATATTACTGAGTTGTGATTGTGTGTGAAATAATTGTTCTATCATGTTTTAATTTAGAGTAAAATTAATATTTGCCAGTCGTACAAGTGCTGGTATACATGTGCTCTACGTACTGAAGAAGTACTCTTCAGATAATACACACTCTCATATTCAAAATGTTTTTGTTTGTTTTTTTAATATCTAAAATCCGTACATTATAAACTTTACTTAAAATTCTTTTTAGCCTTTGGTTATCCCTCATGGAAATTGAAACACAATGTAACGTATACTTTCAAGAAATTTTGGATGTAATTATATTCTGTATGTAAAGTTTGGGTTGGTTATTGTTGTTGTTGTTGTTTTTCTTTCTGATTTACAAATACGATGCAGTAGAACCACATTTTAAGAGAAGACCTCTTTTAAGACTGCCGATTTGAGTTAACTCAAGTTCCAACGTATAAATTAAAAGAATTTTCTTCCCACATATATGAGACTCTTTCCAGGTTCTCCCACTCATAGTAAACATATTGATTGAGGAGGAATTTCCTTCCCTGGGAGTGAAAGTTGGAAGATGAACAACAAATCAATGGTGTCCAGGTATAGGGAGTTAGTCATTAAAGTGAGTTTGAAAAAAAGTGGAAATCAAGTGATCATTGTAAAACTGAGACTATTTCAAAAACATTAAATTCACTACAAATCTAGTAATACAGGTGCTGATCCATGGGGAGGAAAATGAGGGATATTTCCCCCCCTAAAATCTTTCATTAACTATTAATTTTAATTTGCCATGAGACTTTCAAGCAAAAACGTTTTCAGATTATCATTAAAGAATAAAATTGTATCGCAGCATTAGCTGAGTATAGCCTGTGACATTTTACAATATCTGTTATATGATATATTCAACAGAAATATTATGAATTTTCCGTCCCAAAATTCGTCTCTGGATTTATCCCTGAGTAATAGTAAATCCGTTGAGATTCCCTTGTTAACTCAATAAGAAAAATAAATCCACTTTCACAAAAAATTACTTTATTTCTCTTTACCCATCGAAATTATTCCATGTGGTGAGCCAGCTGTCTCTCTTTGTGCAAAAGAAGTGATCCTGTCTGTGGAAGTACCCTTTTAAATATAACCTAACTTTGTGAAAGATAAAAATTGTTTGCTAGTTTTCCAGTTACTGTTTTGTGATGTTCTTTAACAATATTAATTTGTATTCCTCCAGTCACGCTTTATATCAGCATGATGCAGCGTGTCGTGTGATAGCTAGATTGACAAAGGAAGTAACTGCAGCTCGTGAAGCTTTGGCAACATTGAAACCACAGGCTGGTATCACCACGAATCCAGCTGGAATACCTCAGCCTGTGAGTACTTTTCTGTAAATTTGAGGGTGCTTGAAATGAATCTTTTAGTAAAATTATTTCTTATTCTTGTAGGCAATTGCTGTGGAGGCTGGTGGTGTTGCAAATCAACCTACAGAACAAGCAGGAATGAGTGCTGAAGTTCTTCAAAAACTGCAGGAGAAAGCAACTGTTCTTACTCAAGAACGCAAGAAACGTGGCAGAACAGTTCCAGAAGATTTGGTTTCCTCCGACTCCATTCGTACTTTCCATACTTTAGCATCACATCCAGTGAGTGTTGATTTCTGTGAGAAAATGAGTAGAATATATGTACATTTTACTCTTTGGATTATCTCTTCAAATTCAGAGTTGGAGAAATGTTTTCAATTCATATATTTGTTCACTTTGTTGTAACTTCTAATTTGGAAAAGCTAAGTTTGTTTAAAGAATTAATGCTTCTGCATATGGCATACATGACATGATTGCTTCGCGTGCTTCCAATGCTTCTAGTGTATCAGTTGCATGTTGTTTGTTCTTCATGCAGAGAGTCTTGTAGGATTATTATGTACACACTTCTGTTTCATGATTGTTATTTTGATAACAAGATAACTTGTTAAAAACAGTTTTAGAACAAATGATATATAGTGAAACCTGTCCTAAATGACATGTCTGACATCAGTGTTGGTTCTGGAGAACAATGGTTGTTATTACTGGTAGTACTTAATAAAAGGTATGAGAATATTTTGTCTTTCTAGATTTCATCGGTGTGTGGTTTTTAAATAATATGTCAATGTGTTTCAAGACAGGAAACACCAGTAATATCAATCTCTTGTCATCTTCTGTAGTGTTATGGTGCAAAGTGTCAGGTGTAGTAACTGTCTATTATAGGTTATATGTTAAATTTGCCAGGCTTCTGGTCGTGGTACTGATGACCATTTAAGAGGGAATATTTCCACAAGTCTTTAGGAAAAATTTCCACAAAAAATAGCCAGTAATTGAGGTGACCACTGAATTGAGATGGCATTTCAGCAGGTTTCACTGTACAAGCATTAACAGGTGTTTCCAAATCAATTTAGGTATTAATGTTCTCAATCTGAAAACTTTGTTTTCCATTTTAATATAACGATATTTACTTGTATTTGTGTGACTGGGGGGGGTTATCTAATTGCAGTAAATCTATTACTAGATGTTAAATGTAATTGTTTTTTTGAAAGATGATACAGCTAAGAATCTCTTAGTGGTGTTTGAGATTACATTCATTGGTGATATAAGGTATTATTCATTTGTACATTAATGTTTTCTGTTCAGGCTCTGCATAGTGCCAGTATTCCAGGAATTCTTTCTCTTGATATTCATAGTGCAGATACTAGTAAGATTCTCACAGGAGGTAATGATCGTAATGCTACAGTGTTCAACAAAGATACAGAGCAAGTTGTGGCTATTCTAAAAGGTCATACAAAAAAAGTAACTCGTGTGATATATCATCCTGATGAGGTATGATTAGTAGTACTTATTTAACTGATTGTGAATTAGTTCCTATTTGTTTTTTATTTTGTTTTTTGCCAATGCTTTACTTCGATTTCCAGGATTTGGTAATCACTGCCTCACCAGATGCAACTATCAGAGTTTGGAATGTACCTACATCACAGACAACCCAGATGTTGAGGGCACATGAAGGACCAGTTACTGGTCTCTCATTGCATCCAACCGGAGATTACGTACTCTCCACTTCAACTGATCAGCACTGGGCGTTCTCTGATATTAGAACTGGACGTTTGCTGACAAAGGTATTGATTTCTGATCAGCTATATTTACACATTTTTGTGACAAAACTGTTAAAATGTTGAAAAAATAGAACTGTTTCTGTATGTGATTGACACTTCCAAGACACTGCTTTACTATAGAGACCATCAATAAGTACTTCTAAAGATGTGAAGATGACGGTAGAGCACTGTGAACAGTTGTTTTGAAAATGTGTCGATTATCTTTAATTTTATAATTTTTTACAAAATATTATTCCTTCAACATCAAGTTAAGAGTGGAATTGCTTTTCAAATGTCTATCATTTTTTGTTGTGATTTTCTTGCATAATTCTTGTGACACTAATGCATTAAAACTTGAATGAATACAGATATTTTTTAATATACTTTTTGCTAAAATTTTCCCAAAATGTCATCCAATAAAATGTTCAAGTTGTACATTATTCAAAATAAAGTTGAAGTTTTGATTGTAGGTTGCAGATCAAGATTCACCTGGTATTGCTTTGACAACAGCACAATTTCATCCAGACGGTCTCATTTTTGGAACTGGAACATCAGATTCGGAAATAAAAATTTGGGATTTAAAAGAACAATCTAATGTTGCCAATTTTCCAGGTAAAGTTTCTTTGTTATTATTTATTTCATATTTTTATTATTAATATTATTGTTATTTGTAAGAGCCAACGTGGGCTAGGTTTGTTTCAAGTGGCTGGATGTTTTCCTTTCTTATTTCCTAATGTATTTTCATTCTTCTTCCTGGTGTTTCTCCTACCTTATCTTAGGTTTTTCCTGGGAGCAATAAGCGCCATTGTTTTGTTGTGCATAATTTTGCTCCCATTATTATTGCGTATATTTTACATTCTGATTGATTCATGGATACTAGCAAATCTATTATACTTGTTTGTTTCTCTGTTGTAAGTCACAAAACTGTCTTGCATAAAAATGATTTTAAAAAAAATTATTTCCCTAAATATGGAGAAGAAAAATCCCATAACATCTCATTGTGTACTTTCAAAGAATAAATAATGTTCTCGTGAGACAGCACATGTCCCCAATGAAAGAACAGTAGATTCCCTTTTGTTTCCTCACTTGTTCATTGCAGGTTGTCACATGTTCCCCTGAAATATTCTCCTTGTGTTTTTTTGTACCAGCCTAACCATTGTCATAAGCAGCCAGAGTAAGAACTGTTCATTTCATTTTTCTTTTGATTCAGGCCGATTGCTCCATAGAAGTTAATTTCAAAAAAGATTTCATTCTTTGTGAAGTATGAATTAGCAGATTACGACTTTGTGGCCTTGATGCATAAATAACTCATATTTAATTAAAACCTAACCTAATCCTAAAAAATAATAAAAACCTTCAACAAATAGAAATGAAAGCGAGTACTTTAGCTTAACAATAGCATGTACTTTCTCGCTTCATTAATGGTGACATAAAATTAAAATTCTGCAATTTCTGTCCATATTAACACTTTTCAGCCGTCCCTTGTAAAACTCGTTACCAATCAGAGCACATTAGAAGCCAAAATTTAAGGTAATACACACGCCAATAAAAATATCGCGACATACTGGCTTTGCTTTTAGTGCACCCTAAGTGAGCATTCACAGTTTCATGGCACACTTTCAGAATAGCTGCCCGATATTTAGTGGGAACCACTAACATATTAAAATTTTCACTGCGCTTGCTGTGTCTGGACCGATACAAAATACTGTTTTTAACGAAATAAACAACTCGCCCGGTTTCTGGTTCACAGTGCTCATACGTGTCATATAATACTTTAATCTCCTTGTCACTTTGTTGTGACGTGGCAAACTCGTTCTGGCTAATATTTATGAGTTCCTTCACTTGGGGATTCAGTACACCTGCACTTTCATTACTTGTAATTCAAAATGTTCATTGCAAGGTTCAAAGCAAACAAGTATTAATTGTTGAGGGAGATTTCATCATCCACCAAATACTAGTAGTTATAAAGTGGAAAACACAGTAATGATAATGAAGCGTGATAGTGAAAGTGATGACAATAATAGAAGTACTTCGTCTGTAGTATTTTGTCTAAAAGCCCAATGTTGTGCTAACACAACAAATTAATACACATTTTTTTTTCAGAAAAATGATTTGATATAAATTTTGTTCTGTATCACTACTGCACTAAGATAAATGCTATTCGATTACTTTTAACTTTTCATTATATACGAGCATAAATTAGGCTTCCTTGAATTTTGAAACTTTGAGTAATGTAATGGATTGTCCAATCAATAATCATTTTTTTATTTATTATACACTATCACTTCTTTTACTGTATATTACACGACACTCTGCTTAACCTTCCATTGTTTCAGAATATTACAAGAAGTGCTTATAACCTTATTATTGATAATTTACAAATAATGTTGCTTCATTTATGCAACTAGGATTAATGACTATATGATACGAACATGGGAGAACAATGCATTGTTGTGTAAATAAACAATGGAAGGTAACTGTTGTTTCATACTTCATTCCTGAATATATTATCTCATCTTGAGATACTGTCTGATCCTGCATTGTTGCATCATTGCTTACAATGCTTCAAATGTATTTATATATCTTCTACAAAATTCTGCTTATGTCAGAATGATGGAAGAAAATAAAGGCTTCTGAACTTATTTCTGGAGAAGAAGATGTTCTTAATTCTGCAAATATGATTGATGTGTCTGTGCACATTCTCCTAATGTTCACTCAATGACATAACAGAAACATAGATGATTTTGGAGGAAAAAGAAAAATAAAAATTGATTAACTTGTAATGTCAACTTCTGAATATTAATATTAGATAGCGAATGAAGAAAAGATGTCAAACTTATAATTGCACTCTTATTTCGCCACACTAATGAAATCAGAATATATGTTCTCTGTTGTCAGTCGCTTGCTTTCGCCACGAGATTCCGGGTTCAATTCTGTAGACCTCGTGTGAAATTTGTTACGACAACAATTTACTACTTCACAGGGGTAGTCAACACTGTGAGGTTGTCCTAAACTACACAATCTAATTCCTTCCCAATCTTGGCTGCTGAGTTGTGACACGCAGGTGGCGTAGTAGGAGGCTTTTGCGAGATGCTATTTGGCGGTCTTTTGACAACTGACTGCGATGAGACATGACAGCTATGAAATGTTAATGATTGAAAAATCTCACTTGATCGACCCAAACACTTCCTACCTAAAAGTATGTTATGTTTGATGTATGATTACTGACGAGATGGCTCGAGCATAAATTTTGTCACTGCAGTACCTCTAGATCCAGTTAAGGTCTCAGTGTTATTTGCCTGACAATAGCGAACTCTCATAGTAGATATCAATACTAAAGTTACGTGCTGGAGAGAAATGTCTTGTGCCCGGAGCGATTTTCCTTACCCTTGGTGATAAACAGGCATATGCCTGAGCCTCAACCCCAAGAGAACTGGACAAAGACCAATGATCATTCCTCTCACCTTGTCCTATGTAACGTATACAGCCAGCGTGCCTCATGGCATCTATTTGGTACTTTGGAAGAAGATTAGCCTCAGCACAGGAAGAGGTTGTTTTTTTTCCGTAAAGGGAAAAGGCGGAAAACGGAGACCAAAGGCTTGTGGAGATCCGCGCACTATAGATCTTTCACTGTTATACTTAAACGAGGTGGTGGGTGAGCGTGAGTAGGTCACGTGTGGCTCGCCATAGTTATAACAGGGGTACAGAGCCAGTGGTGTTCTGAGAGACATGGGAGAACCTCGTGCATGGTGCACAAAACATGGCGCACGAACGGTGATATGCGAGCCAGCGTCGCAGGCGGAGTGCACATATTGACCGAAGCCTCGGAACTTTAGGTCTTTGGTGACTGCGCTCACGGGAAGCGAATGCGCTTGGTGTGCGTCTCCCGGAGTGAAGAGTGTTGAGTGCCAACGATTCACGCCGATTCTCAAACGGATTAAAGATCGCCCTGCGATCGAGCAAACCAGCCGTTGATGTCGCGAGCAGAACGACTTTTGTGCCAGCGAGACATCTTGTCAGAAGCTAGGCCTTTGTGCGCGTTCAAAGAGTAGAAGTGGGAATCGCCACAATCAAAACCATATGCAATCGCGTAGAATCGCCTTCCGCGATCAGGCGACTAGCTCTATACAGAGCTAGGGGTTGCAAGTAGATTTTAAGTGTATACTTTTGCTTTTGTTTTCTTGTTAATAAATATATTGTTATATTGAAAGCCCATGTGTCTGTGGTCATTGATTCCATGACGTCACAGATGGATAACATAATGGTGCAGCGTAAACGTATCCACGGGGGAGGAGGATAGATCACCAAATATAAACATAATTGGTGGCAGCGGTAAACGTATCCCGACGGGGGGAGGAGAATTAGATCACACAAATATAA
>BOPP01000022.1:9521268-9548022 GCA_017312745.1 Gryllus bimaculatus
CCATGTACACAGCGTTGGGGGGAAACTTTAGCTGTTTTAAGAAATTGATAGAGAGCATCCCGATTCGAGGAGGAATTGTGAAAGCGATGTAGGCCCATAAGGATCAAAGAACGAGAGAAGGCCGAACGCGAATTCGAGAGGAAAAGGGCACGAAGTCAATTAGAACAAGAAAGCCGCTTTCAATTAGAAAAACTCAGATGAACATGGTGAACAGGGACTAACTAGTCCGCACCTGAATCGATTGTAAGTCAATTCCGATTAATCAGCGATGATCGTTTTAAAGCGATACTACGAACCCCATCAACGGCATTTCTGAGTGTTTTCGAAAGTCAGCCGACAATTAGAAATTCCGGAGACGATGTTGCAAATCTTATGGGACTGCTCACCACATAAGATAAATGCGTCACTTACCTAGAAGGAATAGGAGGATAGAATATGCCGAGTAATAAGTCTATTGGAAATTGTAGATTCAATGCCGAGAAGGTTTCGAACAATTGTTCACGAACATGTTAAAGCGCAAATTTACTGAATTTATACGCGAGGGAGTTGCAAAATTTATTGGTAAAGAGTGGGTAGCTTGGATTAGTACATGCCATACTTTTGAAAGAGTTAATGAATTTTAATGGTAAATCGGATCAACGTGAAGACGTGGCCGAGGTGCCTATGCGAAATCAAAGAGCATTTTATTGGATGAGTGGGGAAATTTAACGGTACCTCTGAAGTTGCTCGTAGCTAGATAATTAATGAAAATAATAGGTGACATGGCTGGAAACTGCGGTCCACATTTAAAACAGTTACAGGAAACCGGAAGCCGCAAGCGGAACACTTGTAGCGAGCGCGAGCAATGCATGTCAGATAACAGCTTTGAAATTCAGGGAAAATCGCGTAGAAACCGATGTCAGGCGCGTTATGAGGAAGCAGACCCAACGCGAATGTTACAGTTGTGGGTCGGTCGATCACATGATGCGGAATGCCGCCAGACGCCGCGAGGCGGGAAAGAATAATTCATGTGATGCAAAACGGCTAGAGAATTGCTTTTTACCGCTGAGTGAAGGGGAAGATAACGTATACAGGGATTATAGCCCGGGACATTTTGAGGGACTCAGGCGCGTCGTGCGTCGGGATGATTTTGTACACGCACAATCATCAGCGACGAAGATTGAGGGAGAAAGAGTGATTTTTTTCAGCACTGGATGCACTTCATTCACGCGCAATCTCCCAGTAGCAGAAGTCAGATAGGAAAGGACGTTCGGAAAGGTCGTTCAGAATATCTGCTGTCGTACCTCGCGATGTGACCGAGATCATTACCTTTATTAAGTATCGAACAGCAACACGCGTTATGTGAAGAAGTCAAAGGGCAGGGATTATTGAGCCATAGATTGCGCGGTAACTTTATCTCGGTCAAAGGCCGCGCTGAAACGGCGGGCCAGTTGACTGAGGAGTGCAGGCTCTAGCGCCAGGGACCCTTCTTTGCGAAACAAGGTAGAAATACAATAAGGAAGTCCGGAAGAAGCTATTAGGAAAGGTGAAAGGTGTCATTGAACAAGGCATCTTTTTGGCATCCGGCTCGAAGTTTATATACACTATAGAGAATAATTAACTTCACATACCAGCAGAATAGTATTAACATCACAGTACAGAACCTATCTGATACAGCATTTTTAGATGAGTACAGGCACAGAGTTACTTCTATTTCTCCAAGAAGTTGGGATACCTGGGAAACAATCCTGAACTTCCTACACTTCTGTCCTTGTCTTTTCCCGGCATAGAGGTGGACTAAAAAGAATGGTTTAGGTACTTTGTGAGACATAATACAACTTTCTCTCTCTGTAATACATCTTCCTGGCCGATTCAGACGGCTTAGGCAAGTTGAAATGCAATTTGGATAAAAATTATGTGTACCTTCCCCTTGATATTGCTGATATCCTCCCATTGTTACATAAAGACTTCATTTATAGACCAATAATCTGAAAAGCAGGAACCTTTTTGTAACTCATTGTCAGAATCACACCAAGTACTAATATTTTATTTCCAGAAACTTCATTAAATGACTGGAGTTTTCCATCAAGTTCCTAATTAGATTCATGCATTGGCTGAAGAATATAAATAAAATAAGTGAAATACAGTAAAACCTCATTTTCACGTTCCCGCATTTTACGTTTTCCTGCCTTTTACGTAATTTTTGGTTGGTCCCGTTGAAAAGCCTATATTTACACTGCATTCTCTTCCCGCAATTTACAACTTGACCTGAAGAGTGCTTTCCGTCTTTTACGTCTTTATTTAAAATTTATTTTATTTTTTAACTTTGGTATACGTATACCTAGTGCTGAAAAAGTTATGTAATGCTGCGACAAAAAACGACGATTTTTCGACAGAAAAACTCGTACTGATACAGAAAAAGTGGATAAATCCCGTTCCAATATGTAGTAAATTATTACATATGTATGTAATGAACTCGCAAAAAGCTCGCGTTCGTTCAGATCAATCGAGGAATATCAATTTCTCGGAGAAAATCGGCAGGCAGTTCAGGAACTCGCGTTGACCACAGACGGGCAAACCGACGTTTTCGGCCAGAAAAAACTCCGTCAATCGATTTTGCTGTTTCAAGGACCCATACAACAGGTATTCAGGCTACATCACGTGTTAGTGAAAGTAATTTACTATATATAAGAATGTGATTTATCCAAATTATCATTACCAGGGCACGTCAATTGGAGATTTTCTGACGAGAATCGCCTATTCCGGCGCATGCTTTTACTTTCTCTTAAGAAGGACGAGAAAGCGAAAATAGAGTAACCATTGCGGTAAATAATGAAAGTACTCGCCTAGCCTAGCGTTTTTCACATTTCCTGTATTTTACACTTTCCTGAATTTTTCACTTTTTTTCATTGATCCCCTGAAAAGTGTAAAAGGGGTTTTACTGTAATTTTTTAAATATCTCAATTTCTAAAGAATCTTTATCCACAATAAGTGTCACAACTGTTATAACATAATCAGGCTCTTTCAATATTGATTAAAAACTGTGACCATACTTCTAATGTCAGTGCATTAGAAAACTTATTTGAAGTGCTGCAAATATCAATTTAACTTCCCATATTTTTTTCTAAATCATCACTGCTTGATTCTTAGCCAATCTGAAAAAGTTACTTATTCATTTACTCCCCCAGGAGATCATGCTAATCATACTTAGCCATAATAGAAAATGTATTTCAATGTGTGTGCAAAAGTTCACAACTGGAAAAAATTATTGCATCACTTGTGTGTGTTTTTTTCAGTTGTTTTCATAAAAATCCACATCCCACGTGAGTTTCAATATAAAACATGAGAGCCTAATTAGGTAGTGATCATGTTATATAACAAATATATGAATGTATGTATGTATGTTTACACACACACACACACACACACACACATCTTGAATAGTTCGTTATGAAACTTAGTTGAACCATACACTACTGGAGCTTCTCCTAGTTTCTGGATTGCTTTCAGGAAACTGCATTTCCAATTAACCTGTAGCAATTCCCAATCAGATTCAGATCCAACCTTTTTTCTGGCTGGAACTTTTTAAGTCTGTAGTAGAGTGCTGAATTATCATGAAAGATGCATTTTGTTTGCTGATCCAAAGGGTTGGAAATAGTTAGTTTTCCAAAATGTCAATATAAACTTCAGAATTTACTATTCCCATCACCATATGCAGTGCACCTACTCCTTTTATAGATATAACCCCAAACCATCTGACATTCAGGAAACTTCACTTTAGGTTCAATAAGGAGAAATTTTCTAATCTTTTAAGGAGAAATTCTTTATCACTTCAACGACAAACAAAGATCTTGCCATCTATTTCCATACATATTGAATTTTGACTCCTCCATGAACATTAGTCATGCACTTCAGCTCATTCGGCCTTCTCCTTTGCCGTTTTAATTGAGCATGTTTCATCTATGTCAAGAAAGGCTTCTTCCATGGTCTTCTTGCATTCAGTCCTACTTCCAATAACCTGCTTCGATCAGTTCTGCTCCCAAGTACAACACCAGCTGTCTTGTTTGCATGAGGGCATACACCTGTTCTTTATGGAAGTTCTGTTTTCTGTTATTATGTTTTCTCTCTTATGTCCTCTTCCCTGTCTTCTGTCAACAGATCTGGTTTCTAAATGTTTCTTTGACAGCTCAGCTCTTGTAGACATTCACTCAGAAGTTAGAGCGATAAAAACACCTTTTTTTCGAGAAGTTAATTCACCACTCTTTCCCATTTGTGTAACTTGTCACTACAGGAGTTGATAGGAAACGAAATCTCCCCCTGGCAGTTACATCTTGGTTACAGGTAACTATATTTCAGAAAATCAAGTGATGCAATAATTTTTTCCTGTTATTATAATCTTTGGCAAGACAACTCAAAAGTCAAAGGCAATCATGTGAGTTGTCCCTTCTGTTTACCAGTGGGGCTTGCAGATGTGATGCATGGTCAGCGCAACTACTCCCCTATCTTGATTTATTAGACCGATGATGCCACAGATTAGTATCTCCTTAATTTGTGCTCACGAGGCTGAGTGTACTCAGTTCCAGGGCCAATCCTAAAGTGAAAATTTCTCAGGATCGCCCAGGAATTAAATCCTGGACCTCTGTATCTAGACCTCTAGATCATAGCTAGTCATGCAATAGGAGGTGGTAATTTTTTCCAGTAGTGTAAATAATATTGTGTGAGTTGTTGGACTCCTTCCCAGCTCCAAATAAATGATGGGAAATTTACCTAACAAACACAATGACAATTTTATCACTACATGAAATGGGAGCACATTAAATACTTCCAAATATCATTACACATTACTTACAAAACATTACATTATTAGTGTAAGCCAAGAAGAAAACTGCATATACTGACATCTAATACAATGTTTCCCCCTTTATAGCTAGGAACAGGAACACATCCATACCAAATTTTCCCACATTGACATTCCATTTCAGCTTGTTTGAACTATTAATTTCAGAATACTTAGCGAGGTGTTCTAAACACTAATTAGTACAAGTTTCAGGTTAAAACAGGACATAGGTAATTCAGTAGTATTGCAGTAGCCAGGAAGAACTGAAATATTTCAGACCAATGTCTGAAGCATGGGCTGCTGAAAATCATTGCTTTTTAGTTGTGATTTTTTTATGAGAAGCCTGTGGTTTTCGTTAAAAAAGTCAGAAGACATACATAATGGAAAAATAAAATATGCCAGGATTTAAGTGCCACAACGTGTATATTAAGGTGTGGTTACTGTTGTTTTGATTATCAGGACCAGTCTTTGATACTAAAAGAACAATGAACTAATTGCTTTCCGTAATGAGGCATTTGTTTTTCATTTAAGTTGGTTCAGGCTCATTGGAGAAACCCAAATTCTTGATAACTGTTTGACTTTGGGTTCAAACTTGTCTCCATGGTTTGTCTCCTGAGGGAATATCTTAAAGGTCCATTGAATGTTCTTATTTCAATCTTTGTGTTCTTTCACCATTTTACTTCACATTTTTTTCTGCATACATAACTGCAGACCTTCCTGCTGTGATGACTTTCTGTCAGGATTTTAGTTCCTACAGAGGAATCAGTAGTGAAGATTTGATCTCTCTGCTGATAACTGGAATCACAGGAGACCTTGCAGCATTTTACATACAAAAGAAGTCAGTTGTTCTGTGATTGCTGTTGGAGAATATGATACAGTGATCATGCCCAACAACTTTTTGTTAATTTACTCTTAATACTTTACGTTCACTTTCCTTTGTTAGGAGAAAGAATGTAATGTAAAATATCAGGTAATGTTGCTGTTTAGCATTTGACTTTACAACATAAAAAGAAAATGGTGGAAAGCGCTCTGTGAGCTCCATGACAAACAAACCAAGACAAATCTGCATCTTGTATAAGCTGATGTCTGGCATCTGTACATTCCACAGTGACAGTTTTCTAGAGAAAAGGCGTATCTCTAAAATACATGAGGAATCAAAGTGCAGAAAATATTCAAGGAAATGGCTTGTTATAACAAAATGTATGATTTTCATATGAGAGTACCCCCAAGCAGAACCAAAGCATGATGCTCATAATATTCTCTGAGCATGATGTCAACATGACTTCATGAAGGTCAAGGAACTTCAACACTTCAATGAAGGCTAAGTCATCTCAAGTTGTTTCTCTAATAAATAAAAATATCAGTAAAGACATCAACTACATTTGCTTGAGAGAAGTAAATAGGTGGCAGGCAGCAGTTGTATTAATTTTTTTTAATGTAATGTGAATCAAATTAATAAATCATAAATAGTTACAAATATGGAGAATAATTCTAGATTAATAATTTATTTTGCGTAGAGGTACCAACTACAATTTGCCCACAATAATTACGAATTTCACCTCACTAATAAAGCATTTGGATTGAAAAACAGTCTAGTTTTGGATTAATTTAAGATTAAAATTCAAATTGAGCTTATGTAGGTACCATGTCCTTCCAAAGTTAATGCAGACTGAACTTGCTTAACTAAGACTCGGGTAAAATAGATTCAGGAAATAATTATGCGTTCTGTCAAGTCAACACATAATTTCTAGAGTAAAGGATTGAGACTGTTGTAACACATGTATGCAGAGCTCATTGTCTTCCAGGAAAACAATTGTTTGCTATCAATTCAGGAAAGTTTCAAGAGGTTTGTTTTGTGTTTTCAATTACACTACATGTTACTTTCAGTGTATCTCTTGGTCCTCTTAAGACTAAGGGGTACATCAACACAAAACATCAACCTGGAACTTTGCTCATGATCTGATGTTCCTCCAGGTGCCAGAGTCTTGCATCTACTAAAACATTTTTATTAAATGTTGTATTTAATGTGCCTGCAGGACATTCTGGACCCATCACTGCTATTTCATTCTCTGAAAATGGTTATTATCTTGCAACGGCTGCTGATGATGCCTGTGTAAAACTCTGGGATTTACGTAAACTTAAAAATTTCAAGACTCTGCAAATGGATGAAGGTTATGAAATCCGTGATTTGTGTTTTGATCAAAGTGGAACTTACCTAGCAGTTGCTGGCACTGATGTTCGGTAAGTCAGAATTACCAAAGTTTTTTCTCTGTAGTATCATTTCATTCTTAGTTATGTTAATTTAATTTTGTATCTCAATTTTTTAGGGTTTATCTCTGTAAGCAGTGGCAAGAACTGAAGGTATTCAATGATCATACTGCAATGGCAACAGGAGTGAGATTTGGTCGCCATGCTCAATATATAGCATCCACTAGTATGGACAGAACTCTCAAACTCTACGGATTATAAATTTTTTACTTCATTATTTTTATTGCAGTCCCATAGTTATGTGGGATTTAATCTTGTTTTATTTCCATGTGAATTTGAATATTATGTATAAGAGGTATCTTTTCAGAATGGAGAAAATGATACAGAAAAGTATGAAGTTTTGCATACAAAATTGTTGAGTTTCTATCTCAATGAAAGGTTTTAATTGTTTGCAAGAAAGGAAATTTGAATTTATGTAATAATATTTTTACTATTTGCTAATTTTCCTTCATAGAAATATAGTGAAATTTGAATTCAGGGAGAGTTGAACATGAGATGATTGATAGTTCGACTTGGTGTGCCGATTGTATGACACCAGTGATATTTGTAATGTGTCGTAGAATAAATGTGAAGTTCAGTTGTAATTTTCTACTTTCATTAACACAAAACTCCTTCCACTTCTGATCCTTTTAACTTGTCTTTCCTGAATTTTATTTTGAAGAGCAATACAAATCTTGTAATGAGTGTCTGACTTGAAATGTTCTAAAATAATAGTTTTTTAAACAGGGTCAAAATTATTTAAATATATTGGAAATTACGTTAGTTTGATTTAAAGACCATTTGTTTTTATTATTTTGTTTTGGCAAGACATATTTGAACTTCAAGGGAGATCTAAGGAGAGACTTAATTTAATCTGTAGGTGAAGTTTTTTGCTTAGCTATTGTTTCCAGTTTTTCGGGCAGAATTTTCATCATCATACGTAACATGCTTTATACCAAAAAAATTAACCAACATTCAGTAAAATATTGTGTGGGCAGATAGTATATAAATACTTGTTATTGCTTTCTATATGCTTGTTCAATAGTTATGGAATCTCACTTCTCCACCATTTTTGTTTTTATTACTTCTTTCTCTAAGCTTTGTTCTTTTAATTGTATTGTTTCTGTGCTGTTCCTGATTAAGGTGTTCTAGAAACTTCATTTGTTAAAAGAAATGTGTATAAAGTCAATTGTTTTATAATTCTTTTTAATATTTGAATTAATGTGATACAGTAATTTGTAAATCATGCATTATCAAACAATTTTATGAATACTTTGTGGTTTGATCTAGAAAATGTGCATATGTACCTATATTTTTTATAATAAATAATGTAATGTTTTGTTTTTTTTAGCTTTAAGCTTGTTTAAGAAGTATTTAAAGATTTTGGGGTGAAGCAAAACAAAAATTGACTGTGCTAAACTAATTGCCACCCTACTGCCTACTGATGTATTCGGCATTTAGGGTTGATAAATCAACTTTGCTAGCCATTACAGAGTTCCCCATGCCTGGGTCTAGTTAAATTCCCATGCTTGGGGGTAAGAGTGATATGTGGCGAACATGATGTATTCCCATCGCCGGAAAAATTGTATGTTCATAATTGTAGTTGCAGGAAGATGCCGGGAAAAAAATTGAATTTTTTCAATTGTCGCAAAATTAGTTTTCAACCAACATAAGAACCGCATCATTTTCTTAAATATCCTTCAGACTATCCGTCAACAAAATTTCATCAAAAATGATGGAGCCATTTTTCAGAAAAAAAAAATGTTGATTAAAACTTAAATATTGCCTATATTTCACGCAACATTACGGGGAAAATACTAAAATTTTCGAAAAATTTTACGAGACCTTATTTCAAAATCTATCTTTATGGAACATTTCATTAGGGGAAAAAATCTTTATCTTTAATATTTTAGTTGTAGAAAGAGGCCGAAATACATTTTGAACTTTTTCAATTTTCTAGAAATCAGTTTTGAACCAATATGAGACCTGCGCCATTCCCTTCAACGTCATTTAGACTACCCAACAACAAAATGTAATCAAAATCGATGGCACCATTTTTTTTAATGTCCCATGGGCTTCACGGAAAGAACGCCCCAAAATTCAAATTCAAGGAGCCTCGACAACAACCAGATCATATTGATGAATATCAATTTTGGAGAAAATCGGCTGAACAGTTTAGCCGCTTGCGTTGTTCACAGATGTTTTGCCGTCAATCGATTTTTCAATGTCAAGGACCCACGAAACTGGGATTCTGGCTCCATCACGTTTTAGAGGATTTCGTTTTCTAAATTTGGCATCTGGATTTATCCACTTTTTCGTTATACCAGGGCCCTGTAGTGGGAGTTTTCCTACTGAAAATTCGCCATTTATTCGCGCTGCATTACAGAACTGTCTCTTCTGAAGAAGTTCCTACTTAAACGCGAGAAGGTAAAAATCAAAATTGTGCTGACAAGAGGTAGAATTTTTAAAAGGCAAATACATCGAGTATTTGCATATTTGGAGAACGTAAGGTATCACTTCCTTAATTGCAATTGTTTTAATTTAAATATTTGTCATTTGTATGTTTTGGTGAATGGCTAAATAGCATGATTATGTGTGAAAGTGGAACATCAGCCCATTCGATCATCGTGGGTATACAGCAGGTAACATTGATTAAGAATCATGGAGGAATTTTGGAACGTTACATGAATTTTTATATTACTGCATTTTTTCACGTTCAGAATCTTCAAGTTGGGAGCCCTGGGTAGGGTATTTATTCTTTTGACAGTTACGATGGCTGCAAGCTGAAACTATATTCATACTTCCCTTCTGTGTCACCAGATTTTCTTCCTAACGCGCGAGTCCGTGGTCTGCGCTTCTTTATCAACCGTTGACTGGACATTCGCATCATTTAATGACAGTGTAATACAGTTAACTGTGAACAGCGTACCTCTGCTCTGCGGTAGAGATCAGCAAATTTTCCAAAGCTTGGAAATTTTCGTTCAGAAGCATCTTTAAGCCCCTTGGGGGCGTTCAGCGCTTGGGGTAATCCTCTGTTTACAGTATGTCATGTCACGTCTCGCCGCACTCAGTTGTCAAGAGGACTGCCAGGTAAGATCGCGAACGCGCTTCGGACCACGCGCTCCTGCATCTCTACGCAATGGCCAGAGTTGTGAAAGAATCAGGGTAGGGGTAGGGTTATGACCCTTCGCAGGGGTTAGACTAATCCTTGCGAAGCAGCGAAACTCCATTTTGTTCGAACAAATTTCACATGAGATTGATCGGGAATCGAACCCGGACCTTCGTGGCGAAAGGCGAGCAACTTCGCTCTTGAGACACAAGATGACTACCACTTCGACACTTTATAACTCGCGCAGCGAATCAGAGAGTATATAGCGCACTGAGTGCACGACCAAATGAAAGATGATTTATTTACTGATAAAACCAAATTTTTAATCTGTGTCTAATTCAGTCGCTGTCTGGAGGAGAATTCTAGCTGCCGGATGCTCTGGATAGTTTTCCGTGGTTTCTCCAATCAACACTAGGCGAAAGCCGGAGCAATACCCCCAAACAAACGGGCTGTGTACCGCGCGCAGTCCTTCCTTCCTCTTCCTTGTCCTATCATAACCCCTTACTTACACACACTGACATGCACTACACTACTCCACAAGCCGGGAGACCGGTCGGGAGTTTAGAGATTGTCCCGACTGGGAGAAATCCCCGCTGGCCAACGGTATATCCCGTCATCCAGCGAGGGAAGACCACCTGCACAACATGTACTAAACTTACGGGACTAATGGCCTTATACGTTGACGCGCCCGAAATCACTAACAATCTACATATTAAAGACATTTATTTAGAAAAATGACAATTTTTGACATGAATCATATTCAATTTTTTTACTTGTATGTGAAACTTTTAACAACGTGTTTCGATATTTTAGGTCCATCTGAATATGTGAATATGAGTGTGTAAATTGTCTGAGAAATATGTTTTCTGTCCATGAATTTGTGATACATAGAACATCTTACTGTGGTGTTCACATTTTTGGCTCTGCTACACGGCACCCATTGACCTTTTGTCTCAGTGAGATCATTTAATACAGTTTGCTTTTCTGATGTTTGTCCAAGTAAGTTTGCCATAATTGCTTTTACATTCAACAGGAGTGTTTTAACATGTACTTGCTCAACTAAAAGTGTTTTTATGAGTTGTAATGATGCATTTTTCAAGAAAGTTTATCAAGGAAATTTCTGTTTTATATGAATAAAACATAAAAAAAATAACAGGTACCTATGAGTTTTTATACCTGTTATATTCAGTGACATAAAAATATTAGAAAGCCATCTTTGAATCCTAGTGACAGTATAGGTACTGCACTGCACTTTCAGCAATTATATTCCCTAAGAGCTTCAGGCTTTCCTGTTATTTAATTTATGTGATCATGAAAATTCATGTTTGATAATAGTCCTACTGCTTTGTTTTTCTTGGGTACATACAATGAGATAAAAATCTATGCAATTGAAGCTCGATGGGTACATATGATACTATCATCATCTTTTTCTGAAGGTCAAACAAAGATGGATTTAGAGATTTTGTTTTGGAAGGGAGAAATTCTTTGTGTATTTCTGGTTTATTTTGTTTTAAAGTCCTAAAATATGTGAATCCTTTTGAAAGATTTTCAATTAGTCAACAGCTACAGTTCCAATTGTCAGTCATAATGTTTCGTGAAGAATTTTTCAAATGTTCAGTCAATCTACTAACGGTTTGATTGGCAGAATTTTTCACAAAATATGGTCCATTTGGTTGGATTCCACAATAAAAGGAGTTGCGTAATAAAATAGGCAAAACTGCCCCCAGATGATACAAATTGTGTTAAAAATCACAATTGAAGGGGAAAAAATAACTTTTGTGCTAGATTTAAATTAATTTACCTGGAGTACTTCGTTCAAATAAAAAAACCACGGGTTTTTTAGTTTCTTAGATAAGTTTTAATTTCTTTAACCATGTTATGACTATGAATATTGACTTTAATTATTCTTGCAATTTTCTATAGATAAAGATGTTTCGAGAACTTATCAGATGTTTATGACCAATTTTGACCCTTACAATCAACAAAAAAAGGGGGAGAAATAGAAAAAAAGTTTAATTTCCATAAATATGTTAACTCACCAATACAAATGATGTTTTCATTTATTTCAAAATTTACAATGATGACAAACATTGAACACTTTAGACAAACTGTATATTATTACTGTTTGTATGTTTCAATAAAATGCGTACCTATTCTTTTCTTATTATATAATGATACGAACTTTGAAAAATATCGGTGTTTTACTTACGAAGGAAAGTCCAAAAGTTCCTGGCCTAAGAACCAAAGAAGGAAGTTCAAATAAATTACACTAGTCAATATACATTTTGGGGCTGCAGATATTAAACTTTTTTCTGAGTATTTTGATATCACTGATTCCAAAAAATACATTAGTTTTGCCTTATCAGCTCTAGTTTGGTAAATATAAAATTATCAACACATACCCACTTCCCCACTGTGTGTGCTAGAATTTGGGATCGTCAATGACATGTGAACACAGCATATTTACTCTCCTGATGTTAATTTGTTATAAAATGAATATGATTTTATAAATGAAATATTTTAAGTAGTTAATTATAAACCACATAATTTTTCATCAAAATGCTTTAAAAGTTCTCAAAATCCACCATTCATTCAACACCCCAAAAAATTTTTAAATAGATTTATTGGAGTGAGAAATGCCATACTAGCAGTCTTGCTGCATGTTCCAACAGTAGTCTGCCATAATGTATGTATCCCGTTTTTCTTGGTGTATCACTTCAATTGGTAAATATCGTGGTGAAATCTTTCAACTTACTCTTCACTTAGATCACCCAGAGAAGGAAAGCAATCTAAGTGGCTATGTAGGTAATAGACCTTAATACTCATTGCAGCCAAGCACATGCAAATTGGAAAGCATTGTTTCTTCTAATTATGAAAAGTTTTATGCGACGTTTTCTGTTTCCTGGTAACGAACAAGTGGATAAATCCAGTTGCTAAATTGTTGAAGAAAGAAAAAAATTCCTCTAATACGTGGTGCAAACAGTATCCCCGTTTTGTGGGTCCTTGATGCCGAAAAATCGTTTGACTGCAAAACGTCTGTCAGTCTGCCCGTCCGTCCTGCGAACAACGCTAGTAGCTAAACAGTTGTGCCGATTTTCTCCGAATTTGATATTCCCAAATCAATCTGGCTGATGTCGCGGCTCCTTACATTTGAAAGCGATGTTTCAAATGTTGGGGGGTACTTTACTGAAGTCCGTGGAATATTTGCAAGGTTTTTTTAAAATGGCGCCATCGATTTTGATTGTTGGGTAGTCTAAATGACATTTAAGAGAACGGTGCAGGTCTCATGTTGGTTGAAAACTCTGATTTTTCGAAAATTGAAATAATTCGAAATATTTTCCTGCTACAGCTAAAATATTAAAGATATAGATTTTTCCCTTAATGAAACCTGTAAACCCATAAACCCTTAATAAAACCCATAAAAATATATTTTGAAATAAGGTCACGTATAATTTTTCGAAAATTTGTGTATTTTCCCCGTAATGTTGCGTGAAATATAGGCAATTTTTAAGTGTTATTTAAACAGTTTTTTTTTCTCAAAAACTGCTCCATCATTTCTGATGGAATTTTGTTGATGGATAATCTGAAGGACATGTAAACACAAAATTTGAAGCTCTTTTTCACAGAATATATTTGAGTTTTCGAAAAACCTTCATTTGAAGTATCTTAACTTGCAAACACTATATTGTTTATAATTTGCTGGAAATGCTCATATTAACGGCATGAGAGATATTTTAAAAAATTACCTTTGTGTAATTTTTGAAAAAATGCCCCACAATGAACTTTAAGTCATATTAAAGAGTGCAATTAGCACTCTGTTCGAAAAGTTTGAAGAAAATTTGGAGCAGTTTTTAAGAAAATGACATTTGAGCGTTTTTGAAAATGCGGAGTATTGAGCTCATTGTCACAGAAAACGATTGATTTTTCGAGAAATTATATATGGCAATATTTAAAGAACATTTGCTCATCAATATAATGTGCCCAAATTCCGATCATGTAAATATTAACGTGAGAGTTTAGTCAAAAAAATTACATCTTTGTAACTTTTGAAAAAACCAAAGAATAGAGCAATATGGCGTTCATGTTATCTTACAGAGTGCATTTAGCACAATCCCTTCTAAAAGTTTAAAGAAGAAAATTTTGGTCGTTTAGCGAAAATCTTGTTTTTGTATTTTTTTAAAAGATTGCGCGCAATATTGCACTAAAAGTACCAAACTTTTCAAAAAATGTACATGACCTTAATAAAATAACTAATTACGGACAAAAAATTTCATTTGAAGGAAAATTTTTTATCTTTAAGTTTGTAGTTGTAGAAATGCACCGAAAAAAATTCATACTTCTGAAAAAAGTCCAGAGTTAACCGTGAAAATGGGAGTGTATGTTACTCTACACTCACAAGAAATTTAAAGAGAAAATTTGGAACTGTTTTTAAGAGAATTTTGAAAATGTCCGGAGGGATTCATGTAAAGTATCCCCAAATTTTAAAGATTGTTTTTCAAAATCTCAAAGATTCTACTCAAGCTAGATGGACAGGGTTCTTCAATTGGGAAAAAACCCTACGTATGGTTTAGGCAATAGTAGTGTTCACAGACAGACAGATATTTTGAAAAGAACAATTTTTTTCGGTATCAGCAGATACCAAAAGTCTAGTTCCGTTGAAATCTCGAAATCGATTTTCCGCAGCATTACACAACTCTCTATACTATGTCTATTACTCCGTATATACGTCCGTATACGGAGAAAGTAAAAATATGTGAAAGAAACAGTGCACATTACTACAAAGGTGCGGGGAATCACAGTTGTCTGTTTATAATTAAATAATAATGAAGTAGACTACACATATTAATTCAAAATGAATTGTGGTTCCGAAAGTGGCTGATGCAGCCAAGCAGTTTTCATTTTTGGAATCAGCAGCCCTGATAAAAATGACCTATTTTATCATACATTTTCAAATCGACAACGATGGCATACAGTTGGATACTTAGACTAACTTTATATTGTTACCGTATCTATGTTTCAATAAATAGGTTTTACCGGCTTAGGCGGCTCAGGGCATCAATTGATGTCCTGATTGCAGTGCCTCTGACCGGGAAGTCCTACGGTTCGAGTCTCGACTGCGGCAGGATTTTTGACGCGAGCTACATAACTACAGTATCGGCAGCGTATAAGCGTCTCTAACAGTTCATAGCGTTGATGCCACACATTACTACGTACATGGCCTACGCCTACACGCAGATACATTAAATCTCAACACATTAAATTTTACTGACAGGCGACTACACGTCTTGATATCGTGTTCATAATCTTTGCCGCAGCCGAACCTTATCATCCCCGCGACTTCGTGTGAGTGAGATGAGCAGCAACGCTGAACGCTGGCTGTGAAAATGTAAACAAATCTTTGCAAGCCAATTTGCTTCAGAGCAGGTCACATGACGTACCACAGCACGAGGCGAGAGAACTGTCAGAGTCGCTTATACGCTGCCGGTTCTGTAGGTCGAATTCAGCCGCTGTCTGGAGGAAAATTCTAGCAGCCGGCTGCTCTGATTGGTAGTTTTCCGTGATATCTCCTATCAACACCAGGCGAATGCCGGAACAGTACCCTAACAAGTGGGCCACTGACCGCGCAAGATCTTTTCACACTTAAATGCACTACACCACCACAAGTCTGAAACTTAGAACATTTTCCCGGGTGGGGCGGTGCCCCCCTGGTAGTAAATTCCTGATTAGGGATAAACCCACAAGCCGTCGGATCTCGCCATTCAGCGGGGGAAGATCATCTCCAACGATAAAAATGCATTATACTTACGGGACTAATGACCTTAGCAGTTGACGCGTCCGGAATCACCAATCATTCCACCGACGAGGGTTAGGGAAATCCTCGTAAGCCGAGGGGTAGTTCGGCGCCGCATCTCACCTTCCAGCGGAGAAAGATCATCCCCATCTTCCGCGATAAACATGCACTACACTAACGGAACTGATCTTAGCAGTTGACGTGCATGGAATAATTAATTAATAAGGCAATAATTTGTCTTATTTCCTAGTGATAAAAACTTTGAAACATATTGGCGTTTTACTAACGAGGGAAAGTCCAAAAATGGCTGCCTTAAATAAAACGGAACGATCAAAGAAATAATATATATTCAAAATAACGTCCATTTATTGCGATGCTCCTTTCATAAAGTGGACCATTAGAAGAGTAATTTTTCATTCTATCGGAAGAGTAATTTTTGTCTTTATCCTCAAAATGTTCAATTACAGCTGCCCGAATCTCTTCATTACTATTAAATGTTCGCCCTCGACGATGACTTTAATTTTAAGAATAAAAGTTAGTCGGGACTAAATCAGATCTCGCAGGTGGATGAGGAAGTGAACAATGTGAAGCCGCATTGTTTAATAAGAGGTCTTTACTCGAGAAGCTGTGAGGACGAGTCCATTGTGGTGCAACCACACATCTCTTGAAAGTCTACCACGCCTCTTCTCTTTTATGGCTTCTCATAATTTTATTATTAAATTGACATAATATTCGCCATTTACTGCAGACCATTTTTTTACATTCTTGTATAAGTACGTATACATACTAGCTTCAAAACGTTTCTGAAAATTTTTAATAACTCAGAAACGAGATACCATAACCAGTGGCGGCTATGGCAGAGAGATTCAAGGGGCACTACTCTCCCAAATAATACACATCCCTCTTTCCTTCCTTCTGTATAGTATTTGATGTGAAAGTAGTTCGCCTTTTTTTCTCCGATTGCGGAATTCATAGAGCCCGGTATTTTGTGTTCCGTGCTTCCTTTTATTGGTTAGGAGGATTCGAGAACTGTGTCCTCTTACAGAGTGGGCCATGGCGTTGCCATAAACTCAATGCTTCGGAGTTGTGAAAATTGCAACATGGGGCTTGCAAATGGCGGCTGTCTGCGAGCAGAGCCCGGGATTGATGACACTTAAATGTTTCCTTGCAGAATGTCCAGAGCTACCTACTGACGAGTTTTTGAACTCCGTCTCCAAATACTTTTCCTCCTATAGAGTGCAGTCGTGCACAAGACCTATTCCATGATAAGGTGTTATTCTTCAAATCTCTGTAAATTTATTTCTATAGTCTTAAAGTTAACTATAAATGTATGTTTTATGTTTCTATTTAAAATGTTATATTTAATGTATTGTTTTGTGTGATTGAAATTTTAAAAAATGTCAAAAAATTATTGGTTTCTCGAATGTTACATTTATCCATAGTCTTCAGTTCTCTTTCCGCAGCCTCCACTTCCCATTCAAGAATTTTGCCCCCTCCTCAAAATTGTCTCTGAAGCTGTCACTGACCATACCGCAAATTACACAACATATTCTTCAAAATAGTTCCTTTCCGCAGTGACACACTGCCAGCGCGTGTAAAATGACTGGAAGCATTCCTGGAAGCCAATTTGTGACACTATTTCACAATACTCTGGAATGTAATGCTCTCTTCGCATTTGTTGTAACTTCATCTTTTCTCGAATCTTTGCCCCTTCATAAGAATTTTCAGCTGTGGAAAGAGAAAAACGTCTGGTGGTGACAGATCTGGGGAGTATGGTGGATGCGTAAATGCAGTAACGTTGTGTCTGGCAAGGTAATTTTTTACCAATACTGATAGATATGATGCGTAATCGTTCAAAAGAAACCAGGAGTTCTGTACTTACTGCCGCACTTTTCCGGATGTTTTCTACTTACTGCGTCCCTGAGGCGACGAAGGACGTCAACATGCAGTTATTTTGTTACAGTTCGACCTTCTGAAATAAACTCATAGCGGGCGAGATTCGTATGTGCGTCAAAAATACTTCCAGCATAACTTTGCCTCTGCTAGTGTTCTTTTAGGGATTTTTTTGTTTCCTAGGATATGTTTTGGATTTCCACTCGCATGACTGCTATTTAAGCACCGAATCGTATAATGAGCCCCAAGTTTCATTTCCAGCAATTAGGTGGTTCAAAAAATTATTACTTTGATCAGCAATACCTATCAGATCGCCAGCAAGAATCATTATTTTTTCTTTATTTTTGACATTTTTGGAACCAATTTTTGCAACATGTAATATATGTTCAAATATCTGTGAAGAGTTGTGTGAACACTTCCAATTGAAATTGCGACCTCTGCTGATATCTCCTCAACACTCCTCACAACAACGTACTTGCTCAATGTTTGCTTAATTTGTCGCAGTTGTGGGTCGGCCGTTCCGAGGATCGTCTTTCGCACTATCGCGACCTTCACGGAAACGTTTATGCCAAAAATACACTTTTTTTCATTTGTGCATTTGCATGTGCTACTTCGATTATTCTCAATGTCTCTGATGTATATTTGTGTAATAAAAGACAAAACTTTATGTTTGAGCGTGGCTCTGTAGCCGATATTATCAAATACCTCACAGCGACAAACAAACATGCAGGAAGAATAAAAACAGGTTGCTCCGCAAATCCAAAAATAGCTATGAGGATGAAGATTCTGCTGAAGTGATGTCATGAACATTACCAATATCTAATAAAGAAAAATTGGCTATATTAAAAGAATAATTCCTGGATTACGGGAACTTTTTGAAGCTAGTAGTATACGGAAAATATACGTAGTTCAGAAAAAGATATGTAATGCTACGGAAAGTCAATTTTGAGATTTCAACGGAAATACCCGTTTTTGAGTCCCCTGATACCGAAAAAATATTTTTTACTTTCTTGCTTCGCTTACGCAGTAGAGAAAAAATTATGTACTGCAGCGCGAATAAATGCGAATTTTTTGGCAGAAAAACTCATTACAGCGCCCTGATGACGAGAAAGTGGGTAACTCCAATTTAATTCAGAGGGGAAAACTCGAACACGTGGTGTAGCCAGAATCCAGCGCTGTCGTAACTCTGGTTCGAGGGGTGTATTGAACCACGGCGGCAAAAAATTAGAACATTTATTTAAAACTTTGAATGAAACAAACCAAAATTTGTAATATACACATATATCAAAGAGCAAAACAGTTTTAGCCCTGCGTGTTAGTAATCGACGTAGAAGTATAACCATAGATTAAAAAAAGTTTTATAATTCACCGGTTTCGTGAAATAAACAGAACAGTTTATATCGCGGCATTGTTCTGTCCGCCCCTCCTATCTGTGGTCAACGCTAGCACCTTAGCTGTTCACGCAGTTTTCTTGAAATTTGATATTCCCTCATCGATCTGATGGAACTGCGAAACCTGCATGTTTGAATCGGATTTGTCGATTTTTTGCAGTACTTTACATGAAGATTCAACACTTTTGAAATCTTCTCAAAAATGGCTTCAATTTTTTATGAAACATTGTCATTGGATACCGAACTCCTAAAAGAACAGCGCGGTTTTCATTCTCATTAAAGTTCCTAATTTTTTGAAAATTGTCGAAGATTGAAATTTTCCGCGACTTTCTACTACAGAATATTGAAAAATTTTAAAACAATTATGTACACAAAAGAACTTTTTTGCATAGCAAAGTTAAGTAAAAAATATTGTGCTGGTCTTTCTGTAACCAGTGCACATTGCAAAACCAAATTCTCTGTATTTTATAAAGTTGCAAAAAATTAACACTGCAAAAGTACAATATTAATGAAAGATATTTTTTTCTTAAATTAAATCAGTTCTAAAAACTATATCTTTAACTAAGGTCATATACAATTTTTTGAAGAAAAAACTAGTAGTTTTCATTTAATTTCTGATTGAAGTTACTGCAATTTATAAAAAACCATTCTCAAAAATAGCCCCAAATTGTTTCTTTATTTCTTCTATGATGAGTACAGAATGTTTAAAAATGGCGCAAGTCTCATTTTCGTTGAATTTCCTAAATTTTGAATTAACAAAAATTGTTGCGTCTTTGTGGACGCAACGCGTCTTCGAAGCCTTGTTGGGCGTAGAGCACATGGCATAGAGTAAGCCTGCATTATTATTTTTGTCAAGTCTCGTCACGTTGCAGTCAGTTAGTGCCTTTTATCCCTTCGGGGTTTCCAGACGACGCTCAACCAGGAACCCATGAATTATGGAATTCGCCGACTTCATATACTGTAGTGAAGGAATTCAGCTTGCGACGCTGGGAATAGCTAATGTTAAAAAATTGCGAGCTATTTTAGCACCACTAGTTTTATCAAAGTAAATTGTTTCACTGCTTAGAGCAGTTGCAGGAGTAGTGGCGCAGGAGTTTGCAACAACTTTTGGACGCGTTTTCACTTGTAATTCTTAATTATGACTAGGGAGCGGATTTTAATGAAATGTATTTTTTTCTTTTCACTTTCGAATATCGTTTAGTATCGAAATTAATTTTTGTTATGACAAAAGGAAATGACCCATTTAATAGATTACTAGCAGAACCCGGCAGATGTTGTCCTACTCTCATCCTTCTCTCTTTTTCCTCTTTCTCTCTCCCTCCCTCTCTTTACACCTCACACTTTTTCCCTTCCTTTCTTTTCCCTCTCTTTTATTCTCCCTCTCCTTTTCCATCTGTCTTTCCCCTCTCTTCCCACACTTTCTCTTTTCCCTCCTTTTCCCGCTTTCTCCCATTACCCACTTTCGTTTTACCTTCTCTTTTCTCCTCTTCCTTTTCCGCGTTCTACTTGCCCCTCTTTTTTCCTCTATTTCCTTTTCCCTTCCTCGATTCTCCCTCTTTATCCTCTCTTTTCTCCCTTCCCTCTCTCTTTCCCTTACATATTTTCCCTCTCCCATTTTTCCTTTTGTCTCCTTATTTTTTTACTCTTTTCTATCTTTTGTTTTACCTCTCTTCCTTTTTTCTTCTTTCTGTTTCCTTCCCTCCCTCTTCTCTCTATCCCTCGCTTGTGACTCCTGCCCTCCTCGGCTTCGCGCCGCGTTGCACGGCAACGCTCAGCAAGAAATCCAAGTGGATTGGGAATTGCATTTAACTGCAGCGCCTGCTTGTGCGGAATCGCCATTTAGCGAAGTTACAAAAAAATAAACAGCAAAAAGACCTTTTCCGTGAAAAAAATACGCTATATGCCAACTTTCGTAGAGATGTCACACGGCCACCTCCCTAAACGTATCTGCTGGCCTCTGTCGGAATGTATTAGAAACCTGTCTTTAAGCGAGAGGCGAAAAATAATGATCATGGTGCATCTACCAGCATATTATTTATTTTCCGCAATTGCGTTGTATTAAATTTTACCAAATTTTGCAGGGATACTGCGTCAAATCCCGAAGAATAGCGTGAAAATTTTGCGTATCAATGTATACTCTACTTTTGTGGAATCGATGTCGATATCATGTTGTTAAATTCACATTTATTAGTATAATTTCGTTGCATTTTTCATTGGTTTCGACTAAAAAGTATTTTTTTTTTCGTTTTCGGGTGTGGTTGATGCATTTTCGCAGATTTTAATGGTACTTGCTTCAAATAATATCTACGAAATGCAACAAATGATCTCAACAGAATTTCTGAGTTCCCTATTCTATTTATTCGCTCAAAAAATGTTATGTCAGCAGTCAATGATGGAAATGTGCGTATTAACGACGTTAGAGATATTTTAAAAAAAATTACATGTCTTTTTTTTTAATTTATTCAAAAGAACACTGCAAAACTAATTTTGTCATCTCAAAACAGTGTCTTTAGCAATATCCGTACGAAAAGTTTGGGGGACAAAGCTTTTTTGAGAAAATTGCTTCCGAGCTTTTTTGAAAATGCGGAAATTTGATCTCGTTTTCACTGAAGAGTTTAGAGTCTACGTGACAACTTTATCAGATGTCATTTAAAGCACGTGCAATGTAAAAGCAATAATGCAAAAAAAAAAAAAAAATACCGCTAATGTAAATATTAAAGACGTGAGAAACAAGTATAAAATTGCATTACAAGAGGAACTTTTGAGAATTTTTCGAGCCTGTTCCAGAGTTCTAAGACAATAAAAAATATTTTTTTCTTTAAATTAGGGCCTAAGAAAGTATCGAAGAATGTTTTTCTGATAGTGTAAATTGTTTTCTTAGTTATTAATTTTTTTCAGTGAGACATGTGTTGAAAGAAATTCAAATAAAAAGAATAATATTTTTTTTGCTGTGAATGGGTGTGGGTGTTGGGACGGGGGCTAATAAAGGTTTCAAAAATATAATTTTTAGGTTAGAATTATTGTGTAACTACTCATGTCACTTGGTTTAGGGGAACGTTCTGCAATCTTATTCGAGGTACCCCTTTGCAACTGAATTCATCCACTTTTTCGTTACCAGGGCCGGGCAATGGGTTTTTGTTTTTGTTTTTTTTGCACAAAATTCGCCACTTTTTCTGGCAGCATTATATAACTCTGCGTAAGCGAGAACGTAAAAATTTTAAACTTAAAATTTAATTCTCAAATTCAAATTATTTATTGCATGTAAAACTGAATTGAGACTCTGTGGACACCCCAGGCCTTTTTTTCTCTGGGCAGCGCACCATGTCATGCTTTTGGCTCTTACTGCATCTACTCTTTAGCCTTACGCTTCAAAATAGGGCCTTCAGGGCGGCAATCATTCTTCCACGGGTGGAGGGTCTAAACGCTAAGGATCACAGCGCGGCGTCCGAGCGGAATGTCAATCATCAGTCTCCGTCTGTCACTGCAACTTTATGAATTTCGTGCGTTATCGAAACATCAGTTCAGTTAATTATTGCTGGTAATGAATGTTTGGAGAATGTATATTCATTTCATGATAAGGGTTAATTCAAAATGTACATTAAATGAGCCCTCTTTGTAAAATAGACCATTCTGGAAGAGTTTCCAGACTGAAGTTATAGTATGTGAGCGTTGTTGGGATTGTGTTACAATCATTACCAAAATAGTGAGATTTTCCAAGAACGTGTTCAAACAATAGTGTTTGTCACATGTACTGCAGTGCGATCAACATATTTTAACACCAAGATTTTTTAAATTTTCTATGTATTATATTAGTCAATTGTCTAAATATAAGCCTGACAACACTATGCATAAAATTATGTAGTAATGTGTTAATATACTTATATTAAATTTGGTTTTAATTAATTTACCTGAATTGTTCTTGTTTAATTATAGGTTAGTGTTCTGTCATTCCATGGAACTGCAACCTGCAGTTCGCTGGGGCACCAGCTGCTGCTGTAATTGATGAGTAATTTTTTTTTCTGAAGTATAGCACAAAAGGTAGCTTAGTCAATTCACTGCACTGACCAGTACCAAGCAAAATCAAACAGGACAATGCACTCTTGAGGTCAAATTCTTTGTCTCATGAAGGTACCAGAAAAAGTAGTACAAGAACAACAGAACTCTGCCGGTCTCTTTGTCAGGTGATATATTAGTGAGATTCCATTTTTAATATCATAAGTGATCAAAACTTCTTAAAGTGAAATATATTTGTTACTCCTAAGATAACATTCTTTCATAAGAATATTATCTAAATTATACAATTATCATGACCAAGTATGAGAAAAATTCTCAGAATTTCAAACCGCTTCAATGCCTTTTCGCAAACTGACAGCGCTTCACACAAAGCATGGAAAATCTGAACTTATAATTTCCAAATTCGCAATTATCGAGTTCAGCAAAACTGCTACTTTCTTGCTATGTATGTGAACATTTTTTTGAAAATTTAGGAGGATAATGAAAATGTGATCTATGCCTTTTCTTTATGCTTTTCCTTGGTCAGAGGAAAAAAAACACGTGAAGATACAAAATACAGAAACCATTTGAGACAATTTTGAAAATCGTGACATTTAGTTGGATCGAATGGGCGATATAAAATGTGGTAAAAATCCTTATGGTTTAGCTGCTAATGTGTTTCACTGACAGACATTTTACTGCCAATCAATTTTTTGGATCCAAGGAAGTTACTTATGTTCAGGAACAAGATGTCAGGGCCCAGCACAAAGATTTTGTAAAAAACTTGCTTCCCCCCCCCCACTGCATTACAAACTTTATCTGTTCTGCATAAGCAGTAGCTGAAAAAGCGAACGAAGGACAAGTTTATGTAAACTTTTATTTTTTACTGTTTAAAATGTATCTAATTTGCAAAATTGTTCACTACCCCACAAAAAGTTCCTTAAATAAATATATATGTTTGAAAATATTTCTTTCCAAGGCAATGTTCCTAAACCCATAGTATACGCACAGAAAAAAAAATTTAAACACTGGGCTATTTTATGTTCAGTAAAAGATAAGTCTTTAATTCCAATTTATATGTACATTTAACCAAGAGACCAAAAACACCAAATGTGTTTTAGAAAATCTGCAGATAATGTAACGCACAACATGAATGAAATAATTTGAATCCTATATAACAATATTAGAAACATGTTTCTTGTGGAAATGTATAAATAAATTGAGGAACTGAATAGAAATATACTGATGTTACCCAAATAGATTTTTATTGCATGTTTTACACAAACAGCACACAACATAGGTTTTTACAATCGGCGACCTCTTCGTCCACCCTTCCTACGTGTAGAATCTGAAGGAATGGGAGTCACATCTTCAATTCGACCAATCTTCATGTTGGATCGAGCCAGAGCACGTAGTGCTGACTGAGCTCCCGGGCCAGGTGTTTTGGTCTTGTTACCTCCTGTTGCTCTTAACTTGATATGCAAAGCAGTTATGCCCAAAGATTTGCATTTTTCAGCAACATCCTAAAATCAATCACACAAACAGTTACTATAAAAACTCAAAATTAAACAATCCATCCAAAAATTACTTCAGATTGTTAAATAAATAAAAATGAATTCAAGCAATGCAATTTATTTTTCAATAAATGTATATACGACTGTAATACATTTATGTATTATTCTCTACTCCTGATATTTTAACTCAATAAGATATGGTGAAAGAGAGAGAGAGTATAAAAAATTGACAATAGTTGTTAGTCCACTTTGCCCAATTAGTGTAATATTCAACATCACCACCACCAATCTAAGAGAGTCCCCGGAAAAAAGTGTTCTGCCATCATTCGCCAATAAAACTTTCAGGTCTTATTGCATTTCCAAGCAGATTAATTTTGCAGACCGCCAAGTGATCTCAGATCACAACCTGAGTCGTGTTTAGATCTGCAATACTAACAAATATATGTACAGTACTTTGCAGTACAGTACAGTACAGTACAGTAAGTAGTTGTCATTCTTCACTAAAAATTGAACTTTAATGTAAATTATGATAAAAATACATCAATATTAAATCTAGTTGCTGTGATTTCTACTACAAAAGCAACCAAGGGGAAAAAAGGAAACCCCTCAATTTAAACTATGGAAATAAAATGAAGAAAAGTGAAATATCCATCAGATTCATTACTACTCTTTAAAATCTGCCTTAATTAAAAATGGTCAAATATCAATCAGTACTGGTTTTGAACAGCCTTCATGGCAACAATAAGTACAACAAAAGTGGCAAGATATTTTAATGTTTCACGGGAATTATCGCAGAACTGAAGAAACAAAGAAAACCAGTGTTGATAGTAACCACACCAGATGTATAGAAAAAGTTCCCAAAAAATCTACCATGCAAGGAATTCAATGGAAAATAAGGCTCCCATTATTACACAATACAATATTCAACACTTTCAAAAATTAATAACAGGAACAGGTAAACCAATCAGATAATACCAACATATTACAGTATGATTCAGGATAAATTAATACAACAGAGGTTGAGACAGGGATTCTGAGAAACAACACTGAATTGTTAGCACACCTGCTATCAGTTTTATAACAATTGCTGAACCATGTGTACACATTTATAGATTTAATTTTAATTCACTGATTGAGATTTTACACTGCCTTGCTCATGTAAGTTTATAGAATCCAATGTACAGGTTACTCTATGATTCACGTTAAATGAATGTTGCAGATTCGCATAATTCAATCCCAATCCCCACATCAGCCAAAAGGTACAAGCAAAAATTCTTTGAATTACAATGAGGAATTGGAGGTAATGTATGTTCTGAAATTTATGTGTAGCTATTAACTACAAATATCATTCAGATAAGGAATTAAAATCATTAACTGTTTTACCCATATCGGTTAGTAGAACCCATGTTACAGTTTACTCCATGGTTCAGGGTAAATTCATTTTGCAGATTTATATGATCCTCTTCTAAGCAACAACTTGGAATGGTACCGCATCTGCTACATAGTTATCCTGTGATGATCTTTGAATTACAAGAAGCATTTTAACGTCCACATTCATTGGTGTCTATATGGAACTCCATTCAACACCCTCAGAAAATAATTGAAAATTATAATGCTGTTTTACCCATACGGTTAGTAGAACCGCATGTACAGGTTACTCCATGCGTTCAGGTAATTCATTTTGCAGATTTTATGATCCTATTCTAAGAGTCAACTTGGAATGTACCGCACTCTGCTACATAGTTATCCTATGATGATCTTTGAATTACAAGAGCATCTTTAACGCCACAATTCAATTGGCTGCATTGAACCCAGTCAAACCACACCTCTTCACAGTAAATAATTGAAATTATAAAGTCTGTTTTACCCATATCGCGGTTAGTTAGAACCCATTGTTACAGGTTACTCCATGTTCAGGGTAAATTCCATTTTGCAGATTTATATGATCCTATTCTCAAGCAACAACTTGGAAATGGTACCGCATCTTGCTACATAGCTTA
>BOPP01000022.1:9549201-9591296 GCA_017312745.1 Gryllus bimaculatus
TTAGTAGAACCCATGTTACAGGTTACTCCATGGTTCAGGGTAAATTCATTTTGCAGATTTATTTAATTGAATTTTAAGCAACTACTTTAATGGTCCTGCATCTGCTGTAGTTTGTAAATATCTATCAATTGCATGAGAAATTATAAGTTGCCAATGAATTATTATTTTATGGCTCAGTTTAAAGTGATGATCATCATCTTTTAAACAGACTTCCTAGTTCTCGCTCTCTTTATGACGATCTCTGGCTACCATATTGCTACTTGTTCAATTGTCTCTACAATTATTAATTATTTCTACAGAAATTTAAAAAACCTAGTGTTGTTTCTCATTGTCATCTACTCCAAAACACACTATATTGCGAAGTTTTTTATTGATGACATTAACAGGACTACACTACTGTGACGTAGAAAGAACCCACCTCTCCTTGCTGTGGAGTATCAAGAAAAAGTGTGCGGATAAATACCTCTTGCTTATAAACAACCCTTCAGTAAAGAAAAAGCTAATTTCAAAGCATTTTCAGAGGGAAGTAAACTAAGATAAAATAAACCAGAAAATCGTTTCAGTAGTTTTAACGTTTGTCACCATCTTAACTTTTGTGATGCAATTTCAAGTGTTCAGAAAAAAAATTGCTAAGCTCCAAGGCTAGCAAACCTTTAACAAAACTTGACACATTAAATATGAATCTTATCAAGTTTGGGTGTTTGAGCACATAATACAAATGGCCAAGCGCTTTTACGTGCAGTTACACTTTCACTAAAGCAAAACTCACCTGAGCTGCTAACATAGCAGCGTAAGGAGAGGCTTCATCTCTGTCAGCCTTCACTTTCATTCCTCCAGTAACACGAGCAATTGTTTCCCTACACAAAAATTTACATTCACTGTGAATACTCTATACAAGGTCTAAACAAATAGTGACAAGGTACACAATAAAAGATATTTAATATGCTAAACGAAAAGTAAACATCTATTTCACCAGTAAATACAAACAAAACACTGCAGAAGAAACATATGCACAAATTAAACATTAGTTTTCCACTAAAAAATAAACCATTTCCCTATTACGCTCTCCGCAGAAAAGACCTAAAGAGACCATGCTGAATCTAGAACATTGTCTATGAATTTTATGACTTGTACAAACTGAAAACCATGATTTCAAATCTCACCTGCCAGACAAATCCGTGACGTGTACAAAGGTGTCATTAAAACTAGCAAAAATGTGTGCCACACCAAATACAATTTCACCCTCTCGGACTTGAGGGCCAAGTGATACTTGGACTTGTTCCTGCTGAACTTTACCCTTTCGGGGAGCCATCCTTTAACCTAAAACACAGAAGATTGATGTAGATAAGTTTCGTAAAATTCATATTGCCCCGAACTCCTTGTGTGCAATTCCGTACACTTCGTACACTGCAAACGTTGTACAATTTCAATTTACATTCCGGCATAAACTAGAATCAGGAAAACACTGCAATAAAGTTGCAAGCTCCACGTTGCAAATTTTTATCCATCGTTATCAAAATGTATGAATAACATCTACAGATATCAATTCAAACACAGAAATGAAGTAATACCACAAAATTATTTGATTAACGTAGCTCACAAATTAAAACATACTTATGGATTACAAATGTTAAATCTTCAACACGCACCGCAAACACTTTCTGCCAGCCCGAAAACAACGGAACTAAAGAGATCGATTGAAGTTTCATCAGTGAGTGGTTTCCGGTAGATGTGAGTGAAACCTTGTTGCGCGCAGTGAACAAGTAGTTCTGATAGTCACCACAGGTATAGCAGCGCTCGAGTGCAAAGTGGCAGTCAAAACATTTCTCATCTGTTTAATTCATTATTCTACTCTTAAAAACCTTAAGTCTCTATGATTTAAAAAAAAGTGCAATAAAGCTTCGCTGAAACGATATATGCATATCCTGGAAAGCTGGATGACAATGTAATGTAGCAGATGTGCGATTGTCCCTTGTAAAATCATTAACAGATGGCGCTAGTATAAAGTTTCTTTAGTGTGAAATGTTTCTTGTGTACATCTTTGCTTTCCTTATAAATATCAATATAAAAAAATGCTTCACGATGTACTGTACACTTACGAACTCAGCAATTCAGAACTCTAAAATGAAAAAAGATAATATGTGATTACAACTAATAAAATGTTTGGAAAATATTTTTAAACAATTCATTCGTTTTCCATTGCTGATATAAATAATGATCGAAAGCATTTAAGCATTAAAGAATACAGTATTGGATTTTACAACAATATAGTCACATACGTCAAGAAGCAGTAACTTTGGAAATCAGCAGGGTGGGTTATGTTGCAATACAGATTCATGTACAATCATTGGTATGAAAAGATCAGCGGCAGCGCTCTCCGCCATATTTGTTGTTGTCGTCGATGGGGTAGACTAGACCACAAAGTGCTGGGATTGGAGGTTGTGCGGGGTAGGGTTTGAGAGGAGGTGTATCGCGAAGAAGCTGTGTTCTTAAGAGTGACAGTTAAGGTCGTGGTTTGAACTTGTCTGTCATGAGTTTAGTTTGGCAGCGTCTGATTTAGTGTTAGCAGTTGATTTTCAGTTGTCTTACATATACATATATATAGAGAAGAGGGTCCGTGGCCTCTAGATCGCGACCGCGAGTGACCCATCGTTCCTGGGTCAAGGTAGATGCCAGGTTTTGTGTCTTTGTTTTGTTAGGAACCAGCGGCCAACCTGGCTGGGAGCCCTGCGATAGGGGATGACCCCCGTACAATGTTGGACTGGGAAGAAGGAGATAGATTTTCGTTTGAAGATTCGGATAGATTTGATGGAGATTCATTATGTAGTTGGAGCAGTGAACCAGAATCTGTGTACAACAACTGGAGAGGATGGAAGAGGCCTACGCTAGGATCAGGCACCTTTGGATCGTCGAAGAGATCAACAGAAGGTAAGTGTTTGACAAGCTACTTGTATGTATTCTGTGTATATGACGTGTGTAGTTAGAACGCTGAAATTATGAGTCCATGTACCGTGTTCAGTGAAAGTAACCTCGAAACTTGACCATTCACTTGTTTGTTTTTTTGTAATATTTGCTGGTGACGATTAGCATTTGTTTCCAATTATAATTTTGACATGTCACACTACGTAATTAAATTCAAACTTATAATAATGTAATGCCGTCAGTTTGGTGCCGTCATTGTTTTTGTATACTGTCAAATAAATATTTCTTCAATTTTTGGGGAAATGAAGTAATTTACAATGGCGTGACTACGTATCTGCGTTTCAGAGAATTAGTTTTTAGGTTTATTAATTTTTTTTTATTGTGAACTACCAGGTTTGTATTTATCCCCCGAAAAACAGAGTCCGTCAGCGTTGTAGAAATGCATTAAATATCAGTAATTCTATGTATATTATAACACACGTTGGTTGGACTTGGAAGATGCCAAGTGCGCGAACTGTCAGAAGACGGTTCAGTGTTATCATTTCTTCTGGAGAACAAAGGGAGTGATCGCAATCTCTGTCTTATCCTGCGCGTGCACGAACCAAAATATTTTGTTTTGCTTTACGTCCGTTGCAAATTTGTTAATTTTGTTTTATTTTGAGCTTTGTTAAAATATTTTATATTATTACTTTTTTCCAAAATTTAGTATGATAAATTACTTTTCTTTGAAGTTTGATTGCACTTGAAAATAAAGAGGGAGCATTTTACGTCTGCTGTAGGCTGCATACAGTTTTTCCTGTTCTTTGACAAAATTAATAAAATCATATCAATCATTGTTCTGTTGGAATGATAGTGCTTGCTGTTCTTTGTGAATGAAGCCTTAATGATTATATGTCACTGTATTAGCGACTTTTGGGGAAATAAATTACTTTCCTTCCGTAGATCGTTTGTGTGCATATCACATAATGTATTATTATTATTATTATTATTATTATCATCATCATCATCATCATTATTATCATTATTTATTAATTTATTTTCGCCTATAAAAATATTATTTACTCATTGCTTTGTATTTAGCAAAACGGAATTATTGGGCATAGTGGTACTTTTTTGTAATTCATTGTCATTTAGGGCTGAGAAGTTAACTAAAGAAGACGCGCTTATTGACATAACAATGATTTTTCTTCCAAGAAGTAATTGGTTTTTCAGAAAAAGAAAACTTGAGAATCAGTTAAAAAAATGAATGATTAGTTTATTAGATTGTGTTCACTTTCGATCATTCGAGATAAATACCTCGATCGAGATCCTTAGTGTTGGATTTTGCAGATTTTTTATTGGAAAATGGTCAGCAATAGAAATTATATTAGATGCAATGTGTAATAATGTCTTTTTAATATCGAACATCCAAAAACCGAAACGTCCAGGAAACTAGTGTTAATTGGAATGGGAATAATTGATACGCGCTTCTAATTGATTATTTTAAATCTAAATCTTGAAACAAATAAATACAGTTCTAAAAGTATACTTGTAGTTTTAAAATGCTGCCAATTACGCTCATCAATCACGCACACACACACACGCACACATTGCACAATTCAAATCTAATATACAAGAAGGTTGTAAGGATTCTGGATCTCAAGAAAACGTGCGTAGATTATTATTATTATTATTATTATTATTTTTTTCAAATATCAATTTGTATAGTTTTGATAAAGCTAGTAGAAATCAAACAACAAAATGAAGGAACTGTAGAAACGAAAATAAGTCATCTTGATCAATTTAAAACTACAACAAAGCATCATGACTCTTTTCGCAAAAATTCAACTTAGTTTCGAAGGTGCAAGAATAGTGAAGATTCTGAAAGTAGCGATAGGTGGATTCGTCGCGGATCGCAGTTCAGCAGCACATGTGGAAAGGCAAATATTTATGAAGCCTCCGACTTCAGGCTTTTATTTTCTTTCATTCTTTTAAGAAAATATTGATTCGAAAAATTTCTGCAGAGAAAACATGGATACATTAAAATAGATAATGTAATACATTTAAAGAGACATTGTGTGACTAGAGAAATTTTGAGGGGCCGAAACACTATAATTTTCTTCTTGAAAGATTTGAAATGACAATTAAGATGAATATCTCTCCTCGCAAAAATACGACTTTGTTTCAACGGCGAAATAATAGTAGGCTTTTGAATGTTGTAATTTCTGGAGTACATCTCGGCAGCGGAATGCAGCCAGCAGTAAATGTCAGCCTGTTGTAACCTAATTAATGTCAACGGGAGTCTTTTTAGTTAGTATCATTTGTTATTATATATGTACATTTTAGTACATTAATATTCACGTAATAGAATTCAGTAAACAAGTACTGTAATCCATCAATCAAATTTAAAATAGTTTGTTATATGTATAAAATAGAGAGCACATAAATCTCATTTCGGAAATGTTATGATGATTGAAAACTAAAATTCACAATGTAGTCTCTAAAATTGAATATCGGTTTTTAATTCTATTTAGCTAAAAAAACAATTCGAAAAATATCAAAAACATGTTTAACACTATTTTCCAAGAAGTTGGACATTTACGCGAAGCCAGTAAAACAGACAAGACAAATATTGTATTTATGAAATAAATGCTATAGAATGTAATGAACAGAAGGTGTTGCACAATTTTAATATTGTAAAGAAACGCGATTGTTTCATTTTGGAAAGTTTTATTAGAGAACAATACACATGTTGACAATTTTGGCGAAATGAATTTTTTTAATAAGTAATTTTGTGCGAACTGCTCGCTTCCTAGATGTTGCTTTAAGTGATGAATAGCCCGCTATAGGATTTTTTTATTTAAGAAGTGTTATAAAATATATTTTAAAACGTGTGTATGCAATGTTCGCAACGTTTCAAATCTAATTTCAATATTCGCTTATCAACCCAAAGCCTAAACGCTGAATTTGTTGGGTATTCTTCATGTACTACGAGTATATTACTCTTCTAAGGGTGATTAGGTTAAATAAAGCGATTGCATTGAAGTAATGGAATAGTGGGAAGCCAGTTTCGATTGACTATTCATTTCGACCAATCGGTAATTATGAACACATGAATAATAATAATAATAATAATAATAATAATAATAATAATAATAATAATGTATATTAATTGTTAGTGAATATTTGTATGCTACGACTATACGAACTAAACATATGTGGGACACGGCGCGGTGAAGCAATCGACTTTAGAGTAAACGCAATATCACGGGCCGCTATTCATGTTGTAGTTTTTCCCCTTTGCTTTGTTAATTGGAAAAGCTCTCCTGCGATTTCCAAACGGTGAAGTACCGCAACAGCAATATCTCTCTCGGCGCCGCGGGGGCTAACAAAGGGGAAGGCTTCCCCGAGGCAGCGCAGCGAAGCTCGTCGTCTTCCCAGTCTGCGGCAGCGCGCGCGCCCGCCCGCCCGTCCGCCTGCCCGAGGTGTGTTTTTAGAACGGGTTTTCTCCTGGAGGTGTGGAGGCGGCGCGGTGGCGGGGGCAGCGGGCGAACCAGCCAGCCGACCGGCTGGCTGGCTGGGTTGCCGCGGCTGGAACCACAGCTCCTCTCCCCCTTCGCTCCCCGTGCCCGCCGGCCTCCGCGCCGCCCCGCGGTCGGAGATCGAAGTCAGCTGGACGGGCGCGGGCGGCGGTGAGCGTGGGCGGTGCGGGACGGAGGGCGGGCGCCCGGCTGGCTGGTGGTCGTCCTTGCTGCCCTCGCCAGCGTTTTGACCGCGCGGCGCGCAGGCGTGCCACACGACTGGCGGTTCTTTCTAGTCTTATTTTCTCTTTTTTCTTCAGAGGTTGAGTTCCATGGACGAAATGCGAAGTGCGTATTACATTCTGAGCATAGACACTTTTTTAGCCATTGGAATCCTTAATTAAGCTTCCTTTGTGTGATGAAAAATCCTTTCTTTGTTACGCCGTGTAGAGGAGATATTTCCGCCGAACACATTTCTTGAAATAAATAATACAAACGCTAATGACATTTTACTGTGGAAAAATTTCTGCTTGATCGATAATTTTGATGTTTGTATATGTAACGGCTAATTTTCAAATCGGGCTAAATCTCGAATTAGTAGGTTAATTTTCATAGAATTCAAAAAGTTAGTGGATAAAGTCCGAAGTAGGAACAGTTTCGAAACTTACTTGTGACTTAGGCCCGATAAAGTTGGCATTAACCAACAGGAGATGATTGAAGTAGGTGAAGTAAGTTTTCGATGAGTTCAGTGTAATTTTCCCAAACTCTGTAAATTTTCGAATATTTCAAAAGTTTCAGATAATGCGAGGTTTGTGTTATTGTAGCATCGCTATTTTATTGCTTTATGTAGTATAATTCTCGGTAATTACGACTTTCACAAAATTCATCAACGAAAGTACCTATCTGTATTTCGAACACCATGACCCTTCGTGGGAAGGGAGGTTATCCGATTTCTTGTTTTGTGCTGGTAACAATTTAGGCGAAGGTCGGTCGTAGATCTCTCCATGCATTATCTGATTTCACGATGTGTTTGTAGTGTTTTACAGATTTGTGGGTCCTCGAGAACGATGTGTGTGGAAGCAATTTTGTGAGCATGTTTTCTCGCTGTTACTTTAAATCAATCGTGAAAGTTTTGTTGTGAGTTTTGTCATGAAATGCTCGCCGGGCAACTGCAGGACGAAATGTTCAGTTTTGAAGAAAGTTTGCGACATCTGCGCGTCCACAAGACAATGAATACGACAAAAAATTATTAAAAATGTCTTTAATTACATATCTGAATATTTGTGAACATATTAGAGTAGCCATACTTGTACATTTTCCTCCGCCAAATCTTCGTGTTGTCAGCAAGAGATTCTACCAGGATATATCAACAAGGGAATGCAGATAAAAGGTGGTAGCATGATAGGAGATTTCTACTGGTTTCTTCAAAGATCAATCGCAAGACAATATAAACGAAAAAGAAAATGTATCAAACACTTCCAAATGAGTTTAAAGTGCTTATTGTATGTTGTACATATATTTAAATAATCGTTTAAAGTTTTGAAAATAAAAATTAACATACAAAATTTGTAAAAAAAAGTCAAAGAAGATTAATTCGTTTTTGACCTTACTCCCTAGTATACGGAATAAGCATTAGACTTCCTTTCACAATGCTAAAATTAAAAAAGGTGTCGTGCCAGAATAAAGATGACTTCAGATATGGAATCGGAGCATCGATTTCAGTACGATGCAAGTAAATTTTCTTCAGTAGCAGACAAACACTTGTTTTTGTAGACCAGTGTAATCAAATATTTTTGCTAGGTTTTTTTGGGGAAGAGAAATTAATACAAATCTGTCACTTTTTTTTCTTCTTTTTTTTTTTTTTTTGAAATAGCTCCTAAATTACAGAATGGTATTCCATTTGAGTACTTGACAATTGCATTTTTTAGTGTGACTAGTTTTCATGCAATGAAAATGTGTCCATTAATCACGAATTTATTTGCTTGTTTTATCAGCTATACATCGGTGAAAAGTAGGAATTTCTTTAAAATGATTTCAACCGAAATATTCGGGAAATTGGTGATGTAGGAAGAGACAAATAATATTATATAACATAGACATTTATTCTTATTATAAGACATTTTTGAACCCTGAATTTTAAATGTAGTCCGTAAAAATACGGAAGAACGTTTTTCCGGAAGAGGTAGGGAGTGAACTACAGGATTACAGATGCATAGTTGTTCACCCAAGGGGAGTGGAGCTCGTGGGGCATCAGCCTTCCTTTCCCCACGATTTGGCATAGTAAAGGCATAGTTGGTATTGTTCGCATTTAGGCGTGTTGAAGAACATAAATGTTGGGAGAGTAACTCACTTGAATGATGGTTAGTTGGTGAAGTGTTTTTATTTGGAACTTCAAAAATGTAAAATTGTAAATTTAACCATCTACTAACCTGAGATTATGTAATTATGTTAATTGCTACGGAGATTTAATTAATTTACGATTGTGTTAAAAATAAATGAATTTTTGCTGCAATTGATTCTTTATTTTATTAGTGTGGCGGCTAGAGAGCGCCATGACGTAAATCACCCTGATCGGCGCCATTGACTCTACATAAAATCATCATCAACGCGTGTAAGCATATACACATTCCCATCGTACTGTGCCTAAATTTTTGCTGGAATAAGCAAAGCAATAAGGTGACAAAAGTTTTAACGCAATTGGACGAACGGGTATGGCAGCGCATTAAGCACGAACCAAAAACATTCTTTTTTTATATGTTAGATTAGATAATATTCTAATTTTTACTTTTCCTTATACATACGTATATACAGAGTATTATACTTGAATAGGAAAGGTTTTGAAATGTTGTAGAAAATCGATTTCAAGATTCAAAGGAAATACATTTTGGGATCCCCTGAAACTAATCAAAAGTTGTTCTTTTTGAAACGTCCATTTCGTCTGTCTGTGACCACTACTAACGCCTAAACCATACGTGCGTTTTTTTTCCAAAATGCGTAATACCCGGTCGATCTGGATGCATTTTGAAAATTTTTTGAAAAAACTTTCTTTAAAATTTGCGGATACTGTACATGAAGCCCCCGAAATTTTCAAAATTTTCTCAAAAAACCACTTCAAACTTACGAAAGTGGCAGGAGTCCTATTTTCTCGATTAAGCCTGAATTTTCGAAACTTTCAAAATTATCAATTGTTTTCTGTACATTCCTACAACTACAAAATTAAAGATAGTTTTTTCTTTCAAATTAAATTTGTGTCCCTAATTAGTTCTTTCAGGTCATGTACATTTTCTTGAAAATTTAAGTAGTTTTCACGCAGTGTTGCGTGCAATTTGTGCATTTGTAAAAATTACAAAAATTATTTTCTCAAACACTGCTCCAATTTGTTCTTTAAACGTTTGCTAGGGATTTTTCTAAATTCACTCTATAAGATGACATAAACGCCACATTGTCCTATTTTTTTCCAAAATTACAAAAATAAAATATTTATAACTTGTCTATCACTCATTAATATTTCCATTAGCTCCAATTTGTTCATATTTTTATATTTGAGTACATGTGCTTTAAATAATATCATACAAAGTTTATTGACGGATTTCTGTCAAAACTAGCTTAAAATTCCGTATTTTCTGAAACGCTGTCACACGCCATTTTCTCAAAAAGGACTCAAAATTTTGTTTTCAAACGTTTCGAAGGGATAGTGCTAATTGCACTCTTTAATATGACGTAGTTCGAATGCTGCGTAAGTTCATTTCGAGTTGTTTTTTCTTCAAAAATATGCCGTTAATATGCACATTTCCAGTAATTTGTAAACACAATTGTATTTGTAAGTTGGTGTTTCAAACGACTTTAAATGAAGGTTTTTCGACAGCTAAAAAAAATTTTAAAAAATCTGGGAAAGAGTTCCAAATTTCAAATTAACAGTAGCGCTTAAGTATCATTTTCTTAAAAAGTCTCCAAACTTTTCAAAGGAAATTGCCATTTAGGACGAGCTTTTACTCTTCTTTATTAATCTTCAAGTAGTATTTCGGTTCTTTTATTAGGAAACCGAAAAATTGAGAAAAGTTCAATAAATGTACTTTCGGCAGCGATAGATGGCAGCTGGAAAGAATAAGTAGCAAGGTAGAATATCTAGCGGAGACCAAAGGAAATAGAAAACATACGGGAAAGTCTGTGCCATTCTGTGACACGTAGTTTCTTCGTTATAAAATTTAGTTTCTGCCGGGAAAACTTTTTATTTTCTGCATATTCTTTTAATTTGACGCCAGAGCAACGTCAAACTTGCGTGCGTGCGTGCGTGCGAACGCGTACGTGCGAACAGCTCTGGTAAAATCGAATGTATTCATTCCAGATGTACATATACAAAGGTCAGACTTAAATATAAGTTCGCATACAGGAGTTTCAATCCTAATTGAGTGAAAATATTCAAGTCAATATTACCAGAAAATATTCCAAAAAATCCCACAAACTGTTTTTATGAGCTGGCTCCATCTTGTACACTACCTAGTTTTCCGCAACGGATAACTCTTCTGAAATCCCACCAACCTGCCCACCAATGCAAATGGGTGGTGGGTGAATGGGTGTTCGAGTGAAGAATTTGATATTCTGCGTGTTCTCATATTACGCGCACCGGCTGAATTTTCACAGCTTACGACACTACTAAAATCGTGATAGCTAGTCTCCAAGGAAGATCTGGCATTAAATATTTAATATTCACGAATTGTGTTGCGGAATTTTTGTATTCTTGCTTTGTGAAGAACTGAGGTGTACTGGGGTATTGTAGTATTATGAAGACTATTTTTGTTTAAATATTTTATTTGTTGAAGTGTTGTACGAGAGTATTGTATTTGTTGAGCTGCAGCAGTGTGAATGCTATTTTCTGATAATCTGTTTTGTGTGATTTTGTTCAACAGCATTTTTGTTGTACTAGCTATAGTAATATTAGTACAATTGGTTTTCTTAGTAATGAATATATGTTCCTTGGACAAACCCTACTGTGTATTGAACATTTCAGGTCATAATGGGATTGTATCGTCTAAAATGGTACTACAACTGATAATTAAAATTTTTCTTGTTCAGTCGAGGACATACAAAAAACAGTGGACCGGAAAAATCGCATCTATTAATGAACTTAAATATGATTGATAGGCGTTCAGTTCTTTTGTAAAATGTGTCAATAAAATTTTATAGTAACAAATTAATGTCAAGTACGTGTGATGAAAGAACCGCTGTTTTAAATAATTATTATTTTAGAGTATTAACTAGATGAATAGGGGTGAAATGTGTATACACTAATGAAACCCCTACTTTTCACGTCACTATAATATTCGTAAAAGACTCGTGGAGCGATACGCAAATGACCGTCGTCTGTGGCAAGTAGATGGAAATCAACGATGTGGGAACGGTGTTCTCGTGGAAAGCAGTCACAGAGAAAAACATACATTTAATGATTTTCGATTGTTCAAATAATTGAACAAGTTTTTGCAGCCGCATCAAATACTGATAAATTGGAGAACTGAAGTGAATCTAATTTTGGAAAAAGGATCGTCTCGAAGAGCAAATATGTACGAGACGGGGTCTTTTTTATTAGGCCTGACGAGATTGCTCTAGCTGACTGTGCTATTGATTCATTTTACCGTTCATGCCAGTCGAACTTAACTTATAAATGATAGTTTTGGAAGTCATGAAGAGGAATACACTCCAACAAATCGTTTTTTAAGTGTTTTGCCTCATTGCGTAGATAATTCCTCTTCTGAATATGTCCTTCACACTTTCTTCTTCTTCTTCAATATAAAAAAATTACATCGTACTTTGATGTTTGAGGCAAAATATACTATAATATTTTGTTCCATGGCTAAGGGAAAATGTGCATGGGTTTTTAAAAAACGCGCTCTTTTAAGGGATGCAAAAACGATAAATCGCTCAGAGGAGAAATTGTCAATAATTCCTCTTCTCGTCTGTTCATCGTCCACGTCTCACAGTACTCCTGTTGTCGGAAGAGGAAACGTATGTTAATGAAGGAAAGAGCTCTTCCTCTGTAGAACTGTCATCTACAAGGAGTCTCTTGCAACTAGATAAAATCATGGGGGAGGGAGATGTCACGCCTGTCAGGTCTAGGATGCGACCAGAGCAGCTGGGGCACGGTGTAATTTTGAGACGTGAGCTGGCGGAACCCGTATGAACGAGTAAACCGAACGGATGGATTTTTTCTATCTTATTCTATCCCCAGCCGACGTATTTATTCTAATTTGTTGAGTTTCATTTGAACTAGTGTATCTAATTGAATTTTTTTTATTTTACGGTAATTGGCGTTTTTATATTTGTAATAATTATTGAAATTTTCGTAGATAATTTTAAAGGATATATTTTATGATTCAGCTATTGTTAATGTGATTGTCATGCTAAAGATGGTTAGATTGGCAATAATGAGAATTAAATACTAATAGAAATTAAAGCCTCTAGTGTTTTTTTTATTTGAAATTACCCCTCTGTGTAATTTATGGGATTATTAATTCATTGTTAGACAGACGTTATTAAACAAGAGAAATGGTGCATGCTGTTTTCGTCAGCAGTGCTCTTGATTTGCGAAGGAGAATATTAAATACTACACACACAAATTAACTACACAACATCGCATTTCCGTCGGACATCCTCGTAATATCGATACGACGATCTTTCAGTCAAAATCAGAAATTCAAAAATATTGCGTTCCATTATTTCGCGATTAAAGAAAATATTGTAGAACTACTTGTTAAAGAACGGTTGCCTTTGTACAACCCAGTAAGCGGCACATGCCGCAGCTCTTCCCTCACCGCGTAGAAGCGCCTTACGATTTGGGCGGGGCCCGTGAGGAGCCCGTGCTTGGAATGCGTCGCGGCGGCCCGGCCTGGCCTCGCTTCGCCTCGCGTCGCGTCGCTTCGCGCGGAGCGTGCGACGAGCGCGGCACGTGGCCTTGGATTCGTCACTTGGCGTGCGGAGACGCTCGCCTCGCCTCGCCTCGGCGCCGTGCCCGCCGCCTCGCTGCGATCTGCGACGCCGACGGTCCCTGGGGGAACGGGAGGGTTGGTATAGAGGCGTTACTCTAAGAAGGGACCGCTTGGTCTGGTCGGGAAACACCCGAACGTAATGCAGGGCGATGACAGTACAAGAGGTAGTGATGAAGCCATTTACAAATATTGCTAAGAGTAAACGAACGCACCGACAAAATGAGTGCATGGACATAACCAGCAATTAAATTGTCAGCAGTGGCCAAGCAGTAGATGTCAGAGGTCCCTCTTTATAGTGATCTCTCTTTACGGCGAGGCGAGCTCGTGCATGCAGCGACTGTGTGTTGTGCTGTACCAAGGGGGAAGAGAGAGACTACTGGAAATACAGTGCGGAGTCAATATCGATGGGTTTTATCATCCTTTTTACCTCATGATGTCAGTAGGGGGTTTTATTTATTTTATCTGTTAATTATATTGATTAATTATATCCCGACTGGGGGATTGATGGTAGACGAGGAGATGGTAATACGAGCCTCCACTTTTATTTTGACGATAAAAAAATTTAAATGTACGTTTTTTATAACAAATATAATTTAAACTGCAACATTTTTGTAAACGTATATATATATATATATATATATATATATATATTCAGGTTTGTTTGCCCCATCTTGTTTAAACGCCTTGGTACACTTTCTTCTTATAAACAGACCGTAGTTCAGTAATTCATAGTCAGTGTTGAACGCCGTGTTTTTTTATGATGAACTATCACTTTAAAATACAAGAGTTATAACTTTATTTCTTAAGTTCAGTTATTAAGTGATATATAGATCTCATAATATACGCACGAAAACCGAGATTGGTTGATGCAGATCTTACCTGCTGTATATCTAAAATGAGTAACATTTTAAAAATAAATATGTAATGAAAATGGTAAGAATATTTCATCAATATGTAAAATGGAATATAATGTGTAATATTAAAATACTCTAATTTTATAACATTTACATAATTTGAAATTACATTAAAAAATGTAAAAATTTTAAAAATAAAACAAAAGTTTTAAAAATCATTTGGAGAGTACAAGTTGATGCACACTTAGCGCCATAGAGCTTTCCTGTCAGTAGTAAAATATCTATTGTTTCCCAGGATCGTAGTTTAGCAGTCAGACCAAGGCGCATTTAATCAAGGTTAATATGCATCTTAAGCACACTAGACGCAATGAGCCATACTACGAGTAGACGCATGCTGATATCTACGACTAACAAACCATCACTGCAACGTGCAACATTCTTATCAAAGTGTTATTCGTCGGCAATCGCTAAAGTTTCTCGGAAAGTAAGGTGAAAGGTCACAAAACGCGGCGAAAGTGATACGTTTCACAACTAGATTTCACCAATAATGAAGTAAAAATGCTGATTTTTTTGAAAATACTTGTTTTCATAAACAATACGTAATAAAATTTTTAAAAAATTGATAGAATAAAAAAAATATTTCTAAAAGTAGCAAAATATGGAATATAGTGCTAAATATGTAGACGTATGTAACGAAAACAATTGGAGATCGTGTTAGGAGAGAGACGTTTCGCCAAGATAACAATTTTGAAACGATAAATAGAAAGATAAAAAAAACGTAATTACATAAAATTCCGGTCTGTATTTCAATAAACGTGTATTTTAGAATGTCTGTTAAAAAGGTTTACAGTTTACGTTATTATTGCCGTAGTACGTTTAGAATATAATTGTGATGCTTTCTCTCCAAGAATAAGTGTTTAATGCATCGTTCCTACATCGCGTCTGGTTGTGCCACACGGTACTTTCTCGCGTGAAACGAACCAAGTTATTAAGTATCACCCGCTTTTGCTCTCCGAGATTAACGAGGGTAGTTTTCAAAGTTACAAGTCTTTTATTAGGTTGCGTACGCTATATTTTATTTAATCGCGCCGGCACGCAATACGCCAATTACGGGAGACGTCTATTAATTCGAGGAGCTACGGAAAAGTGGGCGGTGTGGCGCGGCGCGGCGCGGCGGGCGACGCGATGGCGAGTTTCCGAGTCACCACCGTGCTTCGTCTCCACGTGAGTGTTGGCTTCGCAGCGCTGGAGATTCACCGGGCAAAGCTTGGGGATCAGAGGATGCTCTGTAAATTTAAATCTTTATTTATTAATATATTGCTAATCGACCCGTTGAAGAATGTATTTACTTTTAATTAATTACTAGCCAGTAATATTTTAAACATAAGCTGAATTTCACTTCGATATACAGCATAATTGTTTTTGATTATGGCTGTTGTTGGTTTGTATTCCTGTCCTATGTATCACATATTGCAATTGTATATATATATATTTTCTTTTGTTTTCAAAAACTAGCTGTTAAGATCAATCTGCTATGGAAAACAAGGTTTTGTGCATTAGTGCTCCTTTGCGGTGTCACACTTGCGAGAATTTTGAGGTTTCGTTTATAGCCTCTTCAAAAGATTTCTTGGTAGCCTCTCCTGTATCAAAGTGCTTTCATGTTTTTAATTTGGCTTTTTTTTAAAAAAAAAAAATGTGAACACTTTCTCTCACTCCGCGAGGTCAGGGAAAGAAGTTTGAAGATAATAAGATCAACGTAGCAGTAGAACGAAGGTGAAATATTGTTTGAAAAGTATTCTTCTAAAATGTAGTGGATGGAATAAGCAGCCGAGAGTACCCTTAATTGTATTCGTCAGCCTTTTGATTTGCTTCTTTTCGAATCTAAGAATTCTTATCGATTGATAGACATTTCCAGGCACATCAATTGCTTTTTTTAGCCTAGTTAGTGTAGTGAATTTTACGCGGGAGGTGGCGGCGTTCCTCTTCCGCTGGGTGGGGAGATCTTGTGCCGAACTACAGTTCGGCTAACGGGGGATTTCTAAAACAAGTCGTCTCCTCCAGCTGGGCACCGCCACAACCAAACAAGCTCTAAATTCCCGACATGTGGCAGTGTAGTGCATGTAAGTGTGTGTATGTATGTGTGTGTGTCCGCGTGCGTGCGTAAGGGGAGATGATAGGAGAAGGAATCGGAAGTAAATATTGCGCATAATCCATGGCCTGTTTGTTGGGCACTTTTCCGGTATTCGTCTGGTTTTGAACGAAGAAACTACGGAAAATTACCTATCAGAGTAGCCGGCCGCTAGAATTCTTCTCTGGACAACGTCTGAATTCCATCATGTTATGTATTTAGAGTCGAAAATCCGCTATCGCCGAACTCGAACTCTAGAACCTCTTGGTCAGAGGAGCTGAGACAGCAGCTCTGGGCTAAAGCCGGGTTTAGAATTATATATAACAATCATTAAATTGTTTTGAAAATGGTTTAACCTTTCAGTAAATTAAGAGGCGTCGCTGAAGAAGAGGAAAATTCTTTGAATTAATTCATGAAATGGTCTTTTCTTTCACATTCGCAATTCCGATTGTGGGGTGATGCTGAAAGTTGTCTTTAAAGACCATCTCTAGTGTCGTCCACATGTTTAAGTAGGAAAATGAAAGTTGTTTATTATTATTATTATTATTATTATTATTATTATTATTATTATTTATCGAAAACTGTCCACTCATGCAACTCCTTATTGTAGACAATATGACCAGCAGAATTAGTGCAACTCGGAAAATACGGCATGGATGGCTTTTTCTCTTGTAAGCAAAGTCCAATGGTGGAATTTATGCCTTATTTGTTCGAGTCGAGGTGTTGGCGACATCCTGGTTCCTTCGAATCAGAGATCTCTCGACAGGTAATGTTAGAAATAGCGTTCCGGTAATCGGAGGATCCTTGCACCGCCCCTCTTTGTATCTCGCCCCCCCCCCCGCCCCGTCTTTAAAATTAGTGCGCGGCTTCGCCTTGTGGGGGCGTGACGTCGCTCGTGCGTCACCATCGATCGGCGTCGCGGCGCGGGGCCTCGTGGCTGGCTGGCGGTCGGCGCGGTGCGGAGCGGAGCGGCGGGGCGCGGGGCATGGCCAAGGCGCAGGACGCGGGCCGCCCGAGGGCTGTGGACGCACTGCCTCGCAGTCTCCCTTCTGCCCGTCCGCACTTCCGCCCAGGGTAGGGTTGAGAGGGGCGTGGGCTCTAGAGGGTTGCAGCCCGGGTATGCCAACCAGCTGAGACGGAGGGTGCGGCGAGGAAAGGGCTCCACATGAACATGTTTAAAAAGCCGATTGGCTCGAAAGATTTGGAATCGGTTGCCTTTCATCGCCGCCATGCAGGTTGCACTCTTATTGAAAGAAAATATGAACGTATCAATGTAGGAGACTCGTCCGATATCGTTTCAGTGCTCTGTATCTCTACCTGGGAGTTGAGAGATGGTTGTGCTCTCGAGTACCAAGAGGACATATGGCGCCCAAAAACACGACTTCCTCTATTTGTACTTTCCTCCCCGCAGAACTGGTATGATATGCTCTGCATTGTGTGAATGCAACTTTGCTCTACGACAGAACAGAATGGTGCTGCATCTTTCCCGAGTCGTTTTCGCCCTTACGACACTCGCGCTTGTCCAGACAGCATCTCCGTTGGGATGCGGCGCCATTGCTTGATAGAGAAGCATTGTGGTAAGTGTAGCTTGCTTGGTTCGACAACGTTCGTTTCGTTCGCGGGAAGATGGCTGTAAATGAGACTTTTTGCATCGCGTCAAGCCGTTTAGGGAAGGTGGATGCGTCAGTGAATAAGATGGTTGATGGGAGGGCATGGACTTTTTTTGTGAGATAACGACTTTTTTACTGCTATATTGGTAAATTAAGAAACAATATCCGCACCTGTGTTCTTTCGACTTTTTTGGACGGGATACTGTGGCAGTGCTGGTGTGGATGAGCGGTTTTTGTTTGTTTGTTTTTGTTTTTTGTTGTTTTTTGCGTCATTTCTAATGTATGTAGTCTCATCTGGACCGTTTTCCACCGAATTATCGGTTTAGGCTTTTTTAATTTTTCTCTCTTTGTTTATATCTTTATCTTCTGCAGAAGCGATCGTTGGACGGGTCTGCTTCCCTTGCAAACTTGCTTCGTGGCCGGTCTAAGATTTTCGCGCGGTGTCTTTCGGGGCTTTGTGACAAGAGCGTTGTCGTTTGCAGTGTCGCCCAGACGAAGAGGAAGACCTGGCAGGGCATGGCGTGATTCTTCAGCCGCAGAAACAGTCGGTGCCGCCGACGCGGCGCAGCGCTTGCGTGCAGAACGCGTGGTGCCCCCCTGGGGATTTGGTATTTTGTAGGTCTTCGCCTTTCAACACTTATTCCGTTTCACACTGTAAGGTTCCTTACACCCTCGGAGATTCGTACCTTGTATACAATCCTTTGAAGCAATGTGTACTTTCCGGCAACACTATGGGTACACACTGATTCCAGATCGCAAAGAGAGTTTAGTCTTAAAAATTGGTAAAAGTGAATGACAAATAGCAAGCACGGATACTCTGTAAAGGAGAATTTATTAGGAAAAAGTGGGTAAGGAAAACTTGCGTTTAGGCAAGGAAACATAGTTATAAATGACAAAAATTACTTAACTGTATTTTAATTCCGAAAAACGTGGAAAGAAAAATTAACTCGCTCAAGGACTCTCAAGTTCTCGTTGGAAAAGTTCGCTAAGTCTTGTTCCCTTTCGAACTCCATCTCCTGCTCCAGCTCCAGTTCTTGTGTGAGTGCGCTCGATATTCCAGAAAAGCCCGTTTCGCTGGGTGCAGCCACCCGCCGAACAAACGCTGATTCGGCCGCGGCGCGCGAACAAATCATCGCGCGCCGCTTCCCCCCTGCGTCGAACTCGGCCCCGTAAATAACGCCGTTCCGAACAACTCTCCCCCTCTCCCCTTCTTCCTCCCGCTCTCCTGTCCGCTAGCCCGCATCGGCTGCCTGCGGTCGTGCGGGCTTTGCGGGCGGGAGGAGGGAACAGGAAGGCGACAAGAGAGAGGGAAAAACGAAGACTGGCGCAGAGTTCGCAAACCGCGCGTCAACCCGCCCAACAGGCGAAACGAGACGAAGCGAATCGCAGAGCTTCCCGCCTGCTCTAGCCAAAAGAGGAGTGCGATAAATACAAACGAAAGGAGACGTCGCGATACGTGGGTTCTGTCGAAGGGCTCTTCATTAAACCGCAACATGCCGGTCGATTTAAAACGAATATCTCATTAAATAGGACGACTGTGCTTATCTACGCCGGCTCGTCGCGATCGCCTTTAAAACGAGAGTTCGGGTTGGAGCCTTGCAAGTGCCTGCCCACATACGCCCCCGCCTCCGGCTCGCACTTGTCCAGCACGCGCACACCATCACATCACATTGCATCACTTCATTCACGCTTGCACTCGCACACACACACACACACACACACACACACACACATACATGAAAATACAAACATAGGTGATTTGCATAGCAAAAGAGACCCCTGAAATTTAAATCGTGGCCCCTCGGCGCTGAGGAAAAGGAAGAGGAAGGACTTTAAATTACTCCATTAACTTTTTTCGCGCTGTCTTGTAGAGAGATTTTTAAAGAGAATTAATAGTTTTGCCATGAGGCCTCGATTCATAACGGAGTTTCTCACCTCGGGAGGAATGAAGGCTGGCACCCGAGATCGCTCGCTCAGGCTCTATCATTTTTTTTGCCAGCAACTATATGAAATAAATATATTGACTGGTCAAATAAGAGAATAAACGGAGCAAAATATGCACACAAATGACTAAAACTGTTTCACTGAGAAAGTATGTACATTTGCATTATTTTGATGGACATATGGGCTTGGCTTCAAACATTACTGCAAAACAAAGACACATTTATAATTAGAAGCAAGAAAATCATTTATCAGCCCCTTGACGCTATGGAATGTTTTCATCGTGTATTTTTTTTTAATTTATTGGAAATTATATCTAATTGTAATATGAAAGGTATGAAAAACTTGTGTGTCCTGGAGAATTAAAGTAGTGTGAAAGTTAGAAAATCTGGAAAAATTATGCCAGGAAATGAAGCCAGAAAAAAATAGGCGGGTATTTTTTAATATTTTTTTGTAAATTATGCTTTGAGTTTTTTGTAGGATTTATTTTCCCATCTTTAACACTTTCGAATTCCTTTGAAAAAGTTCCTTGCATCTTGACGTTCATAGAAAGACTTCATTACACCGTACATGCATAATCGAGAATGGTGGCTGAGAGCATCAACTCGTGACACTGCAGTGCCTCTGGCCGGCAGGTCCTATGTTCGAGTCCCGACAGAGGCAAAATTTTCGACACTAGCTTGTCTGCTAGGTCGACAATCGCTACGCGTACCATCTTTCCTTTCTCTTCCTTGTCCTATTCTCACCCCTTCCACACAACTTCACCAACAGACACTACACTACTACACATACTGGGAGACCGGTCGGATCGGGTGTTTAGAGTTTGTCTCGACCTTGGCGGTGCCATGCTGGTGGGAGCACCTCCTTGGGGGGAACCGCCGCTAGCCGACGGTGGGTCGGCACCCGATCTTGCAATCCAGTGGGGGAAGATCAGTCACATGTCGAGGACCAGACATGCTCTACACTTACGGGACTAATGACCTCAGTAGTTGACGCTGACGCGCCCACAATCGCTAACAACCAACCAACCAGCACACGCATGACGCTTTGATGCGAAGAGATTGGTTGTGTCGATAAGCCTTACGGGATTAAATTCATCTTCCGTCGGAGACCTTCAATATTGTCGCGCCAGCGCCTCGAGGGGAAGAGTGGGAGTGCCCCGACCAGCAAGAAGAACGACGCCACCAGATACGCAAATGAAAAGAAATCTTTCCTCTTTAAACCTTAGTTTAGAGCGAGAATCTATCATTCTAATCGCGTCGAGTCTTCATTTATTTCTGAGGGTTTTGTTTCTCTTGAGAGTTGCGGTGTTCTTGCTGCTTCATGATTTATTTTCTTGTTTTTCGTAACTGCCGCCTGTTAGTCTGTTGGTATTTCTTTCGGTGATGACTCATAGCTCATTATAACGATGATGACCGCAGAGTGCAGTAATGCGACACGCTGGGAATTCCTATATAAGATTTTTTCTGTGTAACATTTTTATCTGATACTGTTTGTAACAATGAACTTTGTTAGGCAACTTATCGAATTACTATTTCCGTAATTAGTATCTAGCGTTAGTTGTTTCATTGTACCTAGTACACTTAAATTGGGCATTGTTTCGCTGCTTCCTGTCTGTCCTATATGTATTTTTGTTGTTCCAGGTTTTATTCATATAAACTAAAATGTTTCCACGATGATTGATTGGATTTCTTATTTGCCCTCCATCTTAACATAAGTAATCGAATGATATAGTTGTAATACAAATTTATAAGGAATCAAGCTACAAGTTAGAGAAATGTACTCCTATGTGTAACCATTATTTCAGTCGATCTGTCAGGACATTTAATGAAATGGAAAAATAATTGTTGATACTTACGTTGCATTTGCTATGAAAGTGCAAGTTCATTTCACATTATCTGTCAGGGATTTGAAGATAAGTCTAAGTGGACGACTATTCTACCAAAATACTGGTTTTGACGTAAACCATGGTGTAGTGTTACCAGGTATCATTTCCATCAAAATGTTCTTGAATAAAAGGAGTCAGTTACAAAATGTTACATCCATGTATACGAGCGTTTCAAGTGCACTGCGTCACAACTGCCTTAGAAGGTTCTAATTCCTTCCTTAAAAACGCACCCGAGTCGAACAAAGAAACATCACACACTGAAAGTTAACCTGTCAGTTATCTTTTTAGCTGTTGAATGCGTGCAAGTTAAAAGAAACCAAACATTTGCTCCCCCTTTAAACTCATGTTCAAATGCTTAATTTTGAAGATCAAAATTCCCGATACAACACTGGTAGAGTAACCAGTGTGCAATGTGTGTAATCCTACCAGTTCCCAATACTCTTACTCCTTGTCAGACACCATGCCTGAAGGAATTCTTTAGATCATTTTCAACTTTTTCCTTAACGTTTAAACCACCCTTCATATGTCCCTACCGTCTTTTCTCATGTTCCTTTTCTGGTTTTGTTAAATCCCCCTTCCGAATCATTGCGTCTTATTTTTTGTCTTTTTGCTTAGATTTGCTCTCAGGAACGAAACTGTACTTTATGCGCGCGCCTTGCATTTAGAACGAAGTATTTTTTTCTTCGCAGTTAAGAATATGTCGTTTTGCGTAAATATTCGTATTGAAGTCGTGCTGTAACTCTGTGCGATGGCGTTGCTCTGGCGGGTTCAGCTTCCGTGTAATATCGGCGGGCCCCGTTCGCTGGTATGACCTTCCTGTAATCTCGTTTCGTTTGATTAAGCTAAGAGCTCGAGACGAGATTTTTTGATCACTTTTCGTTTGCTGAGGCAGCACGCGCCGTGTTCCCGCGCAAGCTCCTGCCAAATGAACCCCGTTTTTTAAGCTCGCTTTTTTTGTCAACGATTTTGCTCGTTTGGGAAAGTTCTTTCGGATTTTTTGAAACGATCCCCCAGCTTCGCGTGTGCGAGAGTACGAGAGAAAATTGTCATCTCACGCGTAGCTTTCCGTTCAATAGTGAGCAGCGATACTTTGGAAAAGAAACGGAGGCGAAAAATTTTTAAAGATCGCAATAAAGAATCTGTATTAGTGCGCTTTTTAGAAGGAAGGCTGGAAGGGAACAGTCCTTGATCATATTTCTTTCTGTAAAAACTGGAAAGTGTAATATGTAAGTTTTGGTATTGTCAGTATTTTACTGCCGAAGAGAATTGAGTAATTTAGTTATATATTATGTTGAAAGTTCAGCATATTTTATATTATCGTTTCGATTAGAAAGTTTGAGTTCTCAAATTACTGAGGATAGTTTTCAACTCCTTTGTAATGAGTATGCAATGAATCTATTCTTTACATGGTTTCTTTGCATTTTCTTCGTTTTGATGGGTTTTGAGAGGTTCCCCACGAAGTATTTCTTTTTCGTCCTTTAGTGTCGTTTACGAGAGACATGAGATAGAAACATCTTTGGTTTCTTTATCAGTTATGTTGATCAGCATGATACCAGTGATTCCCGAACCATTTTGGGAGCAAAACGTGAGCGTCTAATCTAGTCATTGAATCTCGTTCTGACCTAGAGCTGTCTGTTCTCGACAGTTTGTCCCGGGCAAACAGTTGCCTTTTGATCAGAGATGTGGGCACGTCACCTTCCGCCTCGTTTAAACACAACAGATACGGGCGATATAAGGTGCAAGTCAGCTTGTGCAATTAAATGTAAGCCGCATCATTTTACAGAAACGATTTTCAATGTGCGATCAAGAAACGAACATACGTACAGGAACAGCAAGAATGGCTGAACATTGCGCCAGATGTCAATGAAATTCAAAAATATCAATGACCTTTTTCTGCCGGGAGGGGAGGTATTGTCTGACTCGAGAGGCAGTGAAGTGATCATTGATAAATCTGAGTGGGGTTGGGTGACAAAAGTAAACCTACTAACTCAATAGGGAAAAACTCACCACACGTATCTTCGGTGAGTGAACTCGCGTGACGTATTGCATAACCGGACAGGCGCCCTGCCAAACTATCGAGGCCGTGCCAGGTTTTATGTAGGACTTCCGTTACCTCATTCATCGCACCTCATTGTCCCATTAGCAAACAGGCTGTAGAAAGCGTGTATATGTAATGTGCAAGCGGAAATCAGCCCTCCCTGAAGTATTATTCCTATCGCCCGACTACATTGCCAAGCTTGTGCATTTACAGGTTTGAGTTTAGAGTGGCAGCTCTTCCTTGCGTCTTCTGACTCAGTCTTACACCATAATCCATATCTCAGTTCTATTTCGGGGTAATCTATTTTTGAATATTGTTTTTCGGCATGTCAGTCAAATGTCGTTTATGCAAATTAATTGGTGTTCAAATATTATATAATTTTGTTGTTGCATGCACGTTTAATTCCAGATTGTCTATGAATTCATCCCTACGCTTGAACTTTCACCTTTTGGTATTACATTCCGTCCTTTCGACATGCACTATGGGATGGTGGCCGATGAGACCTCACCCTTTCAACCAGAGTTTCAACAGAGTCAACCATCACATCCCTTGGCCCGGTCGCTCGTTCTAGGCACCGAAAAGCTGTATTTTTCTTTTAGGCTTGCTTATTTTCACTGTATTGTTTCGTGTAGTTTACAATAAACAAGTGGTGGGCTCACTTTGTTACTGTTGCTGCTTGGAGCCTTTTCTAGCTGGCAGATTATGCACAAGCGGCGAGGTTACGTTTGTAGTTCCAAATACTCTTTTGTTTGTTACATTTATACCGCAGAGGGTGTTTTGTGCGAAATGGATGGGAAACGGCAAATTGTATGAATCATTAAAGGTGCACGGAACCGCCAAGTACGTGTTGTTGTGTTTGATCACCAGTTTTCCAGTGAACGAAGAAATCAAGAAAATTCCGACAGATGTGAATTAACCGTTGAGCTAGATGTGTGTTGTGGGTTACATTTCCACATACCTGATTTAGATGTGAGTTTTCTAGAAATTTATGGATTTTCGGATGAATGTTTTGTGTTCAACTCTTCACAGTTCAGATGTTATTATAGAAAATTTCATAAGAATGATATCTGTTGATTATTTCCATTAGAACAGGTAAATAATACATTAATTTATGGCGACACCGTATGGATTTGTTTTTAATTTACCGGCTGGAGTACCGGTACGTGCAATTTAGCGACCTTTTAATCTACAAATTAATTTTATTCGGGATTCGCCAACATCATGCAGAATTGCAAATGATGCAGAATATCAGCTATGATGGGTTATGATAAGCAGAACTCAGAATTCGATAACCTTGCATCTTTTATGGTTCATTAAGAATACTACGAATGTTAGTACCAAATTAGCTAAATTTATCTTTGCATGGAATTTAATGAAGTTTGTTTCCGTAATACAAGTAAGGTCATCAAATTCTATTTTATCTTTCAGGAAAGTATATTTTTTTAGTATGTAGTTGCAAACGTTTTCTTGTGGTTTATTACTCTTTCTCGTGCCTTGAAAACTTTTCACATATCTGGTAAATTATTACGCATTGCCAATCCTAGGTGTCGAGGAGGACCGCACGGTAGGCCTGGTTCACGTTTTTAAGTCGTGAATCACCCAAGGTCTCTAAAACTCGTGACAATCATGTGTTTTGGACATTTCCCTAATGGCATGATCGAGCAAGTTACGGCTCGTGGCTTCTTGAAGGAGCGCTGCCAAAAATGTCATACTCGTATAGCAAAAATTTAATATTCTACAAATAAATACATTTATTATTTTCCTGTAAGCGCTCCACTCAAGACACTTCCACACGTTTTTCTCTCGTTTTGTTATGAACAAAACAAAACACTAGTGGTGCTCGAACAGCACATACTTTCTCGTATTATTTGTGAGGGTTACGTAATATTTTACAAGTGGTTGAACCCGCTTAAGTATTTGGTCTAGCTGGTCACGAACAAAGGTGTACAAGGTTCCACATGCGACCTATTACCATGCTGAGCTAACATCTCTGAAACCAGAGTGAAGATATTCGTCTAAATGGTTCGCTTTTACATTACAGACAAAAGTTTTAAAAAAATAAACTTTTTCGGCATAAGAGACTTACAAAGCTAGTGTTTCTGTCGAAGAATCCTCCCCCTTGGCCGTAGCAATACAATAATTGTCATGCGACGAAGTACTAGACGTGAAAGCAAAAATGACTTACGCTGATCTTAAAACATTTAGTAATTTAACACGGACGTTATGAAATGTTCTATTGCATATATTTTCCAAGGACTTGAAATTTCTATCACTTCCTTGAATATTTTACGATTTGGTATGATAATGAGTAGAGATCGGAAAAATTTGTACATAAATATGTCACGAAAACTGTAAGAATATGTAATAAATATCTAAATATTTGTAATATCAAAATTCATTAATTTTAAAACTCTTTTACATAATGCAAAATTAAATTTATACAAAAATTTCTAAACTTTAAAAAAATACCACTCAACTTTAGTAACAAAATATTCATCTATTGCTGCTGGGACATAGGCAGTAATATAAATTGGAATTTGGCACCGCAATGCGAATACAACCATTTAGAAGTAGTCTTTGGAGGCGAATTACTAGCAACACGCACACATTTCTAACGTCGCGCGCTCGAAATAAGTCTTAATTTTCGCCAAAAAACTGCGAACTCCCTCACACAAAGAGGAAGAATTCATTTCTAGTATGAAACTTTTTAACGGAGGTAACGGAGACAATTTCTTCAGTATTCAATGTCCAAACCCAAAGGGTTGCTAACTGTCTTCCAGAATCCTCCCCCACCAGACCAGAGCTCAAAAAGTCGTGTGGCATTTTCCTTGGCACAATTTCGTCGAAACCTCTCCCAGTAGTTCTCAGCCTCGACAATGCTATCCTGGTCCGTAGTGTTGCAATCTGACGAGACGCAATAAATATATTAACATAATTCATCGTACACTGGCGATAACAATGGCCAGCAAACAATCGCTGCAGCGTGAACTCTGAATGTTAAATGGCGGCGATCGCCAATATTTCTCCGAAATTAAGGTTAAAGGCCACGATCCGCGGCGTCAGTTATACTTTTCACACGAAAAAATGAAAATGACCTCAGCCGCTGACGCGCACTTTCCGCCATTGAGAACACCACGCGTCTTCATGCAGGGTACCTAGAGTTCACACCACGCAGTAATAATACGAGAGAAAAATGCTGATTGTTACTTTCTTAAAAAATATTTATTTCCATATAAATACGTAATTATATTGAAGAAAATTGATAAAATAATAAAATCTTGCATATAGTAAAATATGTAATATAGTACTGAATATGTAAAAATATGTAATGAAAAATTCAGATATTGTGTTAGGACGGGGACGATTAAGCAAGATTACAAATATGAGTTCGGAAAGTAGAAAGACAAAAAATACGTAATTACATAAAAATCCGGTCCGTAATAATGAAATTAATTCAGAACGATTTTGCTATAGATGTACGCAGTAGTTGACATATTGGGGCCCAAACACTATATTTTGCTAATAACGAAGGCCCAATACTAACATATTTAACTTCGTATTTATTGTATGTGTGGAGAGCATCTATTCGTGTTTACCAATAAAAATATGAAACATGTTACTGAGTTGCTTTAATACTCCATATTTCAGGGTTATTTTGACGAGCCCCTTTTATGCAGAAGCCCATATTGAAGGCATTAAGCGAGTCAAATGTAGTCTGGTTCCTTCTGTAAAGTAGAAGATAGCGGAAACGTGACCGGCGAAAATCATAACCGGTCTCCTATGAGCAATAACGCGATTCTCAGAGCGAATTGCGGGTACTCGTACTAGAAATGCCCTCGTTTGAGTTATTATCTGGGAGTAGCAAGTCTCCCTGGCTCATCGTAGGAGCCTCCACTGGTTGGAACAATGGATCTTGGGAAAGAGATGCAAAAGGCGAACGGGGAGATCTCTGCGTCCCCGGCCCTTTCTCCCGCTTCCTATGTCTCGTATCGCGTCCTGCTGCGCCAGTCTCGTCTCGTCTCGTGTCGTCTCGTCCCGTCCTGTCGCGTCGTCCAGCAATGTTTGCCGTGCCGCCGCCTGTGCCGCACTGAGCCGCCCCGCGTAGCGCAGCGGTCCCCTGCGCTTCCCGGCCACTGCCGCGTGCGTATTTTCGTCCTGGCGATCGGTCGCGCGCCCCGCCGAGCAGCGCGGCACAAAGGTCCGGAATACATACAGAAGCGCTCTTGGTCGAAAATCTTGAATCTGAGCTAATTTGGAAACTATTCTTCGGCTTATTTATTTAAGGAAAATGAAGTAATTTCATTATTATGTAAAGTTATATTTTGATTTGAATGAAAGTAGTATATAAAATAAAAATGGTAAATACATGAAGCGTCTTAATTTATCCTTTTCAGCATTATATTTCTAGTCCACATATTCTTGTAACTTCAGTGAACAGGTAGAACTTTTTTATATATCGCAAAGCGGCTTGTAACAAACGGGCTAAGGACAGCGCGCGATCTTTCCTTCCCATTCGGTCTCCTATCCTACCTCAAACCATACACAAACACTTAATGCACTACTGTACCACTCATGCCGGAAGACCAGTTGGGAGCTTAGAGCATGTCTCGACTGAACCGGTGTCCCGCTTGAGGGAGATGTCTCATTGGGGAAATTTCCAGTAGCCGACGGCAGGTCTGCGTCAGATCTCGTCATCCAGAGGGGGGACATCACCACCACTTCCCGCGATAAAACATTCCCCAATCATAATAGACTGACGACCTAAGCAGTTGACGCGCGTGGTATCACTAGTCAACCAACAAACAACCAAAGCAGCACTGGATCTGAATATTAATCCTTATGAAATTGGTGTATCTACGTAAACCTTCAGTTTGTTGTTTCTATTGAGGTGATTCGCTATGATCAATCTTCCATAAACATGCTTGGTTTTTTTAAGAGTAGAACAAAATCCTATAATATTTTCCGCGACTTTAATCTGGCGAATAGTCTTACAAATAATATTGCGAAGAAATCTCGAAAACCTATTTCTGAGTTGGTAATTTGTAAATGACTCAGAGGGAAAAGAAGCGTGCACCCATCTGGGCCACTGTGCGTCGTGCCTCACCGCTCCGCGCGTTTTTTGCGTGCGCCCGCGTCCTGCGCGCGCCGGGCGTGCCAGCCGTCGCCGCCGCCGCTGCCGCTGCCGTCTCTTCGAACGCGCTGCGAGCCGCTGCGGAATGGTAGCGTGGGTGGAATCGGCCTCGTCCAACTTGGTAGCTGCTCATTAAATCGAGTGTGAATTTTGGTAATTGAGTAATTGCACATTCGGGGCTCGAAACTGAAATAAAACGTAAAATGCTCAGGGATGGTAGCACAACGGTCGGAACTTGCGCTCTAAAGGCTTCGCGCCGTGCGTGCCAATGCGTATGACACTGACGGGCAGGCAGGTGAAGGGAACGGGATAATACGTTATCGGGTCAGAATGATAACGACTTCGGAGAGGCTTTTGTCGTCTTCCATGATTTGTATCCGTGTGCAGCAAGATGTTTAAATCTTTTTAAATTAGAATGGTGTAAGTGGAGGATTGGATTACACAACAATATATATAATGCAAATTCTTCCAATTGATACGATGGATGTTAATTCAGTCGGTACTTCGCTCTGATAATTGAAGTGAATGTTTTTCAATGCAGAACCTACCTCAGAAATAGGATGTCTCGACGTTTAGACTCTGTTTTCTTAATTATCGCTTGGCATTGAGGTTGGCGAGGCGTTGAGGCTGAATTCATGTCTTCATTCCCTTCTATACGGTGGTTTAAGTGAATGTGGCAGAAGAACATTTGGAATCCAATGGAACGGTCTTCCAAGTTGCTCTATGTTTTCACTAGTACACTTTGACAATTACTCTTCAGGAAAGTTCCACCGCTCGAAAAATTCCAACTTCAGTACCAAAAATTAGTCATGCTTTTTATTAGAACATCGTATTCTTAGAACTGGATTGTCTCTGATTTCTTGACGATTTGGCAAAAAACAACAAAAAAAACATTGTAATATAATTAGTTTATTTCCAACTTTATTGCCACGGTTATTGAATGATACGGAATTTTCCACGATTTCTGCTAGAGATATTTTGCTGTTAATACGGTAGTAAGTAAGTAGATCGCAAAAACAAGCGCGTTGAATAATAGTAGTTTATGCAATTGGTTTTTAATGTTAAGCTTTGTGCATGAGTACATGATTTGGAAACGAGCGACTTTCGGAGCGACTTTTCAAATTTGTACGATGGTAGTAAAGCAACATTATAAAAGAGTTGATTTTTTTTTTTTGTATAACAGCATTATACATTTGTAAGAGAATCAAATTTAATTTTGAGAAACATCATCCCTGTAACGACTCGGGTATTTGACATCGTTTGAGTAAACGGTGGTCGGCTGTTCCGTTTCGCTCTGCCTCCCCCGATTCTCTCGCTACGATTGGCTAAATGCGTGATTACGCAATCATTTGTGACATAAAATTAATACATCATCATTTGTGCCGTAAAATACCCGATAATGAACGATTTCTTGCAACAGAAAAGGTTATTTTATAATGCTGGAATACAATAAATAAATAAATAAATAAAAAATAAAAAAAAACAATTACTCCCTGAACCCTTTAGATGCGTCCCAATGATTAACATAATTTTTTGCTTAACTTTTTATTACAATTTCACTTTATATGTAGTCGTGCTGTTCAATAACTTGTTAAACTAGTATTTTTATTTCGAACCTAATTTTCTGCATAAAGAGTTTTTAAAATTTCCTCGTAGATATTTTTTCTCAAATTCGTCGAGCATTAATGTCTGTATTCAATATTCTTTAGATCAGTTATATCTTTTCGAACATCCGGTTTAGGGAACCAAATTTTTTTAAATCTCGATTCGATGCCGGGAATTTTGCGGCGATAGCCACAGCCAGTCCGATTACCAGGTAGCTTTGCAGTAACTGTGCAGCTCTGAAGCCTCAGATTTACCCGCGAGGATTTGAGGGCTCTCCGTCTCAGAGCGCCTACATCCACGGCCTTCAATTCCCACTCCCTCTCGTATTCACTGTCAAACTGCCGCGCTTTCCGCTTGCTATATCCTCAACTACTCCACATCTTTATTCACTGCTCAACTCTCGACATTTCCCGTCGCCAACGCGGTTCCTTTACGATATCTCGGCACTGAATGACATTTAACATCTCACCAAGCTCACTCGTGTTCGAATGGGCAAGTGTTCTGTCCTTGGCAGAGTGTTGATATTTGCTTTGCCGTACTTTGCTGACATTCTGTTATCCTACTGATCCTTTGTTAAAACCTCTCTGCTTTTCCAAATGACAACTTGTACCTCGCGACCTCCCCTCGTCACGCGTCACCATTTGTGTCAGCTAGCTGATGCGCGTATACGTCGTCCACCCAGTGCGTTCCTTTTCCCGTTTATGTTCCCTCATTGGCTCAATAATCGTAGACCTCTTCCTACCGCTCGACAGGTGCCTTTGTCCGCCCTCTTGTTCCTTCCTCTGACTTATGCTAAGTGTCTCCACTTTCCCTCGCAGAGATGGCTTCTCAGCTCCTCCGTTACACCCGCCAGTGGCTTACATAGAACTTCTGCCCGGGGCATTTTAATATGTCCGCCATTCGGGCTCAGCGGAGGGAGTTGGACGTTGAAGATTGGAACTAATAACCTGCGTTCTTTTTGGTGTATTGTGTGTGTGTGTTGCCACCATCACCGCAAATGTTACGCATTTTAGTCCCTTCTGCATGGCTACTCCTAGTGTTCTCGCCACCCTCCCAACCGAACTCAACCAATCCAATCCAATCCAATCCAAACCGACCGACCGACCGACCGACCGACCGACCGACCGACAGAAACAGATGAGACCAACCAAACCCGACCGACCAACCTCTTTAGCAACCCAACTAACCAACGCTCTCTTCCTCCCTTGCCTGCCGCGCGCCTGGCGCCGCCGGTCGCTTTTTAACGATTAGGCCACGGGAGCCCGAGTCGCGGAGCTCCCGCGCTTTACAATTTCCGCCCGCAGCCGCGACGCTGCCCGTCGACGGCTGTCCGCCCCTGCGCTCGAGAGGCTATGACGAATGGGCGCTGCCTCCGCCGCCCGTCAGTGAAGGACGGTGGAAAACGCAACTGGATTTTAAAAAAATCGATTTGAGTCGGCCTTTCTACTTTTTGTTTCGTTGGAAATTCCCGTCTTAGAGTTGCTGTTGGGCTCGCTGTATTTTGTGAGTGTAACTGCCCAGGCCGCTTGTGAATTAGGGGCTTATTTAGTTACTTTATGTTTATTCTTGGAAGGTTTCTATGTGTGTACTGCGCTTTGCATTATATTGCTTCTGATTTCTGGAATGCCTTTGGGGTTTCATATTTAGCAGCTCTTTCGGAGTAGGAACGGTACGTTGATATTCTCTCACAGAAGTATTTTCTCTTAAAACAAATTTTTGTCGTACAGCTTGTTTACGAAGCTCGTTCCTATTCAAAATTTTAGTCGTTCCTCCCCACTGATCTCTTTACACCGCCTCGCGTATGACGCCTTTATGTTGCGTAGTTTTGAGTGTTCTACTGGACGATTTTAGCGAAGGTTTTATTATAAACACACTTATAAAATTAAGGTTGTGTGGCGGAAATGTAGACAGAAAATACAGCTTTTGTGCAAATTTCAGTAAAAGGATTTTTTTTTGTGTTATTCATATGGTACTAACAACTTTGAGTTACGCAGCATTTTTGTTAGAATTTCTCGTCTTCCGTCTGCGAATATAGTAGATGTGTAATGTAACGTAGTGCTTGCGCAAGTTTTGTTATATCTATAGCTGTCTTTGTGCTTATATCCTGTACGTTTCTGCTGAAGGTTGCGCTGTCAACACCACTGTCGAGTAAAGGACCATCTATTTACAAAAGCGTTCCATGAAATTCTTTTTCTTTTGATATGCGAACTGATCGAAGTTTTCGTCGAACACGAAGGCTTTATCAGTCTTTGTACTCGTGGCATATAAATAGATATCAGGTTTAACCTCGCACTCGCTTCCAATTTTCGCAATTAAGTCCTCCGTTTCTGGGTAATCCTGTGTTTGTGGTCTGACCCGCGGCTGCAATGTGAAAATGATTACAGTCGGCCAGGCGCTTTAGAGCCACCTTGTGCCTCTGCAGCTCACCAGATGCGCGTCGGACTGCCAGGTAATTACTGACAGCACGTTGGGTAGATCAATATTACATTCTCTTCTTGAATGAAGTGGACACTGATGATCTTTTTTTAGCAGTGTGAGAAAGAATAATGAAGTGGCTGCGAACTATCGTAAAATATATATTCAAATATTGTCAATACTGGTATCTTCTTTTCCGTATTTAATTCGGTGGAAACACAACCTCCCATTGCCGCAATAAAACTGTTTTTATCTTTCACTAAGTGTTGTTTCAGCGTTTGCTAAACTCCAGAACACACAAGTTCAGATTAAGGTTTATAAAAATCATTGATTGACATTAAAAAACAACAACAATTTTTTACTTTCTCATCTTTATTTGTGTGGGCAATTTTTGAAATTTTTAAATAATTTTTTACTAAAAAACTGCTCCAAATTTTATTCCTTAAATTTCTCCTTCGTATGTATCAAAGGACGGTAAAAAATTGTGCTAGTCTCATTTCCAGCAAACTCTGTATTTACTAAAATTGAAAATGTTAACGTTTCGAAATTAAAAATTAGAAGACGGAGATTTTTTGCCTTAAACATTTTAATAAATTAATTTAAATACTTTATGTACAATTATGAATTTTTAAATCTTTCATTGTCAGAGGTTTGAGAATCCCCGAACTAAGTGTTGCCCTTCTTGCACTGTATGCTTCAGCTATAATCATGCTGTAACGTGAAAATTGTGTTTCACCTGTCTGGAGTTTTCAGAAAGAATTTGCAAAGTCTATACTAAAGAAAGACTACGTACACTTGGAATGTACAAAAAATGTGCGAGATCCGTGCAAGAAAATAGTTGGGTTTATTGCTCCGCAACTTCAAAAACTGAGGGCATTGCTTAATCATAGTCTGCTAGTTCGCATTCTAGCATGCAATGGCTTAACTCAGATTGTCTGTCAAAGCAGTGTCCCCTTTTCCTGGCTGCACATTGAAGAACGCCTCATTCGTGAACTCAAAAGTCATGTTTTTATACTAACTTTTGAGTCCTAAAAAGAATCTATAAAAGTTTATCATAGTTGTGTTGATTTTCAAATAAATAGACAAATATAGTATTTTTTTACATTATAATCGTTCAGAATAAAACTTTGATCTCTACATGTATTACGTTCACCCACGTTTCTGAGTACCTGTCATCATTCTTAATTCTTTGAAATAAACAGAAAATAAGTATTTATTTTAACAGTTTATAAAAAAATGATTAAAATTTTTGATCTAAAAATAATTTGATATAAAGCAATTAGTGCTTTAAATTAAACTATGTGAATAACCACAATCCTAGATGGAGATACTTAAGTTCTGTCATGGCCTATTAGGCCCGTTGAGATTGAACGCATGTGGAACTTTCTGGAGCGAAGCTATGGATACCTCCACAGCATGTCGAGGAGAAAATTCCAATACTTGAAGAAAATTGTATTCCCAGACGATATGTTCGCGTACGAAATACTCGTGGTTTCAGTTGTACTTCAGTCTTTGCTGCGCGGCAATCTTCCGATATACACAAGTAGGGGTGGAAAAGACCTGTCAAAATAAGTTAATAAAAATATTGAATTACGGAGAACGTAAGAAAATTTAAGTTAATTTTCAACAGTTTACGTCTTTTGTTAGGACAAATATTTTTTTCTGAGATCAGAGAAAATGAAATTGTATGAAAAACAAAAAGAGTATCCAATACAAAATTATTTAAAATTTCGAAGTTTGAAGAATGTAGATTCAAAATTATTAAGGAATTGAGAGGAAAGAGAATCATCAAAACTATGGATCCGAAAGAGTCTGGCCGCAGGAAAGGGTCTTTAACTTACCATCATTAAAATCTCTCTCAAATGAATAAAGAAAACATTTTCCATGCTACGTTTATTTCCAGCTGTTAATAGTTCGAACCCTTTAAGGGAAATTATCCTCAAGTAAACTCACTTGAGAGGTTGTTGTTGACCCTGACTCAACTAAAACCTCGATTAGAATGTAACACGGCAGCGCTGTACACAGGAAGCGAGTTTCCCCTTTTTTTCTCCCCCTCTGGGAATTTGTATAAATACCTACTGAGATATAGCGGGTTCCAATTTACGTATTCATGTGTTTTGTTTTTGTAAGATTACGTGCTCGTTGAATATTCATAATGGAAATGTCCCGTGGTACGCTGCGGTAAATCCTTTTTATTATTACATTCCGTTCGTACAAACGAACTGATTTTCATTGGAAGTATAGTGTTAAAGCCTGTGACTGCGCAATGGTGTGTGTCTCGCTGGGGATTATTTCCCTAATTTAAGATGTGCCAGCCAACCGGTTTGATTCAAGTTGTAGAGAAAACGTTTTTTTTAATGTAATTGAAGGAATGTATTTCCTCCATAAGGTACTATTTTTAGACGACAGTAATATTGTCTTTCTACTCCTACGAGCACAAGCGGTGAAAGAAAAAAGGCTTGAAGAAGCGATGGAGTAGAAACCGCGTTTGTAAGAAACACCCGGTTCTAGTTTATAGTGTCTATAAAAACCCACTAAAATTCTTTTTTAAGCCAAATTGGCCCTGGATTATTAATAATCTCTTCCTTTAAAAGTCCGCTTTAACTTTTCTAATATTTTTTTGTTTTATATTTTAAAAAAATGGAGATTTTTTAATCTAATATTGAAATTCTGTTGCCAAGCTTGGAATTATCCTGTTGCGTTAGCACTGTAGAAAATGATTTTTTTGCTATCCGTTGACGAGAATAATACACTGTTGATTCGCTCGAGCAAAGAATGGATTTCTAGAGTAACATGTTAGGCAACTGTCCGTTCTGAAGTTAAAAGAATCATAGAAAAAAAAGGTTTTAAAGAATTGAAGCTTAGTCTCATTATATATGAAATAATGTCCTGAATGATTTTTGCTGTCATTAAAATGGTGTTGAAGTGTTACGGAAGAGACATAGAGATGAAAAGGGAATTACGCATTCGTTGGGCTCCCTGAAGAAAGTGAATGCCGAAGGTGGTCTCAGCGAAGGTGATCTCAACTCCGTCCAACCCACCAGCGTTGTTCTCAGCGTAGCGCGCGCGGGACGATGAAACGGGGGAAGGGGGGGCGGGGGGGCGTCCACTTCCGGTGCAGCGTGTCGCGCGCTACGCTCTCAAGTGTTCTCACCCGAGTAGGAGTCATAAAAAATATCTCCGAGCTGTCGTCTGCCGGTCCTGTTATTTTTTTGTCCGCGTGATTTATGGACGCGAGTGCCTCCGGTAATGGTCTCCGGCCGCGTGTACTTTCCATGCGCGCGGCCCTCATTAGGCGGCAGCGCTTGCCCGCGCGCTCTCCGGCGGCCCGCCTGCCCGTCGCCGGCGTCACAATGGTCGATACGTTCTGCTAATGTACGGCACCGTGTTTTCTTTTGGCGGGCGCGCGACAAGGCCTCTGGCACGTGGGCTGGGCCAGCGTGAGGCATGGGCTTCGCGGGGGGAGAGGCTGCGGTCCAGGAGCCGTGCCGCGATAGAAGAAAGAAAACGAGCTCTGAAAAATATGTACATTTAATTTGGTCAAACTTGAAGTTCGTCGTGTTGTAGAACGGGATGGTCGATGTTTCTTCGTGCTATGCGTCAAATTTATTCGCTTAAAAGCTCAGGTGCGCGCCATACCACTGGAGCAACTTTTCTCCTTTCTTAATGGTGGGGATGGTATCTGTTTCGCTAAGCAGGGAAGGAAAAGGAATAACTCGATGAGGAAAATGTTCTGGAAAATTGCGACAAATATTTTCTGCATTTGTTTTCTGGAATGGTGGAAAGTGCACATATAAATATTGCATTGCTTCGATCTTCGTTTAAATTTCTGAAATTTAAAAAATGGAAAATTTCTAATATTTTTCGAACCTGGCCTACACCTTTATTAAAGCCAATATTTCTCTAAATCAATTTATCCTTGAGTTTTAGATCTTTAAATGATGTACAAGATTAAAAGAGTATAAGTAGTTGTTGAGTAATTTTGAAGGAAGTGGTGACATTTACCCAAAAATATCTGTGTAATTTCACTGTGTTGGCTTACTTGTTTATTCACGTGCTAGGGAATATTCAGTGTATTTTCCGCCAGAGTGACGTGATGTAACCGTCAACACGTACTTACCACTCAAACATTATTAATTACAATATCCAAATTAGACATTTCGTAACACTAGGATGATGGAAAAAGCCAGCGTCTAATTACATACATGCATACATACAAGAAGAGGAAAAGTTGCGGTATGCCGCGCATTTCCACTAGTTTTTATATTCTCACACTTCGTAAGAAGAGAAACTTATGTAATAGTGCGCCAGAAAACTGCAAAATTTCGGCAGAACAAAATTTTCCAACGAAATATATGATTAAAATTTTTCAATTTTTTGTCTCGAATACCGCTCAAAACTTTTCACCCCCCCCCGCTCCAAATGATTGAAGATGATACCCTGAAAAGAATGACGTAGGACTAATTTTCTTTTATCTCTCTGACTTCCCGAAAATTGCCAATTTAGAAGTAATCGAGAAAGTATATGCTGCTGTAGCTCCGCTTTTAAGCTTTGTCGCAATGCCCCTTTAAGTTGATATGAGTGAGGTGACATTGTTTACGCAGGTATAAAGGACAGAATAGATCGTAAGAAAAACTTGTTATCGGAATGTTATAATGTGAACTGTGGAGAATGGTAGGCCGAGTAGTAATGACAACAGATGAAGTTGTAAAGTTGAAAAAGATAGGAGGCTTTTGTGAATGAAATGCAAATGTGAGATTCTGAAACAGTGAAGTGTCTGTGCACATTACTGCCTGCATGCACAGGAAGATGTAGTTCAATTTTATTTTCACTCAATTGCAACTGATATTTTGAACAAAATTTTACGTACAATTGCCCGAATGGTAATTCGAAATAAGGGTGCCGAATATGAAGTAATGTAAATTAATGTTTTGTATTACGTAGCCACCATGTGGCATAAATCTATTTTTAGTGCACCCACCTTAATCCTTAAAAGAAATATCCTGGGATTAATTATGTGCAACATGTCGGTACTTTCAAGAAGGCGGTTATTTTGAACAGCTTCTGTGTGTAACTGAATACTCTGCAAACGAGGAAGTCGATAAAACACACGAGTCAAGCTACCTTCGCTATTGTCTGCATGCGTCCGTGACCTTGCCACACCTCCTTTGTCTTGCATAATGCATGGAGAATTCGTGTATTTATTAATACTATTTCCGAGAGCGAAAGGGCGCGTGGGCGGATGTTTCCGCCAGTCGCGGCGGAGGCGCCGGTGGAGGTTCTCCGCGTTGCTCCTAGATGTCATGTCGTTCGCTTGCTGCTTCCGCGAGGGCGGCGAAAGCTTCGTGGATAGCATCCCGGGCGTGGTAAAGATGTGGAACTGGGCTCGGAAAGCCGCGTTTTGATTGTATTACAATGCGCCAAACGTAAATAATTAAAATTGTATTTTATTTAATGAAGTTCTGATGACCTAAAACACGTAAATTTGATTTTACTTGTCTCTACACATGTATAAAACTTCTCGAGTAATTAGCCTACTTTTATTATAAATTAAAATTAAAATTGTATTAATTTTAATGTAGTTCTGATGGCCTTGGTGGTAACCCACTGACCTCTGTTCAAAGGATTGCGGTTTCGAATCCCGACGTGGACAAGGATGTTTGCTTTCTTGTATGCAATCTGGGCTGTATTTCGAAGCGCCTTGCGGTGTTCTATCCCCCGGATTCGAGGAGCCCACTTGAGTGTTCGTGTAGCAACTAATGCTTGGTTGGAAATGAAACACCCCTTACGCTATATATTCAGATTAGAGGGTAGCTTCGGGTGGAAAGAGCCCCAAGAAACAATGTACTTCAATAAATTTTGAATGACGCGCTTCGAATAATATTCTAGATCGTTAAAATGCGCGTTGTCTAGGAGTTTTAGCACCTAAATCTGAGAATTGCGACTGTTAACGCACGCTCCTGCTCCACCTAGAGATATATCTTCTGGATTCGAATGGCGTTACTCGTAGCCGTTCGGTGACGGATGAAGGATAACGGGTATTTTCGGCTGTTATGCTCTAAAGCAGGGTTTCGGTTATTTAAATCGTTTGATTGTATAATTGAAATCACAGATTTAAATCCAACGGTGAAAAACACTGATTTAAGTAGTTTTTAACAATTTTTAAAATAAATATTTATTTTGTTTCTCAGAAATGTGGGTGTAAATAATACCGATAAATAGCGAAAAAGTTACTCAGAACGATTATAATTTAAAACGTTCGTTCATCAAGATTTTAAATCGAATAAAAGAAAATTTTACAAACCCTAGCAGGAGCATAGAAGCTGCGCAGGCTGTCAGCATAGAGAGCTGGTGTTCTCATTGGCTGCCTTGAGGGACTAAAAATCACTGCAGCTAAAGACGATTAAAAAATCATATGGCTAAAACAGTTCAAATAAGAATATCATTAAACATGTGTTGCAGTAATAAGAAAGATACTTTTGTATCCGAAGAACAATACACTGGAACGATAAAAACTAACCAATACTTAACACATCGTGTTATGGATTTAAATAAAAAAATAACATTATGATTTTTAGAAATCCTACTCTAAAGTAACTGGAAAGCGCCGCGAAAGTGTGTTACGTATAAAACCCTGGCCATTTACACGTATTGTACAATGTGAATAGTGTTTTGGCGTGTCAAAAACGTTGACGCTGTAATCGAGACTAAAAAACGGGGTAATGATAACGTAACCTCAACACCTTGGTGTTAGAAAAGAAGAGAAAAAAGACAAAGATGGAATGAATAAGAGTATATTTTACATGACTCAGAAATATACATATATTTTTAAAGAATAGGATTTACGGTAGTGCATCACATGAAGCGTGCTGTGTCACGGTGTTGGAATCATCGCTTCGGAGAAGCGGTCTTGAGTTTTTCGGATGTATCTCTCTTCCACGCTGCTCGTGTGTGTGAGGGGGGGGGGAGGCGGATGGGGCAGCGTGAGCGGATTTGGGAGGATTGAGTAGGTGAAAGTCGGCTAGCGGCAAAAGGCGGCACGCGGCCGCGGGAAGCCTCACCACGGCCGATTCCATCTCAAGTCTACCGTGTGCAACGGAGCGCTCCTGTCAGCAAACACCAAGCGAGGCTGGAAATGGCCGAAGATTTCATGAACTTATTGTTATTATTATTTCGATTATTTGCATTATTTCTACCGTCGATTGGTTGTGATATTTGCTAATGTTTGTTCATTTTTTTTTTAGAAAAAAAAAAAAAAGGAATAATTTTCGGTCATGTGAACTGACGATACAAACAAAAGTGAGTAGTGATGAAAAACATTTTGTCCGTTTGTTTAAACTCAATTTTCAGTTTTTTGTCCACATTATTTTTAGTATTACGTTCCTGGGTGTGAAGCCACATTGCGTCTTTTGTTCACATTATATCTGCTTCGAATTATTGTTCGACAGCTGAAATATGAGTTCATTACGTATAATGGGTAAATTTCGAATAATAATGATGAATAAAGTTGCTCCGGGAAATTACTACAGCAGCAATAGACAGAGTATACAGTGTATTGTATGTACGGGTTCCTTTATGAATACAGGTGTTACTTCGACCCATGGTGATTTTTTGTGGCGCCTCCTCGAGTCTTGGAAAGCAAACGAGCTGTGCTACGGCTTACCTGAAATCCCATGCCACTAAGGTGCTGTCACCTGAAGCTGTTGTCCAATCATGTACGCTAAAGGCGATTTTGTTGAAACCTTTTCCTGTGCTGTTCAGGTGAACTCCGAAACTTTTCTGGACTGTAGATCTGCATTAAGCCACCCGAATATGGAAACAAAGTTGTTCATACGGATGTGACCCTCCCAAAATTCTAATTTCAAACTTTGCCGAAGCGCGATCCAAAGTCTTCGAGTATTTTAGCCCCACATGGTGCGGTAACGTCGTGACAAATTTTAACTTAAATTTCACTGTAGTTATTAAAGATTCGGAAACTTAAAATAAATCACAGTTATGGAAGAGATGCCGATCTCTTATTTCGCTACAACAATTTTGACCTTTAAATAAAAACTTACTGGCTAGTGTAACTTACCGGTATTCTATTATACTACAACAAGCGTTAGTTTAATTGAGAACATGTTTTTTGTAAGAATTGCAGCATTCAGGGATTTGTAGGATAGAAGCTATTTCCTCTGGAGAGAAAGGCGTCACAGTCTCGCTGGCTCCGCCTCTTTCGCCCAGTGGAGGCACTATGTACAAACTCCGCAGCCGCCCCCTCCTTCGAACCCACGCCCCACCGCGCCCCGTTCAGCCCCGCGCCTGCGGCTGCAGGAGCGTCGCCCGCGCCGACAAAGGGACGGCCCGGGTTGTGTGCCGATGCGATTACGGCTTCCTCTGGGATTGTCGCACCGCCTAAGTTAACATTGTCGCTTTAAAAGTGTTGGCGTGGGCACGATTCGAATGGGATGGGATTAAATTATTTTCTTGGATCGTTCATTCGCCTTTTTTTCTTGCCTTAATATCTTCAGAGTTTGCTCGATCTGCAACGGCCGTCTGAACTCTCAAACCCTTTCGTAAAACATATTTGCCATTTATTTATTTATTTGTTTTTACGCATCAACATATTATCTACCTATTTGTATCGCGGTTTTTTATTCATTTCACATGTTGTCTCCCGTAACTCTATTTCCTTTTCTCATTGATCTAATATTATATACTTTTACCGATAAAGTGAGTAAAAAAGAGATTTAACACTCGTACATTTTACTGCACAATCTATGCTTTAGTGTACTGCAGATAAAAAGTATTTATTTGAAGATTGGTTCGATTTTAAATATAAATTTCCAAGCTCTTGAAATACGTCTTTTCCTCAAGATAACTTGCACACACCCATATAATGACCGCGCTTATACGGGGACGAGTTGTTTTGCGTTCCGTGAATCTTGTACTGAATCTGGAATTTTCCGTAGTCCAGTCCTTACTCCGTGTCTCTGGTGTACTAAGCGGAGACCCTTTGTCCGCGCTTCTGCCTCGTTCTGAGCTTCGCCTTCCGCCCCACTTTCCCTCGTGCGCCCGCCCCGGCCCCGCCGCTCGGCTCCTCT
>BOPP01000022.1:9595863-9620231 GCA_017312745.1 Gryllus bimaculatus
TCTCGCTTCTCCCCTCGGCCGTCCTCCTTGCTACCCCCTGCCCGCTTCCGTCTCCTTTCCGCTTCTCCTCCCCGGCCGCTGCCTGTCTGCTCGCCTTCGTCTTCGCCCGATCCGTTCCCGTGTTGCTACGGTTTGCTCTCTCCTCTGAGGACGGATGACCTTCCCTTCCAGCTTCGTCTCTAGAAGTTCTAGCAATTATTCTCTTACTGCGTGCCTTGCGCTTTCATCCATTTATGCTTCAAGGCGAAACGGTCGTTCGTGGACTGTCCACGGTGTCTCGGCTTTCGCTTTGACGATCTCTCTCCTGTCTCTTCCCCTCCTCTTTATCTTGCATTCTTCAGTGGGCAGCCGCCTACTATTCCTCCTGACCTCTGCCCTTTGATTGCGGCGGCGGCAGCCTCCCGCAGCGGCTCCGTCGGGACCCAGTCGCTCGGCCTCCGCGACCCTCAGAGACCCTCGTCCTAGTTTGCGCCTTCATTCGCCTTCGTCGTTCCTGCCACACGTCTTCGGCTGTGTCAGCTTCGCCCCCGCTTTCAACCAGGGGAGGTGGGCGGCGATGTTGTAACGGGTGACGCCTCCCTTTCCGATGCAACGTCCTGGACCGGACACCCGCGCCTCCCCTGCGCCCGGGGAGTGTAACGGAGGTGGCGAGAGCGCGGGCAGAGGGAGGGTGGCAGCGGGGCCAGAGGCAGAGGTGGAGCCGGGGGCGCGCCGCTGTGCGTCGATAGGGCCGCTGGCGACTTCATATATAAAAGCCCTTTTTTTTTGCTCTTTCTTTCTCTCTCGCTAGGATCCACGTGCCTGCGCAGGCTCCACCACTCCGGGAGAGCAAAGGGAAGGGAACGGAAAGACGAGAGAGACGGGGAGGAGGGGGCAGAGCCAGGCGAGGAAAAATCGTTCCGGCGCACCTTCCAGAAAATCAGGTTTTACAGACTCGGAAATTTTTAGACGCCGGAGTCCTCCAAAGAGTGCATTGTCGGCGCGGTTTTATTGTCTGCTTCATTACAAAGTGCTTCACGGAGATTTTTATTAAGAATCGTCTCTCCCTCGTTTCCCCTTCCACTCTCTGGAAGGAATAGTAGCTCGGTCCTATTGTGAGCATAGGTGCGACTACCGAGTCGTCCATCACCGGCGAAGAAAAACGAAACAAAGGAAGCGTTCCCGATCGCGGAGACAAAGACGTGCGCCTTACTGCGTCGGCGGGTGGGGGCGCGCCGAAGCGGCGGTGCAACCTAAAGCATTTGTACGCGGACCCCAGATTTACGAAAATTACACTTTTAGAAATTAACTGCTTCGTGAACTAATTCAAAGCAATTATTTTTTTTATTCTTGAAAATATTAAGGAAAATGGTTTAAAAATCAATTTTGCAACAATGTTTTGTGTATGTTTAAAAAATATTTTATTTGAGGTACAACTTTATTCCATCCAAAAATCATTTGAAATTACGGATCAAATGAAAAAAATGGGTTGATGGTAAACGAAAATATGATTAACCTGCGCCCGATTATTTAGATAGCGCAAGTGTCCTTTGCTGTGCTGTGAAGAAAAGTTCTCGGGTGGTCTCTCTACCAATTGTTGCGTAAAGATACAGAGCTCTTTCGAATTTCATAAGCTTTGGTAAGATGAAACTTTTCGAAATGTTGGCAATATTACTTTTCGTCTGTTTTTCGTTTAATTTCATCGCCCAAACATCTTGGTTTGTGGATGGCTGTTTTATCGGTACTTTTCAGAATTGAACAGCACAAAAATCTGCTCGGGTACGAAGTTCATAAAAAATAATAATTGTTTTCTGATGCCTACACCAAACACTTAAAAATGAATTTGATTCCAGCCACGAATTGGATCTTGGTCACTCCTTTTATGCGCTGTAAGAGTTTCTCCGTCGCCTGGAATTTCATACTGAACTGTAGACGCGGCAACCTCGCTTGTTCCGTGCGGTAGCGGTAGTCTGCGTGGCGCAGCTTCAGCGTGCTTGAGCGGAATAATAGAAGAGACACAGCGAACATGTGGCGCAAAGAAGCCCACGCCTCCGCCTCCACCTCCGCCTCCTCCTCCGCTTCCGCCGCTGCGCACACTGGCCCAAAACAGGACGGTGCGCGATTTACAAAATCCAACGCCCCATAAATGCGTTCCTTAGCGGGTGTATAAAGTGATGTAGTGCATGCGTGACAAGACGGGGCTCATGATTATAAGCCAATCAATCCTCTGTGTATCATATTTTGGTCTACGCAACTATTTATGGAGTTTCGGGATTTCATTTCATATCGTGGTTATATCCCATACCCTGATTATAATCTTTTATCTGACAGCTTCCATCGGAAAAGACGAGAACACTGAAGCTTTTGTGTGGCGAGATCGTCGGAAATGATAATGGAGACCATGTGTTAAGGTAATTACATATTACTCCTGCACGTCCTTTGGTATAGAAAGAGCAATCACCATGAACTTAGAAGACATTGGCGACGGCGATGATCAATTTTAAGTGATGAAAAATAGATGTCAACTAGTCATTTCCAACACCTCAACTGATTTATCAACCATAGGAAGAAATACTTTCACCGCGTCTTGCAACAAAGAGGTTAAAAGTACTGGAAAAGGGTCCTGGACGTTCATCTATTTTCGTGTACGTGTAAAAGGAAAATAATAGTAAATTGGTAGTAAACGTTTCAAATATCATTAGACGATTTATTTTTTCTCTTTTTGTGCAGGTGCTCGCTATGCTAATGTTGGTGGAAACGCACGTTTAATTACGAGAAAGGTCAGCGCGCGTTTACCCGTCATCTGTGCGCATGACGAAGGATTGAGTGTGTTAGTCGTTTTCCAAAAGGATAAAGAATTTTCGCCTAGTTCCCCTACGTTAAATTATATCAGACTGAAGAGGCGGATTGATACAAACCTTTGGTCAAATCACAACACTTCGTCGGATAAAGCAGTATTATGATGAAATTTGTCTTGTACAAGAAAAAAGTGAATTCTTGTTGATGCTATATTAAAAACCCTGCTTCTGTTCTTGCATGTTCCATTTAGTGCGCGGAGAACTATCTCTGACCACTTTCTTAAATTCGTTCTCACTCATTAATAGCATCTCTGAAAGGTGCGCATATGTTACGTCGTTCTGGTATACCATATGCGCGAGCGCAATGTTAAATCCTTTTCCTAATATCACGTGGACCTTGAGCGCTCATTGTCCAGCGGCGCTGGGGTGTGTTACGTTACACCCTTCTCCTTGATCAAGTTTCCGCCCACTGCGTGGCTGCGAGGCGCGGGACGCTTTTTGCGTGGGCCGCGGCGGATGGTATAGTACTCGGGCTGGAGCGGGGAGCTTCCTCGGGAAGGAGAGCGAACGCGCTCGCCGCCAGAGCGCGGTTTTGCCTCGCCGACAAAACGACGTTGGGCGCGCAACTATTGCGGAGGATATAAGGGTAGTGCGCGTTGGGTTGCCGTTATTGGAAAGCAGTACTGTTTTAGTGGAGTAAAACGTTCCCGACATTCATAATAACGCTGCTTTTGTAGTGGCTTCGCGCGCTGTTGCGAGTTGCGTAGGTTTCTGCTTGTGCGCGCCTGGACGGGAGAAGCGCACGCGCCTTGTCAGTGGAACTTTGATGAGTCGGAGCTGCGTTGGCAAATCAATTGAAATACCGATGAAACCGCTTTGGGTTCTGGAATCGTATTGCAGTTTCTCTATTACGTACTTTGGCTGCCCTTCTCAACAAGTAAACTTAGTTTGGTCGGTTTTGCCTGGAATAGTTTGAAGTTGTTTACGTGATTGTGTTAGTATTATTTGCCAGTGACGTGTTTAGAAAGCCTAATGTTAAGAAACAAAATTGTTAAGTTCTTCAGCCTACCAACAGTACGGTTAATTTATAAAAACCACATTTTTATCGTTTCGTTTTTTTGTGCCCAGAATTGTGTTAAGATTGAATGGTGTGCCTTTCGAACAGAATTATTTATCATTCTATTCAACAGGTCGAATGGACAAGAAAGTAATTTTCTATTTTAGTGATCATTAAAATATAGCAGCTTTGTAATGAAATGCCAGAGACATTCTATTGGAAATTCTTTCTTTGGATTTACGCCGAATTAGGAATTGTCAATTTGGTGTGAAATTGTATTGCTCTTGCATCAGTGGATATAATCGTTACACGAATGTTCGTTTAGTTCTTTTGATGTGCCATAACGATAGTAACGTGTGGTTGAGAGCTGCTGCTGGAGTTGGTCTCGACACGATTGAGTTTTCCACGAGATGGAATATAGTACAGTGACATATGTGGTGAATTAATGACGTTTATGGTGAATGGTCTGATAATAAAATAATAATGATAATTATTATAATTTTCATCAGTCTTTTTGTAACATTTTTTTCAGTTACATACATTCAGCTCTTTTTATCTTTTTGAGATCTTTTTAGTTATAATGGTAAACATATTTTACGAAAATGGTTGATTAACGAACCAGAAAAAAATAGTCCTCACGATACTAGTTACCAGAAGCCGGGCTAATTCTCATGCGTAGAAATTTTATTAAAAAAAAATGTTTCTTTGTCTAATTATTCTGTTGAAAGTGTAGATGAAACTTTAATTTTGTGTTGTGTTAATATTGAATAGGAGTACATTAGAAGGCATATATAACTCATCTGGTTTGTGTGTTAGTGGAAAATAAGACTACTTGTCGTACAATAATGTGTCTTGAAATGATTTTCGTTAAAATCGGTGACCTCCACTTGACCTCTTGGAAACACCGTTGAATACCTCGTATTTGTTTATACATAGAAAATAACTGTATTAGCAATTCAATTCTAATGATTTGTTTGAGAAATCGGAATTGGCAACATGCGTGCGGTTATTGACAGTTGATATATTGAAATTTGAATAACAAATATAGTAATGGAATTCAATGTAAATCTGTTCTGTATAAACACGTAGGCATTTACTGGATAACGAAATGTTGACAGTTCGCATATCCTTTGATGTTTCGCTTGTGGCTTGATGTGAAATGCAGATGGACAAATCAATAGGTTTTTGGGGATGTGAGTGTATTGCGAATGCGAGAAATTTCCAGTTATTCTTATATTAAGATATTGGGCGTTAATCTTCATTATGATATTTTATTGTCACTTAATCAATGTTGAACTATGATGGGAATACAAAGTGCAGTTTTCTGCATTGAGAATGTGCCGGAGTACGCAATTTAGTCAGAGCTTTGCCGTGTGCATATATATATATATATATATATATATATATATATAATATGTATATACTGTTACTACAAACGATTTATGATAGTATATACTTCAAACGTGTACAACCCAAACGTTGTACAGGTAAAGTAGCGAAATACAAAGGGATTGAACAATGGTAGAATGCTCTACGAAATGCGTCAAGAGTACTTTCTGCATCGATTTAAGAGTCAAAAGAACTCCTCGATTTTGAGAAATAAGATTATATAGAAAATAAGCATGGGCAAAATGCGAGAATAATCCGTGTCGTGCCCAGTCGGGAATTTCACAACTGCAGTATCTGCGTTTTAGTGGTTGTAGGGGAGAGAGAATCGATTGGAGAGATGTAATTTTTCATAGTTCAAATGTATATCCGCATATTTAAAAACGGATATAGACATTTAATCCGATAATCAAATTGGAAGAGTTCGGTCAAGTAAAGACTTAACTGTATCGTTAAGTGAAGGGAAATCGAGGACTCCCCCATTTGATCCTAACTACAGGTGGGGCGTCTGGATTCCTCTTCACGGTGACCATGATTTTGGGGGGGGGGGGCCAAGTGCATATGGGGACCAGGATTTTGGACGACGGCGTTCTTTGAAAGAAGAGGCGGGCACGCAGGTCGTCTCGCTGCGCGCGCGCGGACTGCAAATGCGGCGGGGCCTCCGCGTCGCGCGGATCTCCGGGCGGCGTAAATTCTCCGCTCCGGTGCCCGCCCCGGGGGTGAGCGGCTTTCGGAGAGGGGGGGGGGGCGTGAAGACTGCGTAAATTCAGCGGCGCGCGGCCTCGACTGAGCCGCTCGCGATTGGGTGGCCGGGGCGCGCTCAGGGCAGACGGGGGCGGGGCCAGAGACAGCTGGCAACGCGTGCGTGATCGCTCTCAAAGGAATGACACGTTCCGGCGTGGTCCTGCCGAGCTGTCTGATCACGGTCACCTGTGGTGGGCTTTTGTTCTGTGCAGCGGAGCAACCTCGCCGGTTCTGTTACCCGATTCTTTTTCCGGGCCGTCACTTTGTGTCGCTTCCTAATCCTTTCGTATCTTAATCATGAGTATGTTGTTGAGCAAAAGTCTTGTTGTTTTGAACAGATATCTCATTCTCCACACGTCACTATTGATGCTGCGCATTTGTTATTGATTCAACCATATAAATAATTAAAGATTGGATTTTTTCCGATACATATATGTATATGTATGTATATTTACTGCAACAATCATCTTCTGAAGATCAGGCAGTCTCCGAAACACGTTTGGTTGATTTTGCTGTAACTTCAGTATTTCGAATCTGAAGGTGAAGGGAAATAAATTTTAAGTATATAAAGGAGTTTGGCTTATTGCCGTTAAGTTATACAATTTTGAATTAAATGGTGAAAGAGAATTGGGAGAATTTGAGCGTTCTGGAATTGAAAATTAGTGAAATGGGTTTCTTCTTTGAAAGAAGAAACTTTGAGGATTGTCCTTTTTCGTCATTGATGTGAAATCCTCTTTACTCCTCACGTTTCTCTTTGCTTCCTCCTCCGTGATCTTGCGTCCCCATCGGTGGGAGGTGAGCAGCGTGCACATAAGGGAGGGGGGAGGTGACACGCGTCCGTTTCTCACCGTCTGCTCGCCTCTCTCCTTTCCTGCGGGGTCAGCGCATCTCATAATTCGCGCCGTCCAGCCTTGCCCGCGGTCTGCGCCCGGTGTTCCGCGGTTCCGCAACGGGCGCCGCCTTAATGGCTCGTTCGTCACCCCCCACCCCACCATCCCCCCGCGCACATTCATGCCACTACTCTGCCGCACACCGCCTCGCTCCAAGCCCCGCTCGGCCCCCGCCGCTGCTGTTTACGTGCCGCGCATCAGGCTTCCCTCTCGGCCGCAGAGCAGGGTTTCAACGCCGGCCGGCGATTACTTATTTGCTGCTCCTGACACACGGCCGGCCATTGTTGGCTCTCGCGGGCTGCCGCAACAGGGTGAGACCGCCGTGTTAAGGGCTTTTTATAGGTCATTACAACGTCGTGGTCACGCACATGGCGCGATCTGAGGAAATTACGACCCCCACATTTCGGAACTTGAGAATCCTCAACCTAATACTGGAGTTCGAAACTACAACAGATAGGGGTTAGAGGCACGGGGATGAGCAGAATGCCCTAAACGAAGACGGTTAATGTTGCCTCAGTATTTTTTGTGTTTTTTTTTATTTATTTTTTGTTTTACTCCTCACTTTTCCCCCCTCTTATGAATGAAATTGTTACTAAGCTTCACCTTTTTTATTCACTTTGCATTGTGCTATTCAATAGTGCTTGTTGCACTCGGGAGAAAAATATGGCTTGCTGTACTCAGTATCACCTTTTGTTCGTTGTAATGGGTTTGGTTAGTGGCTAACTGCATCTGCTTTTGTTACCATTGATACACGTTATCTATTGATTAGATCCGAATCTGCTCTGCCCTTGTGGGTTGTGTCACTATTTTCGCATATGATTTATCCATTTTGTTTCGTTCTAAAAAACTCGTGTGCGTAACAGCAATACAAAAAATCACCCACTTTCGCTGAATAAGGAAACAGTGAGCCATCGTTCTAAAATTCTCTTTGTTGTCTTGCAGACAACTACATTGTCAACGTGTTAGAATTTTGTGTACTAGAAGAAGTCTCAACGTATGTAAATCCTTAACAGTCTTGAAGTGAGGAAAATAAAATTCAGCTCGAATGATATGATAGAGGACATAATCGCAGAAACCACGAAATACTGGGTGATGCGTGTTCCAGTGCTTCATAATTGATTGGGTAAAACCGCAAGCGGTCCTAATTTGGTTTATTATCACTGAACATTTACTAATGAAATAGGATTTATTTAATGCTTCGAGCGTAGTGTTTTGAATCTGCGGTTGGAAATTGTTGGGCTGTATATATTTTTTATTCTGTTTTTTGCGCAGCTTTAATTAATATTCGATGGAGTTAAAATAATTACATAATATATATGAACACATTAGTTACCCGAAAAAAATGGGATAACAACCGAGCATGTTAATGTATTTTTTCTGGCACAAACAAATAGGTAACGGATTACTGCTGTAATGCAAAGTACCTTACTGCGTTTTCCTTGCAAAACCTATCTCTGATATAAATAGACGAGAAAATGACATTACTTTATCGATATCGGTTTCATTTCTAATATAACACTCTCACCTGCGGCGGAACGCACACATTTTTTTTTAGTTTGGTAATATGTGTGTTATATGCATTTTGTAATATTAGAAGATACATTGGCAGACGCAAGAACTTAAATTAGAAGCAGGACAGGACCAATACAAAATATCTCAGAATGCATACAAAGTTCTAGGGAATGCAGAGGGATCCAGTGACCATTTTTGCTCATGAGCATGTTGGGAATTCCATGTAATGAAGTTACTCGTATATTTCTATACTTAATATTTCCCCCTGCTTTTTAGACGACTCCTTTTGGATAGAGGCTGGTCACGTTCTGACGCGATCAAGGGGATTTCGTGTACCTGTTAAACACGAATGCATTTAGAGTTGCCTAACAATCAGGGACAAATGTCTTGAGTATAAATAAATATAACTCCCTTAGATGTAATTTCCTAATATATGTTCATTGGCAAAAATATCATTTATCATTTTGCCCCCACTACATGCTCTCGAAATTAACAACATTTATTCTGAGACTCTCTGTAATTACTGATATGAAATATGCTAATCATAAGCATTAACTAAAAAGACACTTCTTCAATCATTTCTCCTTCGTGAAAGATATGTTCAGTTAGAATTCGTTTAGTAGAACACTGCAGAATATAATTATATAAAAGCTAGTGCGCGTCCTACAGGAACTGAACACCCCATTTGATTAGGTATTTGTTCTCTATTTTAGAGGGTATAAGATCGAATGGATAATGTAATAGTAATAAAAATTGTGAAATCTCCAGTTTTCACACAATCGGTAAGTGCAAATCGCAAATCATTCAACCACCTTGTTAGTTCGATGCGACAGTAGTCAGTAACGCCTAATAATAATAATAATAATAATAATAATAATAATAATAATAATAATAATAATAATTCCTTTCCGCCGGTATTACCACAATAATTCTGTTGTACGAACAACTAAAATCTTCTGGACTGCATGGTAACCGCCCTCGGCAGGTGTACAGAGGTACGGTCTTCCCACTACCCTCACAAATTACTAGTTCATGATCGTCCTTGCTCTACGTCCTCTTTCAATGGTTCGAAACGTTCTTGTATCTAAACCAAAAGTAAATCACGATATTCTGCAAGGCGGACAGAACAAATAAGTATTAAAAAAACATAAACAATTCGAGAGCCTAGTGAAACCACCTTACGCAGTCGCGTTATGGAAGCGTCGGCCATCTCGTGTAACGTGGAGGCAGGTGAGGCGCGATTAACGAAGCAAGCGGTGGCGCGGGGGCACGAGTTGCACAATTGCTGGATGTTTCTGGGCACGTCGACTGCTATGGTCGTTGGTTCCGTCAGTGTAGTGAATGTTTTATTCCGGTCGGGGGTACTGATTTCCTTCGCCGCTGGTGGATAATGAGTGTAGTGCATGTAAGCGTGTGGAAATAAAGGGGGACGGTAAAACAAGGGTGAGGAAGAAAACGATTGCTGGCAATCCTTGGCGCGTTTGTTAAGGCCCTACTCCGGCATTCGCCTGGCATTGATTGCCAGTTTTCCGTAGTTTCTCCAATCAGAGCAGCCGACCACTAGAATTTCCGACACGGCGGCTGAATTCGACCTTGCTGTGTAGCTAGTGTCGAAAATCCTACCACTGTCGAGACTCGAGTCCTGGGACCTTCCATTCAGTCTCTGAAGAGGCAGCGGCAATTCTGACTCTTGAGATCAGCTCAGTCCGTTGAGTTACAAGAGTTTACCTTCTTGGTTTTCATTTTTCGGCCGGTGACCAAACATTTTCTTTTGTGGCCATATCTGACAGTAAATCGATCCCCGGCGTATTGGCGGCAGTACACTCTTAATATATCTGCGAGATATATAGATTCCTATATACTTATTATGGTTTTACTTAACAACTCTTAGTAAGTTGCTTACTCGCGAACCCAAAAAGTATCCTTCGACATTTAACGCATCCAAACTTGTTCTTCGTTTCGAAGTAATTGAAATCTCTCTTCGAAGTCGTGTCTGCCGGACTGTGCAATACGCCAACTTGTACAGGAAAGATTTGCTCTGTTGTTGTAATACACATTTGACTAAACCCAAGAAAATTTATGTAACAGTTTCGATTATTTTAGTTCCCTACTTGAGTCCTATCGTATTGAGTGATGCTTGAAGCAGCTTGAGACTGCTATTTTTCACTACCTTCAGCGCGCAACAGAAGAGCGAATGTGTTGCTTTGAAAGGTGTATTTTAATCTTGTATTTCGAGCGCTTGTATTAAAGCCCATTTGAAGAGATAGGTTGACCAGCGTTGAAGGAATTATTAGCAGTGCTGTAGTTTGCTTTGAGCTTTTGTGATTTATTACGTGCTCGCGTCAAACTCGTGCTGGTGCGTTTAGGCGACTGTCAGTCTCTAGGCCCATGAAATTCAAAGGGTGGTTCTGATAACTGGCACAAAACTTACTTTGTGGCAGTATACTTCGCGAGACAACACTGATACGAAGAAAGGTTGGAAGTGGGGAAGGAAATGAATGCATCATAGTGGTTCGCGAGGCCCACGCTGGTGGCGTACCCCCACCCCCTCCCGCAGGAGCTGTTGTGGTGTTATAGAGGCCCAGTGAGAGCTTGAAAACGACTTGGATAAAAGAATACGCGTTAAGAAATGATCACTTTGGGGTGATAAAACTTCAATAATGGTTTCTTTTTGAAGCTAAGCTGTTGATTAGGAGTCCAAGATGCATAATTTAGTTCATTTGCAACTCTCATCATAGGTGACACATGTGATACGAAATTGTTGGACCTCGAGAAATTGTACGACAGACGATACTGCGAAATATTGTAATGTTTTATATTTTCATTCACATGAATAACGTATTTCGGCGTTTCTTTTCTAATGTGTTTCATTCTCTATGTAAAAAGTAAAAACTCCCTCCACGGTATTCGTACAGCCCACAAGTATGAAATTAGTGTATTTACGGACGTAAGCTTACAATAAAATTGCGAGCAGAGAGTGGTCATTTCTTTTTATGTTTGTTTTTATTATCCGCATTACGTATTTGAGAAGCTTATTATCAAAATCACATGCAATATTATTGCCACGTGCATTTGTGTGGTCATTGCGGCTCCCCGTGAGCCGCTTCGCTTTGGTAGGAAGCCTCTGTGTGGCGCAGACAAGCGGGCAGCTGGACGGACGGAACGACGCCGACGGGACCAATACCTTTTTGCATTCCGCGAAGCGAAATGCGACGCCCGCACAGCGACTGCCTCGCGGCTGCAGCGCGCCGCTTTCGCTTACGGTCGACAACGACGTACCCTTAGACACGGTAGGCCTTTGTGATGACATTTTGTAATCGTTGAACTAATTTGCGCGTAGGAAAGGGTATGAGAGATGGGTGTTGTTGTTTTGTCAATGGTTTGTTACATTGATATCACAAAGTTTGTTGTCATGTATTGGACATTAAGCATTCAATAAAATATTGAATAGAAGAAGAAAACACAATTCTTTTAATTAAGCCTTCGGACGTTCTTGAGAAACTAACGGATATGTATTTGCATCATCATCGGTTTTTAGTTGAGAGGCTTCGGCGTCAGACTCGTCTGACTATCTTTTGCGTCAAGATGAACGCTCAGGATCCTTACAAGGTAAACGTTTGTAATGCATCCTGGAAAATAAGCTACGTATCACAATACACTTCGCGTCGTATAAGGCTTTTGTCGCTGCCGCTTTCTGATTCTGGGTCATCGCGTCGTGTCACCTCGTGATATGTCTGTACCTTATAATTCGGACAACTTGAAAAGTCAATAAGAGTAGTAGTAAGATAATGGCAGAATTATTTGTAGACGTTTATGCAATTACGAAATATTCAAAGATGTAATATTAATTTTCAATGCTCGATATTACGAAAGTTGATAATTTCCCCTCTTTGCTGATTTTTGTGCCCGCTGTCATTCACTCATTTCATGGGAATTACATTAGGAAACTATTATTATCGTCGCTTATTACTAGCAAAAATTTACAGAATAAAAAAATTAACTGAATTTTTAACTATTCAAACAAATGTTTTCCATGAGTCCATTTTTAAATTATTGTCCGTGAATTTACGTTAAATTCTTAGAGTATTGCATGGTGACTAATTTATTTCTGCCATTTGAATTATCGTACTGTAAATCTGCTCTCGGGTGATATTGCAAGAGTAGATATTGCCGTGCAATATGCTTCCTTGTCCAACTTGTGTATGTCAACCTTGCACATTAGCTTTTGTCCCTTCAAAATGTACTCGTTTTCAACATTTCGACTTTTCTTTAGTTACTGTCTCCGTCAATATCGACGCTCTACTACACCATTGTTACAGAATTACAAAGGTCTGCTTGTTCTCAAAATTTTCTGCAGAAAAAAAATTCAGTTTAAATTACCCGGTTTAATATACCATACTGAACTATATGTGTGTATGAAAAACGTTTTATAGACATATATTTATAGATTTTGTGCTTTCCGAACCATAGAGCAAGATAACCTGGCTGCGTTTTTTTATTGTCTGATGTAAAAAGGTTGCGCAGTAAAGAACTTCAATTATTTTTCGTAGTAAAATCTCATTTCACACTGGCCTTTTAGGACGCTGGTCATGAATTCAATTGCCGTAATACGGATTTTCGTGTCTTTGTCATCATTCCATTTATAGCTTCTGCTGATCATGCTAACGTTTTGTGGGCTTTGTTACTTTAAGCCTTATTGATGACTGCGATGACAATAATCGTCACCGAACATCGTTAACTTGACTATCGTGCTTCCTGCCGTCCCACAATTCGTATAGCAGCTTCGCAACATTTCGCGATCACTTGATCGTGGATATTGAATTTTGCATCGATCGTGCTGGCTTGAAATTGTGTTATCAGTCTCAATCTGCGTTTACCAATGTTTTCTGAATTTGTTTCTGCAATTTATATATCGGTCATCCTCATGACTCTGTAAACTGAGACTATATGATTGCCGCGTGGTTCAAGATGATGGTGGGAGCCTGAATGAGAAAACGATAGGTTCATGGTGAAGATTTTTGAAAAATAACATGGATACCGCCCACGTCAACAATCTTTAATATGATTTCTTATACAAAGGTCCAGATGTAGGTCTCCTACCAGGCACGAGGCTGAAGACAAAAAAAAAAAAAATTCAAATTAAAGGAACATATCCAATATTGGAAATTAAATTTGCACTGTTTTAAGTTTGCCAACCATTTGATTAAGAATTACCATAAAATTGACCTTACTGAAAACTTTACAATTTTCAATTTTGCAAACAAAGGCAAGAAAATGAACATTTTATAATTCCTTTTGATTTTAAAACTTTTCAAAACTCCTGATTTCACAGTAGTAGCAGTTTTCACAGCTGTTTTCAAAACTCCTGGTTTCACATCTCCTGATAAGTAGTAGACCAGTTGTAAATCTTTTCTAAATGTTATTAAAGTGCTACTTTGCTAGAAAGTACTTGTCTTAATTCCACTCAGTTGATATTACTTTTTCGTTTTGTTATACACATACCCATTCTATTCATTTTGTGCCCATTCCTTTTAAAATTGTTAACGGACATATGAATCAGAGAGATGGCTTTGTTTTAAAAAATATTAAAACCAGTGAGTTTGTTTGATAATTTCTTTATGAATATTTATAAACTTTAAATGGTTGAGGGATATTTCCTGAACCACTAATAGATGTAAGATTTTCACATACAATATCTTGACAACATTGAACAATCGAAATTTTGAATTTTTTAAGAATATGAAACCGAAAAGCATCTAGTGATTTGTTTGGAATTTATATTTTGTTTGTAATAACATTTTTAAAAAATCCACTCTGTATTTACAATTTCTTTTGTTTGCAGGTATGTACTAGCTGAATTATTTGCATCCTAGAAGGCTACTATTGGTAAGCGATCATGTTGGTATATTAATAGATTTAAAACTTTCTTGTTAATGATCTTGGATACAGCATTTGAAGGTTTTTGGCTAATGTGAGTTCGTTAATTGAGTGACTTCAAAATGTTAAATAGACCTCTGTGTGCAGAGACCTCGCTGAAACCTCTTGTGTGCAGCACGGGCCACGTGTACTCTCAACAACCACAACAATAATATAATAGTACAATAATATAATAGTACAATAATATAATAGTACAATAATATAATAGTACAATAATATAATAATCATGGTAAATGCTTTCAAACATTTCAAATTCACTAAATATAGCATAAAATTGCATAAATATTCAAAAGTGATGAGATTGATGATAATGTGTTGGCACAACGGCGGGAGCGAGGCACTTTAAACTCCACCGACCTTTCAAGTGCCGTTAGCGACGGCAATATCTGGCCTGCAGGTTCACGACGGGCAACGAAACAACTGGACATGTGCGCTTTGCCGGCGTGTTAGCTTTTGCCGAGCGAGCGGTCACAGGACGTGCTCTCGCGGCGATTTGGCATGCGCTCCGCCCCAGCCCTCGGTGCTCGCTACGCTCCGCCCCCGCGTCCCAACCCCCGCGCTCATCCCCCGCCCCCTTCCGTTTATTGGGCGCGCGAGCGCAGGGCACGTCGACGCCAGCGGCCGACGGCTGATTGATAGACACTTCCCCTCGTTTCCGCGGGCGGCGCGGCGCATGCAGACCGGCGCTGGTGGAGGCCGTGGCGGCGGCCATGGCGGCCGCTTCACGCCTGGCCCATGCACGGATGACTACGATATATCGTTCGTTTTTTTTCTTCTTCTTCAGATGTCTGTATCTTTCTTTCAAAGTTTTATTTTGCCAAACAAATGTTGCGAAATATTCCATTTTACTGGAAAATGTCTCGGTTTTAGGAAGTATTCAGTATTGTAATAAAAATGCCAAAGAATTAATTCATTTTATTGTGCAGCTCATCTGTTGACCCTTATTAACCATAACACTTTCGAGTATTGAGTACTATAAAAGTTTGTGGCTATATTACTATATTCTACATCTGAAACCCTAGGTTTTCAATTCATTTAATCAATTTCTTGCCGTTTTTTTGTCGTTTAAATGATAATCGATATATTGATATAATTTGATAAGAAATTGGTATCCGAAATTAGAAGGAATGTAAAATAAAAATTAGGTATAATAAAGGTTTTTTTGGCAAAGAGAGCTTTGCTTTCAGTGTTTGCAAATGTCTCTCTCATTTTACTGCCCAGAGGTAATGGAGCGGATATTATTGTAATAAAATGAGGTAAGTAACTAGCAAATCATTCTCGACATGTCGTGGATGTGGTGAGGATTCTGAAAGATGTGAGCTGCACGTAAAGAGTTGAAACGGAGAACGCGCTTTATGTATACATATCGCTCCGAATGCAGTACGCGTGATAGGGGAGTTTCGAACGAGGTGAACTAATTAAATGAGTGGAGCTTCAATAAATTAGGCAGCGAAGCCGATGACGCAGCGCGTGCTCGCCTTTGGGGTTCCTCGCAGACACCCCCTTGCCTCGCTCCCACCCGGGCTTCGCTCTTCGCTTCCTCGCTCCCACCCGGTCTTCGCTGGGTGGTGGATATCTGCGATGACCAACCTTTTATACAGCAAGCTCCAGGTTTTGTTCACATGCGAGTTTAGATACGTAATATCACTAGAACAACTTTTCTACCATGTTACGTACGGGGTTGGGAATTACGGGTAGGGCAGGGTCTGCTTCGCTTTCAGGAGCAAAAGTAAATTAGTAAAATTAATTAATGTAAATTAATTAATGTGATTCAGATGAAGATACGTTTATTATTGATTCAGATGAAGATACACGTTATACGCACGCGCGCATGCGCGCTTCCTTATAGATTTCTTTAACCAGTTAACGGCCGTAAAATGCTTTCGCCCCCTCCCGAGACTACCACTTACTCCTACGGTGCTGTTCGTCGGCTGGCTGCGCCCGTTAAGTCTTCCTTCTGCGCTCTTCGTCTCGTCGCCGTTCAATCCTTTCAGACTTCCGCGCATCCGCTTTCCTCCCGCGTTGTCAGACTCCGTTCGCCGACGCCGCCGGGCGCCGTCGCCGTCTCCGCTGTCGAATTCATTGGAGCTCGACTCATTTAATTAGTCTGCCTCGTCCGGATCTCGCGCACCCCACCTCGCCCCATCCCACTCTGCTTCGCGCGCATCAGGAACGATGTGCATACGTGACGCGCGGAACCAGAGAAATTCGTTCTTTCCGATCGAGAGGCAGAGAAAGGGGAGGGGGAGAATCGATGGGAATTGAATACATGGTTTCCCTAATGTCACGGAAAGAAATTGCGAACGTGAGCATGAGGATTGCGACATGATCATGACATCGCAGTACCTTCTTTCCGATTGCTTTGAAGGAAGATCTGAGTGAAATGAGCGTACTGTTGAACACGTAATTCCAGTGATTCGTGGTAGGCTTATGGAGTGGACAGTTTTATTGAGAAGACTAAAAAAAACGCTTAACTGAAGAGTAAGTTACTGTTATGCTTGGGATTTTTCATTTTGTAAGAAATTGAAACACCTAAGTATACACTTTCAATGTCCTCTTGCAGAATAAGTAACAGTCACATGATGGCACGCTTAAAGTATCTAGTTTCAATGTTATTGCAATTATTTACTATTTAAATTTAAAAGAATTTCCTTCAAAAAATTAAATATGTTCCTTGATAACGTTGCCAGATGTTATTTAAAATATGTCATTCAGAGAAATTTTATTGTGATGGGGCATTAAACATTTTAGTAATCTTTAACAATCGGCGAACGTCGAATCTCTATCATTCTTTTTTCAACTTCGGGTTGGATTTCTGTCTTTCTCTCCCTCTCTCTTCCTCCTTCCCTCTCTTTCCCTCCCTCCCCCTTCTCTCCACCCTTTCCCTCTCTCCTGCCCTCCCTCCTCTCTCTCTCTCCGTTCTCTACCCCTGACCCCCACCCCTTATCCCGGTTCTCTCGCTCTGCCTCCACGTTCTCTCTTAATGTCCGTCCATATCCCTCACGCTTTCGAATCTCTCTCGTACGTCCCAGCCACGACTCGTCATCAATTCCTCCTCTCGCCCAGACTGCGACCCTGACCCCACGCCGATCCATTCCCCTGCTATCCCGTGCTGGTCGAAAGCCACCGGCGGCCACACCAGTTGGTTCGAGCATCGTGCCGGCACGGCCTGCTTTCAGAGAACCGGGAATGCGAGAGGGTGGATGGAGCGGGAATGGCCGAATGCGGGCGTTGCGTCGACCGACGACCCTGGGAACTATGACCAGCGGAACAAAGCGACGGACTCTGCGGTGGCGCATTGTCTACCAGTGTGTTTACATTCCGCGGATGGGATTGGTTTGCTCTTGGCACCAGTCGCATCCATCGTGAGGATGGAGAAAGTGTTGATTTGGGAGCTTGTACTGGGATTGAGGTTGTTGCACAAATGTTTGACAGCGTGGTGTTGGTGTAATTAATATTACATACATTCAGAGGTATTAGGGATGCTAGTAGGATTATATGGAGAATCCGAGGATCTTCACGATGTGACGGAGACAAATCATTTCATGTGATCCGTTTCGGAACTTCCTGAAGTGGCGGTCTTGTGTTCATTAGGTATTGGTTTTTTCTGGAGGGTGGATGGGAATGCGTCAGAACCATTTATTTGAATTTTAAAAATAGGGCCAGTCATTATACAAATTTAATATAGTGTACTGAAGTGCCGAAGCTTACACTGAGTGATACTTTTAACTGTGATTCGTATAAAGCAACCCGAAAATCATCTACTACTCCTTTCAACCCATGCTATCCCACCCCACCGCACCCCACTTCACGGCGGCCCGGCCCGGGGCTGCGCTGGGCTTCCGCTATGTGCTCCTAATGAGCTGTCAAGACGTCCGCGCCGGCGTTCGCAGCCATGCTTTATTCAGGCGCTTCTCATCGATTAGCGCGCCCGCCCCCATCCCGCCCCTTTCTTCACGTGCGTGTGCCTCTCCGCTCACTGCGCTGGGCGGGGGGGCTGCCTTACACCGCGCGGGTGGGGAGACAGCGTCTGTCAGCGGGCCAGCGCCCTTTGCGTCTGGGAACGCACGTGGCGCGTGTGGCCAGGCGCCCGGGAAGCAGCCCCTCAAGCGCCCCCTGGCGGCCGGGACGCAGCTCGAGACCGCCGAGGCTGGCTCCAGCAGTGGGGCTGTTTCTCATCTTTACTCACTTTAGGGCACTTGTCTATTGATTTTATTGATACTGGTAAACATTGTCGACTGATTTTACAATTTATTTAGTTATCAGTGAAGTCATTTATGCTTCGTCTACTCCATTTTTGCCTTACTCTATGAATTCGTTGTTTTGCGTATGTTATGACACGATCCCCTAAGTGTGTGTAAATCTTTACTTCAATAACTTAGTGGATTTGCAGTTTCCGGGATGATTTAATTTCAAATATAATCTGCAAATGTTCTCAACGATTTACGTCCTTACATGATCACTAAGAAAGAAGAATACAATCCATTTTGCCTTAAATGGGAAAGTTGAATGACAGTTAGATGGCAAATGAACGGGTTGCATGCACCATTATCAGCTGTTACATGCTTGAATGGGATTAAGGATGTTTTGGAGCTACAGTTGAGAATGGGGAGATTTCGAGGCCTCGACAAATATATTTGCTTTGGGAAAAGCGTACATACATATTCCCTGTATCAAAGTTTACAAAACATGAACGTCGGAACTATTTAACATTTTAACGATACTTTCTGTTGAAAAATCTCGCATTCATAAATGTGGACTGTGATATTCGTGCACAATTGCGTTATATTTGAGTAATTATAGTCTCGCAAGTGTGTTGCACGGTTTTACGATTGTTGGGTATAAATCGGTTGATGGCGGATATCCCTATGCTTTTGATACACAGCCGACGGTTTTTATAAATGCACCTTCGCACCCGTCCCTCTTGCATGCAGATGTGGTCCGAATATCTCAATTTCAGATCTCCCAACCACTTACCTTCTTGCGAGCGAAGAGTGCTCCAAGAAGCCGCTCGAAATCGCATCCCGGGGCGGACCAGCGCCAGCGCTGCCCGAGTGACGGATCGCGCGCTCCGCCCCGGCGAGGTCTCCCCCCCACCCCCCACCCCCAACCCCTTCCCCTGCGAGGGCGGCGGTGACCGCGGAGGCGAGGGTGCGCTCCCTGCCTGCCACGCGTGGGGACTGCCTGCCTTGCCCCTGCCCCTCCCACTCCCCCTCCTCCTGCCACCGCCTCCCCCGCACGGCACCGCTCGTTGTTTGTTCTCGGGGCTCCGCATTGCAGCAGCTGGAGGCGGCTCTCGTGACACGCCGTGATTGATACCGCACGGCTCAGTGTGAATGTTAAACATTAGTCACTTCCCCACAGTCTCTCTGTCTCTCGCTGGATTCGGTCGACACGCGAGGATGCGGAGTCGCCCGTTTAGAGCAGAGATACCAAAACTCCTTCCATTTATCTAGTAATCGTTTGGCGTTTGTAGATTTAGTTGATTTTGAACTGTCTTTATCAAAAAGAAATGTATTGTTTGGACATTCTCTTCGAATTCTGTACCGCCAAACATTTAATAATTGTTTCATTAGTTACAAATTCCAAAATACTGAAATACCTCAGTAGCGGGCATACGTCTTTTGGTAAACAAAACAATTGCGACTCGCAAATTTTCACCAGTGGCGAAGTCGAAAGATTTTTCATCATCTGCTCGGTCGTGTTCCTCCTTCCTCTGCTCAGAAACATTTAGTATATTTGTTCGAATCTAATACCATTTTCACTCCAACAGCAGTGTGCTACGTATTGGGTTGAAACAAGAATATTTTTTTCTCTTAAGGATAACAATTTCATTAATTTCAACTCCGACAACTTCAGGAGTAAAGTAAATTTTCAGTAATTTTCGACAGCTATAAACAATTGCATTACGTCTTCACATTAAAAAGGGTTTCATGAATCAAATAAAAATGTCTCCATTAATCTCTATGTAGACTTCGTAAATCTTTATTTGAGACTAGATTGATCTCAGAAAAAGGAAGAAGCGTGCCGGCAAAGAATGAGATAGATATATACCTCAACAGTTCGATTGATTCTTGTGAAAGTTTGCAGTAACTCGGAGTTGTGTTGAAGCTAGATATTAAGGTTTCTTCGGGAGACTCTGCCATATCTCTTTGGTCACCTGTGAGTTCGAAAGTCAGAAATGATGGTGAATTTATCGACTTACTGACATGGACAGAGACAACTACTTCGTCGGTAACTTCTGAATAAAAATATTTGACGAAATGTCAGGTATAAAGCATGTCGGATAATACACCGACTACCAGAAAAATTAGTATAATCGTAAACTAGTAATATATCTGCATCCGCATTCGAATTGATGTGTTTATTTCGTTACAGACCCACAGGTGGAATTCTTAGTAACCGTGTTTCTATTTGCGGCGTGGAGGATTTCTTAAAATAAAATCGCCCCTAAGGGAAATCCTCCCGTTCCGGCAGGATGTCGCCGCATGGCCGGTGGCGGAAAGCCTGCTCTTCCGGAGCGAAACCTTCCCGGTGGCTGGGGCGGCGCGTCTTCCACCTGCGCGGCGCGAAAAAAAAAAAAGAAGGGGGGAAAGTAAAAGCTCCTCCCGGGCGACGCTCCAGCCGCTGATCAATGCGCAGGTGGCGGCGGTGGGCGCGGCGGCTGGAACGGCGCATGCAAATGCGAGAAAGTTTGGGATTCTCCAGCGGGCAAGATGGCGCCGGTAGTGGCAGTGGCAGTGGCGGCGTCTGCCGTTGCCACCGCCACCGTCACTGCCCGCCGAGGTATCGAGCGCTCCGCAGCGGTGCGTTTTTGGTGGCGCGCACTGGGCCGAAATGATGCCACTGTAGTCTGGGTGTTCACGGAGCAAACGTTTTTTCTTATCAGAAAGTGCGTTCAACGTTGAACACCCGCTGGTAGAAATGATGCTTGAATGAAGTGCGTCATTTCTCTCCTTTTTGTAATCTGTATTCAAAGAGAAACATACCGGAAGGTCGCTTGTCCTAATGATATTTCTTTTCGTGTTAGTACATAATTAAAATTTAAAGTTACCACAAAATATTTCATTTTTATTTCTTTTTCCCTGTACCTCTTGTTTTGTCACGAAGCAATACCATTTACTTGCTCCCACGGAGCACAGAGAAATTTATGTAATACTTCGCGAAAAAAACTATTACAGAGCCCTAGTAACGAAAAATTGTATATATCCAGTTGCTAAACTTAGAAAAAAAATTCTCTAAGTTGTAGTGTAGCCAGATTCAATGTTTTATGCGTCCCTGATACCGAAAAATCGAATGACGGCGAAACGTCTGTACGTCTGCCTGAGAATAATAATAATAATAATAATAATAATAATATATAAACTTAAATATAATAATGAAATTATCTTTATTAGTGGTCAGGCTCAGGTCAGAACAACGCTAGCGGCTAAATCGTTCAGCCGATTTTCTACAAAATTGGAATTCCCCAATTGATCTGGCTGATGTCGCAGCCCCTTGAATTTGAAACGGATATTTTAATTTTGGGAGGTACTTTACAGGAAATTCCTGAAACATTTTCCAAATTAAAAAAAGGATCCATCGCTTTTGATACAAATTTGTGAAGGCTATTTAAAAGAATGGTGCAGGTCTCATTCATGTTAAAAATTGTAATTTTTCGAAAATTACAAAAGTTCAAACTTTTTCGAAGAGATTTTTCCCTTGATAAAATCTATTACATAAAGATATATTTTGAAATAAGGTCATGGACAATATTTCGAAAATTTGAATACATTTCTAGTAAAAATACGAGGGAGAAAGCACGTGCTGTTTTAACACCACCGATTCTTTTATGTCGACTCGTTAACGCCATTTAAATACTCCACTATTTTATGACTTGTAGTGAAAAGTATATTGAACTTCTTGAACATTAGTTGCTTAAGTGAAGTAAAACCAAAATCACATTATCTACAGTCCACGAGTAATCCCGAAGTATTTTAATTCATCAAGAATCTTCTTTGATCTTTTACCCGTTTAGCGCTTGTTCCAGTGGGAAAATGGTTTCTAATAGTTCACTCTACTACACTTGTGGGCTCCCATACTACCCGGGATCTGCTGATTGCTACGCCCTCAGCGGCACCATACATTGGGATGGCAAAGGACAAACAATTCACCAGGGTGTAATTTGAATTCGCGATCTTTGGGGCGGAGGCTTTGAAGTGCGATATTTCAGACGCTGCCTTTTGTTGATTCGCGTTTTAAACACCTCTACCATAAAGGCTAACAAAAGAGGTTTTTTTTCTTCATATTTAATGGTGAGTTTTTAAACGTGCCTTTTGGCCCGTTCGGCCCAGTGTGCGGTGGCTCCTCGGCGCCTGAGTGGTAAGATGGGCGGAGCGGGGGCGGGGACGACGCAGAGTGCCTGCCGCGTCCGTGATTATTTTACCTGCCTCTCGGGACGGGGATTACGCGGGGCGGGTGGCGCCGCGCGCGGGTGGGAGGAGCAGCAGCGGGGAAGCCGGCGGCGGGGCGCAGGCGGAGCTGGCAGTCTCTGTACGGGCTACGTTGAATGGGGATGGCAACAACGACAGCGTCGCCGTTGGCCGACGAGATTGTGGTCAAGGTGTGACGCTACGCGCGGTCGGCTTTTAAGGGTTTGCGTTGCGAGATAACACTATTCCCGGCGACTTTTTTGTGCTGTCGCCGAAGCATGTTCGCACGATCTCCGTGCTTTTAACTTGTGTTTGTTTTGAAAGTTTGTGATGTTTTCCCATTCTTTTCCCTCGTAAATTTTGTTTTTGTTTACTCAGTTCTTAAAATACTAATTCGTTTCTCTTTCTTAGCATTAGTATTATTTCAGATTTTCTTTGTGTAATGAATTACAGAAATTCCTTTGTTCTGAGTTCCTTTGTGTATCTATTCCTTTTTGGAAGTAAATAAATCGGGAAATATGTTTTGGAAGTAAATAAATCGAGGAAATATGTTTGTGTATTTCTGTAGTGCATCCTCAAAATTGAGAAATGCCTATAAATTAACTAGAATTGTTAGAATGTAGTAGAAATAAGTTTGGCGACTTCAAAGGTGATACAAAAGGTGATATAAAAGGACTTGTGTTTATTACTTTTCCAATCCTAGCTAGTAACTTTAAATACAAGGGAAGCGTATATGCTGACGAATAATTGCAGCCTCGCGACCGTATCTTCTCGGCGTCTTCATTCTTTGGCCGTGCTGCTCACGTTCTTGCACCACCCCCACCCCACTGCTCCGCGATCGCCTCCGTCACGCGTGCGCTTTTCTTCGCTTTCCGCTCCTTATCGCGCCTCGTTTGACCCTCCCGCCCCCGCACCGCGCCGGCTGTATAATTAAGAGGCGTTCGGGCAGCGCGCTCGCCACGCCTGTGCGCCGCACGCAGCTCTCTCTGTGCTCCTCTGCCTCCTCGGGCGGGCTGTTTAAATATGAAGGCCTCTGCGTCGGGCCTCTGCTCTCGCGCCGCCTTCCAGCTTGCCCGCCCGCGTCCGCTGCCCGGCGCCCGCGCCTCTATCCTGCATGATGCATTCGCCCCTTAATGTTGCATCGCGGGCTTGTCGGCGCCCGCCTCGGCGCGGGTCGCCGGCGCAGGTGTCGGCGGCCGCGCCGGACGAGGGACGCCCTGGGCGATGATGGCGGTATTTACTCGCAGGGGCGAGCGCTGCGGATGGGCGAGCGGGCGGCTGTAGCCGAATGCTCCTGGGGCAAGGGCCGGTGAGGTATGGCGCCATACATCAGCGCCGCTGCCGCCGCCCCTCCCGCCGCCGCCCGCCTGGCCTTGTGTTTGCAGCCTCGCACGCTGGCACGCACGTGCAGTGCTTCATTTGTTAACATGGTTCGAGTTTCCTCGGCCACCGAGGAGAGCGTGCTCCAGGGACGTCGCCTGTTGTTGGGCCGTCAGAATATTGTACAGTTGAAGCTAAGAATCAGAGCCCGTACAGTTGTTGTAGTTTTATAAGTTGTTGAGTTCTTTTTATAGTTGTACTTAAAAAAATTGTATTTCAATTACTTGCCGCTGCGAAATCGACTTTTCCTTTTATTATAACATTTTTTGTATGT
>BOPP01000022.1:9635408-9659267 GCA_017312745.1 Gryllus bimaculatus
GAGAAGCGTCATTACAAATTGTGAATCACTGTGAAGTATTTTCAGTGCTTGAAAACGAAAATAATCTCAAACTTAACATAAAAAATACATTACTAAATGCCTTTGCAATTACTCTCATATCTCACAAGACAGTATGCAAATAAATAAAACTTAGCTTTGCTGACATTCTGGAGCATGTGATGCACAAATTGTTTCGAAATATTCTTAGAATTAGTGTTGTCACAATATTCCAGGTCTGGCTACCCTACCAACTGAATAATTAAAAAAAGCACGTGTACTGTTTTCTTACTTTTTTTATTTCGCCATATCCTTACATAAACATTAAATACTCTCATCTGAAGTCAAAAGAGCAGGGTCCTAAAGTAGTAAGTACCTTTGTAATAAAATTGATGTCAATATTGTGATAAACTTTCGGATTTCTTTGTAGACGAGAACATAACGTACTCTATGTACTAGGCTGTGAGTTGTCTTTTCGCACAATTAATCCACAGTGCTCTCATCTTGGGTATGAAGAGAAAAATCCCAAAAATTAACCAATATCTTCAAATTTTACTCTGTTCACCATATAAAGTTCACCATAAAAACTACTTGGATGAGAAAAGTAATTCACGTCTTCCCAGGACGATTTGTACTGCAGAAAGCTATCACGTAATCATGAACTGTTTAGAAAGCTTGCTAATCTTGATCAAGGGTTTTAAATATTAAAATCTATTACAAATAACACACCTCAACACGAGGACACAAGAGTTTTGGCTGATAGGTGGCTTCAAGTTAGTGACGCCATGCCATCTCTGTATTCGTAGCTCTATGCATCTGCCTATGTAATTGATGCCTGGCCATATGTGTAGGTCAAGTATCCGCATATGAGACTGTTTGTAATGTGGTCATAGACTTAAATAAACATTTGTGATAAATTTGAATAATGTTTTACACTAATAATGGCAATAATTGAAAATCAAAATTATTTGCATACTTGAACGTTGATGACCTTGCTGATTGAAGAAAATGGGTTTGTATAATGTTATCATATTATATAATTGAATTCGTCCTGAAATTGGTTTAACTAAAATTAGTACATACTTTTGTATTATTAGTCTACATTTACTCACGCCTGAAACTTTTTATTTTATCACTTGAATAAAATAATAATAATATCATTGTTTGCTATTGCGTTTTTTGTTCATTTCTTAAGGGCACTGTGGGCGCTGTGCGGATAGAAAATCATCTGCTCTACAATCTTCATGAACTCACCTGCATTATTTCATACCTAACGCCACATTTCATCATGTTCCTGAGTCGAACGCGCGGCTCTAATGTAATCGCTTTGAAACTACCGTCTCTTAACTTTAAAAAATCCGAAGAACGTGGTGCAAATAACTCAGAGAAAAAAACAGCCTGCCTAAAACCTTACACAACACTCACACATCAGCTAGAAACTCTCAGGTGAGTGGCGTGATGTACTAGCTAGGAGAATGTGTGCTACACTTGATTACAGCCTGGCGACTCCTATTAAGAAACCATCTCGTATTCGGGGACCTGACTCTCCATGTATTCTTGGTTGTCCCATAGATTTTGTTCGCGATTTTAGCGTTGAAAGTCTGTTGAACTCTGAATGTGAATTGTGAATTTTAACAGCAATATCACCAATAAGTGGCAATGCAAATGCTACTCGGTGATTCGTAAAATTGTTGTTTATTTTCTTGGAGGGAGAGCAGCAAGTTAAAATAAATAATACTACAATGTTTATTACTTTAGAATTTTATACAATGCTTTTGAATTCTGTAACTTGATTGTTTCTTTCTCTGCGGTACGTTCAAATAATTTTGACGTTGAGATATTTTATTTTTCTAGTTCAATTGACCTTCATATTTTCTAGCACAACTTGCTGCCACGTTAATTGAAAGGCAAAAACGTGAGAAATTGCTCCTTACTGTATGTCATCCGGTATATGACGTCACTATTTACAATTACGTTGAATAATTCAAATTGTTTAAAATGTTCGAGAAATCTACTATCATCCCAATACTCGTATTTGAGATTACTGCTGCAATGAAGTCTCTGCCATATTTTTTCTATTTTCGTGGTTTATAATCTCGAATGTTAAGAGAAATATCGAGGTGTGATGACATCTGTACTCAAACCCAAGCGTATTGTATGTTTTACCAAGTCTGCTGAGGAATACGAGAGCCTTCGATTAGCAGTCAGTTACTGCGATCATGGTAGTGGAAGCATTAGAGGAAATATTATTTTAATGAGGGTGATCGTCTGTTTTTGCGGTATGTCGGGGGATCCATTCGTCGGGAGGAAAGGAGGAAATTTATTCTGCAGCGCGAGCATGCGTTGTGGCTGCTAGCGCCGGGCGCTTCTACAGCGCTGGCTGCTGCACAGGGCATATAAAATGCGCGAGCCGTTTAATTAATGCTGGGATTTATTATTTCACAATTTATGTGTAAAAGTTTAGTCCGTCGGAATTTAAAAAAAAAGAAATAATTTACCACCGCAGTTGATAAAGGCCGCTCGGAAAATACGACTCCCGAGGAGGGTGGCTGGCAGGTGGCCGCTCCAAAATAATTGCCTGTCTATGGGAGGTAGATGAGATAGCAGGATGAAAGGAAGAAAGCCAGGCTGCGCTCAGGGGAAGCGCGCGACTCCCAAGGAGCGCTCGCTTCCGGGTGGGGGTGGGGCAGCGCGGGAGGCCCAGTGGGAGGACGGGAAGAAAGAAAGAAAAAAAGATGCAGGGAGAAGTTGGACGAGCGACTGGCATCGCCCCTATAGTCAGACGCGGAGAGAAAAGCTAGATGGAGGGAGAGGGGATTTGCGGAGCTGCACTTGGCGGTGATGGCAGCGCGGCGATAGGGGATGAAGGTACGGGCTGGTGCTGCTAGATGTATAGAAAGGGGATGGGTTGTGCCTTTTTGAGAAAAGGTCCGAGGGTAAGGGGGTTTCAAGGTTGAAGGCCGAACGGCGAAGAACGCATCAGTTGGTGGATGGATGTGGAGGGGGCGATGAAGCAGTGTGGTGGTTGCGAAGCGTGGTGGCAATGAGAGGTGGAAGTTGGACACGGACACGGAGTTGGAGGAGGAGAAGGCAGTCTCAAGGCAGGGGCTACTCGTGAACCAGAAGAGAAAGAAGGGTGGCATGTCGAAGGTTGACATTTTATGGTAGTTGCACAGCTTAATTGGTTTCTCTGCAAGCCGCAGCGTTAGATAGATTGACGTAGAAAAAATGTGATGTTTGTACACCTTTGGAGAGGGAGGATTCTGCGACTAGTGTGACGTCATGGATACTCACAGCGACCACAGACACAGAGCTTTCATATAACAAATATATTTTAATTACCAAGAAAACAAAACAAATATAATACACTTTTGAATAATTTACTATACACCCTAGCTCTGACTAGACCTACATCTTCTGATCGCGGAGGATCCTAACCCGGATTGAAGATGGGTTTTGATTGTGGCATTCGCACCCACATTTGAGCGGCACAAAGCTAGCTTCCAGTGACGGATCACGTGGGACACAAGTCCGTTCTTGGCGCACCAACGGCTGGTTTGACCTCATCGCAGGACGATCTTATCCTGATTGAGAATCGCCGTGAATCTGGCACTCAACCACTCCTCACCTCGGAGACCACAAACAGCTCCTCCCCGTGACCGCAGTCACCCAAGACCTAATGTCCGCAAGGCTTCTGTAACTGTGACTCAGCCTCGCGAGCCTGGCTCGGCATAGTGCACCGTCGTGGCGCCAATTTTGCACACGCAAGAGTTTCTCCCCGTCACCCAGACTCACGCCACTGTCTCTGTACCATTCGGTTATATAGGCGAGGCCCAGGTGCACCTACTACGTCACGCCACCCACTCGCTTGTGTATAACAGTGGAAATCATAGGCCGGAGTCCCAAAGCTTTGGTCTCCCGTTTCCGCGTTCTGTCCCTTTACGGAAAACACCTTTTACTGTGCAGGCTAATCCTCTACCAAGCGTCCCCAAATAGATGCCATGAGGCACGCTGGCTAATACGTTACACTAGGATGGACGTAACGTACGTGTATTTCTGAGCAGCCACTCTGACAATGAATCCTAGGACTGAAGCTATGGTCTTTCTAGCAGATGCCACACACACATCCTTCATATCTTGCAAAAATGTCAAGTTTATATTCGTGGTCCGAGCGTGGAGTGTAAGTTATAATTATATTGTGTAACGTGCTGTGGGATAGCCATTTGACGGCGTTACGCAACCGTATTTTTGACGTAGACTTCTTTTGAAACCGACCCTCGGGCCTAGGGATATTCCCAGAACAGCGCAAGTCGTTCTCAGTGGTGTTATGGTGCGAGGTCGGAAAGCTGAAAAAGAAGATGGAATGCAAGAATGTGAGAAATAAATCAATATGGTGCAGGGTCGTAAATCTGGCGTCAAAGATGCACTTTTGAACTTTGTTAGTGGAGTTTACACGTACATCTTTGACGATACTGCACCCTTCCAACATTTATTACAGAACAGATCTTACCCTGGATCATCTTGTGCGCAGTAGCAGAAGCAGTAAGCCAAGGAAGTGCTTTGCCTCTTCTTTAACAGAGATTCATGGCAATGACCAAACCTCTCCTTTTGCAAACATTTTGCGAACGTTTTGCCTTCCATCGCGGAAATGTGATTTACAATTGCATCTAAGAGACGAATATATTTTTAGGTGTATTTTTTCTCATCGAATTTTAATAGTCCTCTCTTGGCACTTGCGTAATTTTTACTATTCAGTGAGGCTGCCATGTGACACTTTTTGTCGTTTTTTTAATGCATTTTAATACTTAGTATTTCAGTATATTTTACCCTACTGTTTGATTTTACATTTTTAAAATGGTTGGAGATTGCGCCATTAAGTATAGATTGAAACGTCCTTAAGCATAATCTTCATCGTTCATTGAAGAATTGTAACGCGAGGAAGAGAAGATGTTGGAAGGAAAGGTGGCAGATAAGACTATGGAGTGTAGAAAGGAGACTGTGACGTTTGGCAATCTATTGGGAGTGAAGAGCATGAGAACTCGGAACATTTTAATGAATGTTGGAACGATCCAGAGTGAGCGGAGTGTAGGATGCAATGCATAAATAGACGTAAGCAACAATAAAGTGTAATGTCATAACAATGCGTGACGCATTTTGTTTCTTCTGCAATAACGTGAGGAAGATTTGGAATATATATCACCGATAAGAGCACCGTTAATATCCTGGCGATCAGCTCCAGAATCGCGTTCTAGAACGGTGAATGTCGAAGGCAGACATCACATGACATTCGGGGTCCTTATTTGTTTGGCCCTAGCCTTCTTATCGTCGAAACTGTTGCACCTTGAACTTCATTACATGTAATCGACGGACAATGTCGCTTTGAAAGTAAACGTGAAAACAACTGGAAACAGTGAAACGAATGTGTAAATATCTCCAGAACACGAGTGAAGTCACGCTATAATGGAGGTCCTCAGGGACAAGTCCAGTAGTTGCGAGTGTTGTCTCTGGGGCTTTCCAAGGGGCGACGCCGGGGCCGTAGGAAGAGGATGCGGAGGATAAGAAGAAATAAAAGAAAAACTCTTGAGATCAAGCAGTGGCGTGGCGGGGGCGGGGGGGGGATTGGAGAAGCGTCCCGCGGTGTTCAGAGGAAAGGGGACACTGGCTGGCTGTGAAACGGGACGGCGAGCGTTGGTTGGAGGGCGGCCGCCCAGCGTCGGTGACTCCCAAAATAAACGTAGCGCGCGCATCTGCCACACGTAGGCCCAGGCGGCGCGCCACGTGGGCACACGTGGGCCCCTAACGAGAGGCGTGTCCCCGGCGGCGAGGGCGAAGGCGGCGGGGCGCGGCGCCAACCCGCCTGTGTTGCCTCCCAAGACCCCGCCGAGGAGGAGTTTCTTTTCTTTCTTCTCCTCTTCCTCCACCGTCCACGTGGGAGATGGAACGCGGTTAGTGGTTCAGAAAAGGGGTTAAAACTGCCGTCAAAATGGGGATTCTACTCTAACATCCAACGACTCTGAAATCCTGGTGTCACTTATAGGAGTGTTAAATTACCCCCTTTCAATTTTCAAAAGTGTTATTCTTTGGAAGTTCTATCGTCAGTAGTTACTACAAATTTTGTGCAAATTACGGAAATAGTGAAGCTAGGCATTCAATCCAATAGCTCACAAACTTGGCAGTGCTGAAAAAAGAAATTTTCGCTTAAACACACTCTGAATCTGTCTTAAGTATCGTACTAGTTCGTAGCTGATACAAAAATAAGATAAAGATTACAACTCCGTAAATTATCTTCATGAGAGATCGCAAAACAAACTCATCGACTTGACACGCATAGCTTCACACTAATTTAAAGAAGGCTAAGTACGTAAATAGTGATTCAGTTCAGCTCATTGTATTCGAACTATCTCAACAGAATGTTTAGAATGAACATTCATTATTTTTCATTTTAATTTTTTTTTCGATCTATGAAATCTATTAGTGGCAAATTGTGAACAATTAAATCGTCTATATTATTGAATTTTATAATATTAATATAAGACGAATTTTGTTTTTTGTTTAAAATTTTTCTTATTGATACGGAGCAAGTGTTGCGGATTGCAGTACTTGCTGGTGTCTTAAAGTCTTGCTGAACTTTGATAAACCTTTTAAATAAGTTTAGAACAGGAGTAATATTAATGATAATAGTAATAATGATAATAAAGGGAATGCAACATAATTGGGAGAAAATGTTTTGTCAACATCTTTACAACGAGGAATACTGCACGTTCCCTTTTAACAAACAGAACACTATCGTTTTCTCTTGGGCGTTCATGTTCTGAGATCGCTTTCGCGTTAATATTACGGAATTGCTCTGAATTCCGTGGTTTGTGAGCCCTCCCAGGACATATTGCTGTGGGGATCCGGTTCTTGGCGATCGGGTCCAATTTTCGACTTGATCAAGGGTAGATAATGGCTCGGAAGGAGGGTTGTTTCCAGAATAAAGGCTTTGTTTACTGACTCTCCTCGCTGAGACGCCTCGCCTTTACCAATCCGTCGAGGTAATACTGACCGCGGGGATATTTCTCCAGAGTTCGCTTTGTCAAATTTATTTTTGACAAGTAAAACACACGATCCACTTTGTTGACGCGAGTTTCTTTATTTTCGATCAAATTTTATATTTAATCGAGCGTATCAATTATGTCATTAAATTGTATAAAATGTTTGAATTTCTTCTGCTATAATTCTAGTGATATGTGTAATTCATCGATACATTATCATACATTGATGTACAGAACAATACAATACAATACAGTACAAGTGATTGCAACTAAATTTTAAATAGCACTCACCTCGACATATAGTATTTTGTTAATTTCTCTCCAACTAGTGTACGAGGATTTAAGGTTCGTCAGTGTACTATTACGAAACTTGAAGTAAAAATGTTTTCAGTAGTATCTTCGTTATCGGTAATACACACACACTGACACATTTCGGATGGCACATGGCTCGCTGCTGTGTCACTTTCACGTTTCCAATTTAGAACTTAAATTTGGCTTTCAGCTATTGCACGTAATAAAAATAATTTTGTTCACAAGTGACTCGGTTAAGCTTTCTTCTCAATGTGAAGTTGTTGTTTTTTTCTAAAACGTCCTCAACTCTTCTCTGTGCAGAAGAAAATGTTCATTTCTGCTGTCTTTTATTCTAATGTAAATTATTCATTCGAATGTAAATTATCAAAAATGTTTAAATGTTCAGGAATGAAAATGAGTCAAGATGTTCATTCGGAAATGTGTTGATCTACGTTGTATTGTATCTTGAAATAGATGAAAATGTTTATTTGGTGTTTTATATTTGTTTTTTCTTCTGTTATAGGTAAGAAAATGGAAAAAGAGCGTATGTGGTGTGTATCTGTAAGTATAGAATTATGTTAGATTTCTGCACGGTTTTGGAATAATTTTTATAAACTTTATATATGGATCGTGCCAAGATAAGTGGCAGAGGGGTTACACGAGGATCATATCTGTTCTTACGAAACGTTATATCATGCCTGGAGCAATGTATTTGTCTTAAAGAATTGCATTGCCTCCTGCTCTGATCCAAACCGTTTACGTGACTAGTCGTGCTCCGTGTCACTTTGTTAATTATTTCCTTTTTGCTTACTTTCTATGTGTATGTAGTGAATAACCTTCATTCGTTATATCCATATTATTGAAATGTTGACATTTAATTTATATCATGTTATCAAACTTTAACGGCATTTGAGGTCGCTAAGAAAACGATGAGGTTGATACGACCTAAAATCAGTTTTCTACACATCGTATCTGTTATTCCTTTTTGTTATCCCTCTTTTTTTCCCCCTTCTTCCTCCTTCCCCTCCCCACTCCGAATGCCTAGAGCCCATCACTGTTCACCTCTGTCACCGCCACCGTCACCGATACCTTCCCCGTCGACGGCGACCGGAGCCTCGTGCGTCGCCGCCGCCCCCCTCTCCCCTCGCTTGCGGGCGCCTTCCCCTCCGCGCCGCCCCGGCGCCCTCTGCTGCCACCTGACCTGCGCGCTATCCCTTACCGGCGGCGGTGCGAGGTAACCCGGTCGTCATTATGTTGGCGCGGCCATTCCCCTTAAGCTGGTGGAGACCGCTGTTCGCGCGCCGCCCCGCGGGCCCGGCTTCGAACCCGACCGGCTGCCTGCCCCCGCCTCTCGGGCTGCGCGGCCGCTCGCCGTGCGCTCGTAAATGCGGGGCCGCGGAACCGGTTCCCGTCGCCCTGGGCGCTCGCCGGGCTATTAATAGAACCGTCTGCGCTAAGCGCACGCATGCACCATTCGCTGGGCTTCCACTTGTTCTCTCCTCCGGCATGTTGCTGCTCGAGTGTAACATTGTAATGGATTCTATATGGTTACTTTCAAGTACTGGTAGGCTTTGGTTTGGAAGGGACGTCTTCATTTTTGTGGTAGTTCATGAATCTCTGGTTGTCTATTACGTGTTCTCTATCAGTGAAAATGTCCAAATCTGAGCTTTCCCCATTTGGTGCTATTTTGATTCTTTTTTGATGCTAGCTTCGAAATGAAACGTTAGACTACATTACTTGGAGTAGAATTTGGTATGAGCACTTTTCTTCGTATGTATACAATTACGTTCTTCGAATTTTATGTGCATTTTTCCTGCAGTTGATTTACGTCATAAGTACTGAATATACTAGATCGGTGCTCAACAATTTGAGTAGCAGTTACCAAAAAATGCAGAGAACATGTAGCAAAAAAAATGCAAAATGGTAACATTTTCATAAAGTAGCGACCAGCTCTCTGCTCTAAATTTCCACATGTGGTCACCTGAGATCAAATCCCGGCAACTCCACATGAAATTTTCTGTGGGCAGAGCTGGTTTGTGGCGTCCCTTCACACTGCACACATCTCGTCACTGCTTTTTATTCCAAAATTTCGATCTTTGCATATTCATGCTTTACATCACATCGATATCGTCTATGGGTAAGTTTTTCACCATCACTTGCGAGACCATTTACTCTTACTATAATAATAATATTAATAATAATAATAATAATAATTATTATTACTATTACTGATATGCAGGAGTAAAAACTCTGCAGAACATAACTACATAAAAGTTTTTCAAATAACATGCACACTGCTCAAGAACACCGAATAAAATTCATAAAACACTACGATAAATTAAGTACTTTTCCCCGGGTTGTTGGGTATCAAACCAAATTACAGAAGCCTCTATGGTCGGAGGCGGTATAGTCTTCTTTCAGTTGCTTTGTGCATTGGCAAACAGTAATGTACTAAATGATGGTAATGATGATCATGAAGTACGTAAGCAGTGTGTAGTGGTGTGAATTGGTTGTAGGCCGGGAGACGCCTGTTGGTAATCGCGCGGAGCGCTCTTGCGCGACCGGCGTGACCCCCGTGGGTCGGTGCGCCTCGCGTCCCGCCTGCGTTCTCGATCAAGGCCGCCATCCTGGTGCGGCCGCTGCACTCGTTGACCCCTGCCTCTGCTCTCCTCTCCTCTCCTCTCCTCTCCTCTCCTCTGCTCTGCTCTGCTCTGCTCTGCTCTGCGGCGCGACGAGGGGGCCGGCTCGTTGCGCCTTGCGCGAGAGCGCACCGTCCAGGACTGCGTTGTGCACCCGAAGGAGAGAAACGGGTACTGAAATCGTAAAGTTAAATTTTGGTCCTTAAATCTCCGATGAGATGGATTCAAGTGATGGAGCAATAACTGCGATTATGCAGTACAACCCTGAAGAGGACCGCGAAATGTCGGTCGAAATGTCGGCAACTCAGCCATCGACGCGGCGTCTCCCGGACAGCCCAGATCGTGCGGACATGTTATTAAAAGGAACGGTGAAACGTTACTTTTAGAATTTAAATACATACTTACATTATATAGTATATACTACATACAGGTATCTCAGTGCAGGCGGAAAATCACCGACATCATAATATACGTGTTCCAAAATAATATTTTTTTGTGTTCACGCTTTTTTTATACATCTTGTCATGAAGAAAATAGGCAATTATTACTTGGTACCTTGCTCAATTTTAATTTTAACCGACTTCTCATGTCTTTATACCGGCTTAAGTGGCTCAGAATATCAATTGATTTCACTGCCATGTGTCTCAGCGGGAGTTCCTAGGGTTCGAGCTCCGACGGTGGCAGGATTTCCGACACTAGGTAGATAGGACGAATTCAGTCTTGACTGGAGGAGAATTCTACCTGCCGGCTGCTGTGTTCGGTACTTTTCCGTGGTGTCTCCGATCAACACCGGGCGAATGCCTAACCTAACAAACGGGCCACGGCCCGCGCTCAATCTTTCCTTCCTCTGCCTTGTTCTATCCTCACTTACATCCGTACTTACATTCACAACACTACCGGTCATGTAGCTTAGAGCTTCTAGGCTGTCCGGGCGACGCCGCGTCGTTGGCAGAGAGACCGACGTTTCACCTGTCATATCCCACGCTTCTTCAGGGTAGTGACACAGTAAAGCTCCGCCTTCAACGACGCGGCGTCACCCGGACAGCCTAGAAGTCATGAACTCGAGTCGCGGAAGCCTACGTGTACATGTAGCTTAGAGCTTCTTCCGACTGGTGGGTTATACTGGCTTGAAGTAGTCCCGGAAAGCGACGGGTAGGTCGGTGCCGGATCTCGCCATCCAGCGGGGAAAGATCTCCCGCAATAAAAGCATGCACTACATTTACGTGACCAACGATCTTAGCAGTTGACGCGGCCGGAATCGCCAATCAATTAAAAATCCGGATCTGGGCTTTCCGGGTGACGCCACGTCACCCGGACAGCCCAGATCGTGACTGGCCGCCGAAGCCTACGATATCTATACAAAATCCTGTCTTTATACCTGTTGTTCAATTTTGGATGGCGCGCTGCTACGTCATGGACCTCTGTTGCGAAGTTGCGTGTCGTAAATTTAAATACTTTTTCAGAGGTACGAATGAAACATTCGTTAATGTTTACGATCTGCCTGTATGGCGAAGTAACATATTGATGTAAGCGCAGAAGCGATGACTTCGTAGAAAGTTGAGAATAAAGATGAAACAGTGAGGTGTTAACCCGTTTGCTACACTTTTCAGTGCCTCAGATTACGTTCGGAATCAGCTAACAGTCTGAAAAAGGTTTTACACGAGGTCTGCTGTAAAATGTACAAAAATATTATTAAATTAATGCGATTTTATATGCCGACACATCCACTTCCCACCACACGCGCACCTCTTTCAAACCACTCCAGGCGAGAAGAACAGCACAAGTGGGGCTATGCTCGTTGATTTACTAACCTAGCTTTAAGGGCCGACCACCGTTGGGCACGCTGCATTGCGGACTGTTGAAAATCCGCAAATTTTTTTATAATTGAATCCGTGGATCCAACATGACCTCTAAAACTAGTTCCATGAATATGGAGAAAAACAAAGACAATATGAGTATTTTCCTGATCATTGGTTAGAGAGTGGAGGCCACGTTAGTCTGCAAGGTCTCTTGATTTAACTCTTGTTTCCTGGGGCTACTTTAAAAAAGGCTACAGACTCCCTTTATGTAATGTATTAGACGTTGCTGCACTTCGAATTGTTGTACTGCTATGCAGTATCAATGAAGTTGTGCTACTAAACGCGCGGAGTCGCTATTTGATCACGAACGTGCAGTTACATGGATGGTCACATCAAACGTATGAGAACATACTGTAATTTTTCCAATTCATTTGTTCAGGTCAGATGGGTGTGACAAGAAAATTATCTCCGGTGTTCTCACACAACAAAATCAACGAAATGCAATGCACGCGTTTGATGCAACCTCATTTCACAACAGTAGTTTGAGTCTTGAAAGTCGTTGATGGCAGGGTGTATCGGTTATATTCATTGTATTCATTTGAGATCACTTTTATAGCGTGTATACATTGAAGTGACAAAAATTATGGGATATCAATACGAAAATATACAGATGGCAATCGTTTCGTGTACAAAAGGTATAAAAGAGCAGTGCATTGACAGAGCTTTTATTTGTTGTCAAGTAATTCATGTTAAATGGTTACAGACGTGATTAAGCCGCACGCTCGGATGTAAGACTTTGAATGGTTGTTGGAGCTTGGCGCATGGGACATTCTATTTCGGAAATCGTTTGGTAATTTAATATGCCGAGATCCACCGTGTCGAGAGTGTGCCGAGAATACCTAATTTCATGAATAACCTCTCGCCACGGACAGCGCAGTGGTCTACAGATAAGTATCCTATGATAAAATGGAATTCTGTGAAGTGTAAAACGTGTCACAGAACATTACATGCATACTAAGTAGTTTTATGTGGAAAAAAATAAGAGTCGCTGATGAACAAGCCAATCTTGTTCTTTTTCTCTTAAAAGGAATCGTTAGTAGATATTTTGTTTTTAACTAAACAGGTCCGAGAGTCGTTCTGACCCACATTAACTGTGGTCTTTACAACATTTTGTGGTCACTAAGACTAGGCTAAACCAACCCATCTCAACGCAATCTATCTCTTCGTTGCGATATGTAAGAACAACTAATCCTTAGATTTCGCCATATCCACTGTGCTCAAGTTTAATCGTCCATTTTTACCGCCATTTTTATCCCTTCCCTAGCCGTTGCTAGAGTTCAGCATCCTGTGTCCGCACTTCTCCACTGTCTGTGATGTCGATCGCCGCGCTCATGGGCTGTTGTTGGATGCCACAGCGGCAACACCCACGCAGCATGTTGGAGCGTTCCAAAACACAACTGGAGGACGAAACAATAAAATCTGGAGTTTTATAGTCGATCTGATAGAGTTGGAAAAAGTAAGTGGCCGTTATTCCGAGCTTCGGCGATACCATCGCCAGCCCGTCGCCCGATGCTATCGCCCTGTCGCTCCCTGGTGCCCGTCGCCCGTCGCTGCGCTGCCGGCGGGCCCGTTTACGCCTTTGTCTCCGGGAGGTTGCGCGCATCTCTCCAACGTGCTGCTTAAATTTGTATGGAGATCTTTGTTATTTATAGGTATAGCACGAGCACTTCCACTTTTGCCTTCCTGTTTTTCTGCTTCGTTTCTTATCTTTTCTCTTGGGGTTTCTCTGTGCTCTTCATTGTTGTTTTCTGTATTTGACCTCTTTTCTCCTTTTTCTTATTGGATTGTTATTTTGACAGTTTTTCGAATTCGAGTTGTGACTAGTCTTTATTTATAGTTCCTTTTACACCTTAATTTTTTTGTCTGTGGAAGTATAGTGGTTGTTATCTCCTTTTATTCTGTTATAGTACTGTATTTCTGGTTCAATCTCGATAATTTATCTAATGTTGAAAATAGCGAAGTACAAATACATTTATGGTAATTCATGTATGTATACTATGCATCACAAATGCGTACGGCATTGCATGACGTGTCGGCATACATTAATATGTTCGCGATCTAAGGGCGTGATTAAAGTAGAGTGTCGTACTCTGTATGCGAGGCCGAAGCACAGTCAGATTTCACATTTTCATTTCCGGCGGCGTGGCAAAACCCGCCCTCGTGTGCTCAAATGTGACGCGTGTAGTCGATGAGCAGTGGAGGTGAATGCAGCGCCGTCCCGGCTCCGCCGTTCTGCAATATGGGTCTCGATTCGGCGCATCGGCCCTCCATTACTGTAATTGCTTAAACAAGGATTGTTGACTTACTACCAAGTGAATGCTGATGACTCGACGGAGTATTTTTTTAAAATATTCATTCGCGCAGCCGCGCTTCTTTTGAAGTGCCGAGAGCCACAGAAAGAATATTGATGCGTGGTGGCAGGGGAGTCTCTCGGCGCGGGCGTGGGTGGGAGCCGGGCAGGACGGGGCGGGCGGAACTGCGCCGGCGGCGGGGACGGGAGCTGGGGCGAGCTGCGCGCGCCACGCCAGGGGAAACTGAATATGATGTAGGACTTGGCTCGACACGACGCGGTGCACCTTGAAGGAGACGGGCGCTGTTAGTTTTTCCTTTTGCCTTCCTCTTGTCGTGCGGGTTCTGGAGATTCCTTTTCGAGCTTTTTTTTTCTTTCTTTTGTCTTCATGCCCTCTTTCCTTCGTTGGGTTCCGCCTTTTAATAAAGCTCGCCTTAGCACCTTATAGTTAGCTCGCTTTTCTTATTCGTTCTACCTGTGTTTTTGTGTGAACTGTATTGTCTCAATATTATCATGCACGCTAAGATTATTATCAAAATTATTTTGGGCCGACAGTATTAATGAGAAAATTCAATGAATGCGTCTGTTAATTTTTTCCAGTAGTATATGAATTCTGTCTTGAACTATTTTAGTAACTTTTGAATGACTATTCAAGAGATGGATACATTATCGGAATGTCGTTCAGGATTGGAATAATTATTTTATGTTAGTAGTGGCTTGATGTTTCAAAAGAGGAAAGTAAAAGTAAAGTCAGTCAAGCGTGCAACTTAGTATAATGCGTTTACATGTGTGGACCGACACATAGGCACATCACTTCATCACAAGGTTGTATGCTATATATATCGGGCATTAAGTGCGCAGAATGCAAAGTAAATTATGCAGCCTCCACAATGACGCAAGTGACGGTGAGGCACCGTATAGTCACGTCCATCATCTACCCGACTCGCCCTCCTGCGAGCTGGTAGGTTGCTACCGCCCCGGCGGCTGCTTTAACAGCTGCATTGTCTCGCCAACAGATGTGTCGGAGTAGATGTGTTTACGGTGACACACGTGCAGGAGCCGAATTGCACGAGCGAAACGTACGCGTTTGTCGTTTCGTAATTTCGCTTGCAAACAAATTTGTTTTTGTGGCATTTAAAAATAATGGCGAGAAATTCAGCCGTAAAAGTGGTAGCCAGAGAAACTTCTAATAACATATATTCTGCCAAGAATGAAAGTAGAAAAACCGTATGTTTCACTATCTGTTATAGAATTACTATTATTAATTATTGTCATTATTTTCCCACTTAAAGACACCTATATTCTCGCTGAGAACTCGCAGTTCGTCACGGTTTTCAGGATCTTTGACGCTTCTCACAGATTTTTTCTGCATGACTGGAATGGTCGTAGGCGGATGGGGTTATCGCATCATCGCCTGGTCCTCGGGACTCGCAAAAAATTGCACTTTTGCAATTTTGGAAAACTCTCAGCCAAAAATCCACCACTTGAGCCAAAAATACCATTGATGAAAATAACATTAAATAATATTTATTCGTTATTTTCTCAAAAGACAAAAAATGCCCAAAAAATGGGGTCTTATTGGAGTTTTTGACACACCTAAACCCATTTTAAAAACTGTTTTATTGGTGCCGATGTTGTTTTTGCATCGAATACGAACTTTTTTCGCTAAGTCATTGAATTATAGTTTTTTCGACACAGCCTAAGATATATAGCAATATAATGTATTCAATAAAAGTTTTTCTGACGGAAATTCGCCGTTTCTGGAGCACGATTTCATTACTTTATTTTCTTAGGAAGTGCGAGAAAGTCAAAATGACAGAAATATTTTAATATTTTTTCTTTTAATTACTTTTTGTTATCCGTTTCTTATTTTTTGTTTACTTTTTCAGTCGATGTGAATTTTAAATTTAGAAAAATAAAATTAGTCAGTGTTGTTAATCATTTACAGATTGCTCTAGAATGCTAAACTTTTCTTGATTATCTACCGTGTCATTTTCTATTTATTCCTGTCTTTGTAGCTTCATGTACACAGGTAGTTACCATAATTATTTCTGAATATCACAAGGATTTCCCCTTCGTTTGTGGCGAGTTTTACATATTACTACTATTTATGTAATTATTGCGCGCTTCAGTGGCCTTTTAGTGTGTATGGCTGCCGTCACTCATCGCTCTCCGTTGCTCCCGGCAGTAGTGCCGGCCGCGCCGCGCCGCGCCGTGACGTCGTCTGTCGCCGCCCCGCGCGTCCTGCAATCTGCCCCTGCTCGTTAATTCATCCCGTAGTTATCTTCATCCCGCGAGGCGAGGCGAGGCGAGGCGAGGCGAGGCGAGGCGAGGCGAGGCGAGGCGTCCCCCGGCGGGCTGGCATTCGGCGCCGAAACGACCGTGGAGAAGCAACCGAGGCTCCGGCCGTATTAATCATTGCTGCGGAGGGCCCTAGTCCCCCTCCGAGGGAGACTCGATGGCGAACCATTCACATATTCTTTCCTGTCACATGTGTGTGTGTGTGTGTATGTGAGCTGGATGTTCCGAACATGTTAGAATCCGAATGAAGCATGTGGAATGTTCTTTTTCTTCATGAATATTTGAATAATAATGAGCTCATGCTATCGAATTCGGTAAGGAGAGAGTGGGCTAGAGAGGAGGCCATTTGAAACTTGTCATCAGTCTTCGTGTTTCTGCATGTAGCTTGAGGTCCATCAATTACTCCACATGTTCTAGGAGTCGTTACACCGTGTTACAGTACGTACAGTTCACAAACATGTCCATCACTCATAAGTGACTTTTTTGTACATTTTCAGTGATATTAAAGAAAAGTTTTAAAAAAGAATTCCCGTGTATTTCCCTTCTAATTAATCGTGGCTAAACTTTTTTTTTTTTTTTTTTTGGTTCGTCGTGAAATGATTGCACAAGGTCTGGCTCTCAACAAGTTTCCTCTCTTGAGCTGTTGTGAGTCCGGGCTGAACCCCCCCCCCCCCCAGTGCCATCACGCATACCCGCGAATTCGAAAAGCGTGCCGCCGAAGGGGCGGTTCGTCGACCGGGGCCATGAATTCACAATGCATTTCGGTGCAAGTTTCCCATTAAAACTTCCGTAATTAAACGATTTAATGTCGGAGGAAGCTTAATAGCTCGCGGCACCTTAAAAATAAAGCGGCCCCGACATTCGTCTCCCGAGGGGCAATTTATTTCTCCGGGTCAGATAATTCGGCGCAGGCGCGCCCCGCGTCAGGCGTCACGCCCCGCCACTGCCGCCGCCGCCGCCGCCGCCACCGGTCGCCTTTCTACGAAGGCCTTGCGCGCCGTAAACAACACGTGGCGGGGAGGGCGCAATTAAGGATGCGGTTAATGCGGGATGCGGAGAGCGATTTACGATTTCAATTGCTTGCTTCCTTCCTTCATTGATCTGGGAGCCCTGAGAAATGTTTTGAATTGAAAATAAATTACACGCGAGGGTGAATGTTTAAAGCGTTATTGCTTTTGTAAAAGACGTTTGCACGTGATCAGAATGTGTTACAAATAAAGTTCATGAGTGTGATTCTAAAGTTTTCTTTCTTTTTCGGTGAGCGAAATGAACTGTGTGCTACAAATGTTTGTACTTTCGGCGCCAGATAGAGGAAAACGTTACTCAAACATAAAAAGCAGTTCTGTGGTTTATGGAAGGGTTTCTCCGGGCATAGCTAATGCCATGAAGCGTATTCGGAAATAAATAAAAGAATGGTATATTTGAAGATATTTAAGTTATAAGTAGGTACTTCGTGTGTGAGGAAACATCTTCAGAACCTCATGAACATCTTTCTTTCTTTTAGGGGTCATGATTGAGAACGTTCACTTGGAAGTGGTACGTAAATATTTCAAACTAAACGACATTTACTTCGATATTAGCATATTTTCACCAATGGTATGGTAACCTACCGGGATGTTCTAGATGCGTTCTTGCATGTTCAATAAAACACATTCAGAATTAATTTGCAAAACATATTTAATTAAAATTCACAAATGATAATGAGCATGCACATGAATGAATTTAAAACGTTACTACAATTTATGATTTTCGTTATTGCCGCTTACTAGTTTAATGGGAGTTATTACAACAACAAAAACAATTAATTTTGCCGTTACAAATAATCTACCGTATTAGTGGCATCTCGTCTCTCATCTTCCTTCGTTGAGCAGTCTCTTCGCCTTTCAGCGGGAAAGTTGAGATGTCAGGAACTTGTTCATTCACAAATTCGCACTGTGCAATGGCGTGTTGAGTTTCTTTCTGAACGGCTGGGCGCTGGCAGAGCCTGCGGTCGTGCGCGGCGGTTTGACGTAATGACAGCAGTATCGGTCGTACCTCTTTCGCTCACCCAGGCCGGACATACGACGACGAAGCACAAGCTCAGAACGCACTGCGGCATCGGCAATGTCGCGTTAACGTAGCGATCGGCCGAGTTCGATTGCCGAACCGGGCAGGACCGCAGTCAAAGCACCGCTCGGAGCACAAGTTAAGATTAGCACACGAGTTCTAAGCACGATTCAGTGCGATTCATTGCGGGTTCAAGCTCAAACGCAAGACATTAAACGTGTCTCTTGGGGATGTAAATTTACAAGTGCCAAGTCAAGTTCGTGGCGCATGCTCGAGGTTCAAAAATAGTCATTACAATAAGAGTTTGAGACAGAACACCAAGTGTATCTTCGAAAGAAATAAACCGAATAACTCTTCGAAATCAGAAAACCGATTAATTTTGGAGCCTCACACGCGTCAGAAAGAAGGCTTCAATCCCCTCCTCTGATCAGCGTGCCTTACTCTGCTTGCCTAAAATCAGGGATTGGGAACTGTGGCGGGTCGATTTTCGCACCAATGGTGCGTTCCTCATGCGACAAGGAAATTCTGTTGCAGTTTTGGCGCGACTGTTTACGCTCCAAACGCTCATAAGCGGGGGCGGAGGGTACTCCTCTTTGTCAACTGATTAGTTAAATTCTACGCAGCTGTGCTCTAACGGAGTACGCGACGATGTTTACATAAAAAAGGAAAATTTTCAATGAACCGTCTGGCCGACGCGCAAGTGCGCATTACGAATCTCTGGTACGGAATTTTATGGCGGCGGCGGGGGGGGGGGTCAAACGGTTTCTCCTTCGCACGTGTGTTTATGAAAAGTCTGTTTCTTTCGACCCTGTAGAGACTTCTTGGCGACGCCTTGATGCGACGGGTACGTACGAGGCGGCCAGTATCTCGGGGCAGCCTCGCGAAAAAACAGACCGTCTATTTGTCGCGGGTCCCTAAGGGTCATAAACACATCCGCTCGCGCTTTGCAGGGACGGCGTGGGGAAGAGGGTAGGCCGGGCCGGGCTAGTCAGATACCGCGCCAACTGATTTTAAGATCGGGTGTGGAGTTGATCAATTTCGTTCACGGAGGGTGTGACAGTGTGTGAGCGCGCAGGCACGTACGTGTATGCGTTTTTACCTTTTTTTAGATAATTCACATTTTCATTAAACTTCCCACCTTTGACTTTAGAAATTCCAACGTAACTAGCTCCCTCTGAATCTTTTTCATGTTTTTATTTTTTTCCAAGCATGGAGCTTGATAAGCGAAGCACAATTTCAGCAAACGTGAGTACCGTTTGGTTTCTGCTTGCAACAGCAGAATGTAGTCATGTTTCTCAACCAAAATAGTGACACGATTCGGTATAGAACTGTTTGTATGAGTCCCGAAATAAATTGAATATGTAGCGAATCATTCCAGCTCTCGGGCCAAAAATCCCAGCGGGGACTCTCTCGTAGACTCTTCAAAGAAAGTCCTGAAATGAGAATGACGTCCTTTCGCGTCACACTCAGCTCATGATCTCTCACCTGTCGCAAGTCGCTGCCCCATACAACGAGGCGTGCCCGCTCTAAGCGCATGCTGCGCTGCAACTGATGATTTGAGTTAAATCGTTTATTGATGTAAAGTTTTGGGTGAGACACTAATATGTAAACAAACTCCCTGTCATGAGGTACCGTTAATTATTTCACTATTTCCTTTCACGTTTATACTTGAGTGTTAAGTAAAAATGCATCGTTTTTTTAATCTCGCTCTATCTATCAGGAGAATCAAAATATTGTGAAGGGATGTTTTTTTCCATTTGCTTGATAACAATCACGATAATTTCTCCTAGCGTTTTTTTTGTTTAATTCTTTTGTTTGGAACATTTTTCGACCTTTGTGAGCCACCTACACCAGCGTGTGCGGAAGCCGCAGGCGGGGGGTTGAAGGGGGGAGCTGCGGGTGGCGACACGAACAGTCGCGACTTTGCGTGCGGTGGCGCGACGCCCAGCGGCACGCCCAGCATGCACAGCCCAGCCGCACAGCACTGCACGTCCCGGAAGGAGCCGAGTGAAAACGCTGCCGCGGCAGCAGGATAGACGGCACGTCGCTCTTTGTGGCACCAGCTGAGCTGTTTACCTCCATCGGCAGGCACGAAGCTGCAGGCGAACCCCGCGTGCGTGCGTTCAGTCCCGCAGTTGGCAGTCTGGTGTGTGTGTGTGTGTGTGTATCTATCTCTGTGTATGTGTGTCGGTGGGTCGGTCTGACGGTCGGTCGGCCGAGACCATCGTATTGCGTTTTGTCGTGGGGACAATTAATAGGGAAAACGATGCAGAGCCTTCAAAAGTGGCACCTCCCGATGTTGGGTGGTAGAGAACTTATTTGATGTGGGGGGGAGGGAGGGATTTTGGGTAGTTAATTTGCATATCTATTTGTTGGGGAGGGGGTTGATTCCCCACGAAAAAGTGTAAATCAATGCATCTTAAAAACTGCACCAGTCTGCCACCCGGTTATGCTATTACTGCTTTCTCACTAAATAATAATATTGCCTAGTACTTTCTCTTGTACCAATTTATATAATTTACCTCCAATATTGATACCAATAGAACGTGCGATATTCTGTCAGGTTTAATCTTTCTGCAATATTTCAATGTATTTAGCTCAAACATTGTTAGTTGTTGTTTATTAATTGGGTTTTTGTTGTGTATACGTTAGGACACTAACTTACGCGTATTGAAATTATAGCTACTGTATACGGGTATTGTGTTAATTAATACCAAACTATTTATGATTTATTTGCAGTGAATATTTTTTAAAAGCCACTAACAAATAGAAGGTTGTTACTGAAGAAATTCTATTAAGCGTAATTTGGACTGAAATTGGGTGATCAATGACATCCTTGCATCAAAACCACTTTCTAATTGATATGATATTATATTAAAAGGTTTAATAATAGCATTTTCTGAAGAAGAAACAGCTGGGATTTTGACATTAACGTGTAGCCAGCAACGTTTCTCTCAAAACGATCATGAAATAATTCTTCGCCAACCTTCGCCCGGCCGATCAAGCAAACCTTCCCCGACGAGTGTGTTCCTACGGGAAGGGAGTCAGGTGGCGTCGCAGCCAATTTCTGCCCATCGACCGATGTGAATGATAACAAAGAAATCGGATAAGTGCGATGGGCATTCTTTGGGAGAATTTTCGGATTAAGTTAGATTCTCGACGATTGTAAACATTACTAAGTAGTGTTGTCAAAATAACAACGGGCCTAATAAAATAAGTAATTCCTCCGTAGATAGACTGTTTTTCGAAAAAATAGTGAGAAATGTACGATAAGGCCATGGACGATGGCAGTACTCTTTGCATACAAAAATATTTGCAGTTCTGAACTAATGCTACAAATTAGTTGACTAATGACACATTTCAACGAACGAACGAACGGACGGACGGACGGATGAGTGATAGATGAGCTGTCATGAATGTACGTTCTGAAAGTGATCGCACTCCAAACTGTTCAGATATCCCTAATCTCCCGGAATTCTTTCTCAAGCTTATGAATGAAGTTAAATTTTGGCTTTCACTGATCATGCAGATTAATTCTCTCATTTTCCAGGAAAGAACACTCCTCGTTACTTGTACATTAGCGTGCCGATATCAATGAAACATTTACTGTAAAATGACGTTTCTTGTTTTTTTAAAAACACGTTTTAAATTTATTTCTACGACATTGAAAACAGAAGTTGTCTGTATTGGAAGTTAATGTTTTTAATTTTGGAAAATACTGTTAGAATTAAAGAATCGGAAATCATGTTCGTTTATTTAATACTGGCATTCCTAATAGAATCCACACTGCCTTTCTGCATGACTAACTGCCGACGATATCTCTCTCTAAACCTGAATCAAGACTAATTAATCTTTAAAGGGTCCAGACAAGTGTTTAATATTTTTTTAGCTGCATCAATCTCTAGACATAAACACCATTTGTGCTGTCTCATTCTTATTGCGCTGTTGATGCGGGTTCTGTTTACTCTGTTGTGTTATGTAAACTCTTCCAGCACAAGTACAATGTAGACTGGCGTACCACACTTGCGTTATATGGTAGCAGCACGGAGCCTCATTACTCCCGCAATCGTCCATATTTGGATACGGTCGTACAACGCTGCTTGCTCTGTGCCGCGTGTGCAGCCCCACAATTTATTTTCCCTTCGTATTTCGCTGGAACTCTCATGTTATTCCGGGACGTTTCTTCTTCTCCAAGCTACATAATTTCCGTCTGTTTACGTTTGTTTCTCCTATTGGTAACGGTTTTCTTTGCATTCGAATTCGGTGTTTATACAGCGTCGCTCCGTTCGGAGATCGATCGGGAAGATAAGTTTTCATGCCTTTTATATCCGTGAAATGTCGCTTTTTCCTCTCGTGTTTGAATGCCGTTCGCCCGCGTTTTTCGTTGGCGCTTTCAGTAACTGGTGCTGCGAGCCGCAAGCAGTCATCCTTTACCGTACACGTGGGTGCTAGTTTTGTTGATTAACTGTGATACTTTGAATATTTTGACACTGTGCGGAAGTTATTTATGATTATTTCAGTTACATATTTATATGAGAGGGAGTGGACTGACCCACGCTCCATTGAGTTATTGCAAAAGTGTCATTTGGCGAAATTAGCGTTTTAAAGTTAAACAAAACTTTGTTGTAAGTTAATTGGCAAGACGAACAAAGCAAAAGAAAACAGGTACTGTGACTACTACTAATGTGTGTCTCCTATCTCTTACAGACTCGACAACTCGTTATTATTACAGAGGAAACATTAATCGTAGTGTTTATAAAGTTATACCTGTACCCCCCTTATGTTCTTCATAGTTTTTGTCGAGGGTTGGTTCATCTTAATAATTTGTTTTTCGTTTGGAACTTACTCCTGACTAATTCAGGGCATAATGCTATAATGTTCATCGGAACGAAAAGGAATAATTTTATGCAGCTTATGCTCCCCAACCAGGTATTCCATCGCGAGTCGCCTATCGAACCGGGACAAGCTTTAAGCTTCCGAATGGTCTTCCGACATTTGTGGTAGTGTAATGCGTGTAAGTGTGTGTAAGAAAGGAGTGGGATATGGCAAGGAAGGGGAAGGAAAGATCGCACCCGTTTCACGTTTTTAGGTACCGCTCCAGCACTCGCATTGGTGTTAATTGGAGAAACCACGGAAAACTATCTATCGGAACATCCGACTACTAGGATTCTCCTCCACACAGCGTCTGTATTCCAATTAGTTGTGTAGCTGAAGTCGAAAATCCGCCTCCACCGGGTCTTGAGCTCTAGAACCGCCCGATCAGAGTCTCCGCAAGGGAAGCGGCAATGCTGGCTCTGAGTAAACTCGAGTTGAGGAGATGTGGTGATGTTTAAGCAGAGAAAAACGTAGAAGTGGGTTAACGTATCGTTGTGTGACGTCATGGATACTCACAGCGACCACAG
>BOPP01000022.1:9671515-9688123 GCA_017312745.1 Gryllus bimaculatus
AGTCCAGAGAATTCGCTGCATCGCGATGCCAGTGGAGACACAAAGAATGTAACTTTGCTCCGAGTGTTTTGCACTGCGCATTATCTCCCACCTCGTCTGCTTCTCGCCCCTGCTTGTCACTTTCCTCCCGCTCTCTGCTGCCTCCGCATCGTCGGTCTAACGCGACCCGGCGCGCAATCGTCCGGGTCCAACCTCGCGCCGCCCCGCGCTGCCGGGCGGAAGCCGCATCGCGTTTTTCATCAGCGGCCGCAGTACAGCCGACAGCTTCCAGCGCCTCTCCGTTTTTTAGTGCGCTCCGCGGCGGGAGTCCCGTTCTGCTTCCGCCCCTCCCCTCCCCTCCCCCCCTCACCTGCCCCCTCCATCCGCTCCTCTTTGTTCTTCGCCGCCGCACGCGCGAGCGACCACGTGCCGCAGTACGCTCTCTCCGTGCCAAGTGGGGTCTAATTTCCGGTGCATTGGAGGCGTTCCGTAAAGAGGATACATTTAATTGAAATTCCGACAGCAGATACTGCCGGCTACCCCTCGAGAGCGAAAACGACGGAGAGGACGCACGGGTCCCTCACAGGAAGGGTGGGAGCTTAGGGGCAGAGGGGAGAGGAGGAGAGACGGGTTGAGGGAGGTATCAGCTAGGGTTTGGCGGATCGGTCGGTAGTGCAAGAGATCAGTGTGACGCGTGAGAGAGGGCTTCCTTTCTAGAAGCACCTCGCGAAGAGTGGAGAGGTCGCTTGTTAACGGAGAGAATGTGAATAACTGCAAATACGTAGTTGTAAGTGCATTTCTTCGAATGAGTTTATGTAGAAAAAAGTTATTTAAATTATTTTTGATGAATCGATATTGTCTTCAAATGAAGCCTTTTTAATAGTTCTTTACGAGTTGGAGATTAAGAGAGGTAATCATATAAATGCATGCTTCTGATGTTGTCTCTAACCATCCTCTAGTTACAACGTGACTTCTGAGAAGGCAGCAACGGCAATGAAGCTCAGAGTGATGGGTCTAATGCCGCAAGGTAATATCACGGCTCTCTCCGACCAGGGGGTAAACAGCTGGGCTACTCGGGAAGCAAGCGACGGCGCCGCCGCCGGCCTAGTCCACGCTCACTCTCTCCCTTTGCCACTGCCCCTTCCTACGCCGCCTCCGCCCCCGCCCCCGCGCTCTCCTCTGCGTCAGGCGCGGTGCACTGCCGCCTGGGGAGCCAGCTGGTGCCACCGCGCCTCGGCGCGCCCCCGCCCCCGCTGCCTCCGTCGGCCATTGGCATCGATCCCGCGACCCTCTCACGGCTCCCCGGAGCGCCGCTTCAGCGCGCGAGGAGCCCCCGCGCTCTCCGGTCGCCGCGGCGCGGCGCCACCCGCTGCTTTCGCCTGCCGCTTTGCCTCTCCCGCGCGGCCCTTCTTCCACCTCTCCCGAGTGCTATATGCTCTCGGGGGTTTCACGCTTCCTTTTCGCCTCTTTCTTTTTTTCTTTTTTTTTTTTCTTCAGTTTCTTACTCTCTATCTCTCTCTTTCGCTTGATCCCCTCCAGAACTCATTGCTCTCTGCGGACTTTCCAGCTTTTCTTGATCTTAGGACATTTCATGCCTGAGTTCCATGCTTTCTGCTTTAAACTTATCTTCTGTAATCTGCTGTTACCTACTATGTTTTGGTCCCGCGCGTCTTGATTCTACCTTCACTTGTAGCTTAACTCTGCTATTCGTCTTTATCTCTTATTCACTATTATATTTCTTGGTTAATTTCATTTCGGTCTTAGCTTCTAAACTCTTCGTTATGAGTTTGATTTTTGTGAATGGTTTAAAAATTATATCGAAGCGCTCACAGGTGTAGGGAAACATACGTGTCATGGTAAAAAAAATATAATTTGACAGCAGTTGAGGTTAATTTCAAAAGTAACGTTTTCATCTCAAGAAATTAGCGCAATTCTCTGAATGAATATATTTATTTAAAATTGTGATCGTTTAATTAATTCATATACCTTCAGTATTTCCTATACCTTCAGTAATGTTAAACCGTTAAAAATACGGCTGGATACACATTACTTAATTTATCTGCTAAGATAAGGCGCTCTTTTTAACGTTGAATATAAAAACATAAGCTCTTTTAATTTTATTTTTAATTCTTAACTACTTTTCCTTTTTCGTTCGGAGCTTTGCTGCACGCTTTGGATTTTTACTACACATTCACCACACTTTTGGCAAAGATTTTCATATCTAGATTATATTTCTTCTCATCTTGAGTTTTTCTTCGTGTTTTGCCCCTCATACGCTTTGGTCTGTGAGCACTTCGCTAACTCGAACTCCGTGAGCCATTTTCCCCACGAAAATGTGTATGGACATCACGTTTGGTCTTTAGAGGCGGCTGGCTGAATGAGATTTTAATGAAAGAAGCCGAAAAACTCGTGCCTGCGCCGGCAATTAGTCATTAAAGGGTAGGAGCCGGAGGGAGATACGGCGACGAAGGCGAAAGAATGAGAGTAAGGACGAGAGGAAGAGCGAGAAGGCAGAGGGGAGAGACTGAGAGGAAAAAAAGGCCAGGGCAGACGAGCGGTCGGGTCGCGACATCAAGAAACGAGTTTTATGTCTGGAGTTTGCGCTTTGTATCAAAAAGCTTTCGCCACATAAACTTTAATTGCGTCTCAAATAAGATTACATTCAGTTTCCATTTCCGATGGGAAGTTGTCGCAAGCGAGCGAGCGGGCTGGGCTGGGCCGGGCCAGGCTGGGCTGGGCCGGGCCGGGCCGGGCCGAGCGGAGGGGTGGCGCGGGCACGGTTCGCCGCCTGAGGCTTGGCTTGGCTGGGCTGAGCGGCGTATGGAGCTCCGGGAAGCGCCGCCGCAGGGCATCCTTCACCGGCAGCCCCTGGCGGAAGCGAAGTGGGGCACAACGGAAGTGTCATTGTCAGCCTGGAAAAGAACAGAGTGGGCGATCGTTCGCGGCAACTCGTCAGGAAGCGTAACAGTCAGTTGCGAGTCAAACATGATCGATTATTTGTGTGAAAGCTTTTTTAGCTTTTTTAGCTTTTTCATTTGAAATATTTTTTTAATGACATTAAATTTGAAGCTCTAGTTCGTGTTGTTTAAATATTGATCTCCCGGCTTTTTGGAAATGAATCAGACACTTGAAACGAATGGAAAATATGAGTAAAATTTAAATTTTTTACAAAGATGAGATTCGAAAACTGTAATGACCATTAATTCTACATTATTTTTTAAATAACACTTAACTAATGAATTTACTAATGTGGTGGAACAAATGCTCAGAAACACCTTATCAACGAAAATGAAGGATCGTGATTGCAAGACTACTTTCGAAGATGTGTTTACAAAAAGCGTTTAGAAATCCTGCGAATATTCGCAATGTAACCTCATGATATAGTACACGTGCGAGTTCATCCCCTTAACCTCTTGGCGTAGTTCCGTTGCTGCTGCTGTGCAATGCTACTTTAACAGATGTTATGAAGCTGTGTGCTTTAATAACCAGGCCGCGACCGTTTCATAGCTCGTCTTTTCCGCACTAAAGAGTGGCGGGCGAGGGGGTAGGAGCGGGGCGGGCCGCGCTGCATTGGACGCCAGTCTGGCTCGTTTGCATAATGCGCCGCGCGCATTTGAAAACTCTGAAGGCTTCAACTGTCTTTTAACGGGCCCTCTAAAGCGCCTCGCTTAGCGTTTTATTCCTTCTGCGGGCGGGCGCAAGTGCTCAGCTGTACGTTATCCCTGCGGCTCGCAAGCCAACCCTTCTCACCGACCGGCCGGCCGGTCGGTCGGTCAGCGCGTCTCGTTGCGTTACCGCATACGCACGTGTCTGTGCGTGCGTGCGCCCGCCAATTTCTTTATGAGAGAGAGAGAGAGAGTACTACATATTCATTGTGGGTACCTATAGCTCTTTCGAGGCGCGGAATTTCAATTGCGTCTTTAGGTATGTTTTAGTGCGCATTCAAAACACGAATTAAATGACAATACATTGGGAAGCCAATCAAGCTGTATAAAATATAATGATATGGTATGCACTTTTTTTAACTTGAAACCCATTAAGGATTATGAGAGAGAAGTTTATGAACGCCAAGGTCATTATACCGTTTTTGAATATGTATTGAAAATATACGTAGAAATGAAACATCGTTGCCTCTCCTGATTTCTCCGTGGAAACTTCGTAGCGAATACAGTGCACATATAGTATATATTCGCGATAGTACAACCTACTCCTTTTGAGATGTCTTTCTCTTACATTTATCCTAGTTAATTGTTCACTATAAAGAATACTTCTTTGTGCACGTACGTCTGAAATTCGTTTGATGCTATCAGACCAGTTACCTGCGCATCAAATCTTTATGAACGTAAACGTTACTGAAAAACGTAAACAGTTTGTGTTTGGAAAGCGGACACTGCCACAATGTCTCCGCTTCACTGTTGGTGCATGGCACTATTATTATACAGCGCTATGAACGAAATTGTATCATGTGGCGCAGTTACACACAAGTGCGCAAATATTCTCCGTTGAAATGACGACTCCCGACGGCTGTATTTGCCACTGTAGTAAGCGTGAATCGTCGCATCTGGAACTCAGCTTCAGGGATATATAATGGAAGTTGGCAGGAAGCAGATTCCAACGACCGAAGGAAACGTGACACTCGCTTATCCACGGAGGAAAATGGGACTTCAACGAAATATTTGCGGACCCGAAAGAAGAAGGCGATTGAAGACTCAAATGATCCAATCATATCATATCATATGTACAAAGCCTAAAATGTTCGAAATTATGGCATAATTTCATATCCATATCTTTACTACAGTCGCGTGGTAGTTCGGCGGGGGAAAATAACAACTTTTTTCTATCATTATGTATGCAATTTCGAGTACTGATTCTGAATTTCAACTTTTCCTGCTCATAAATATTGTGCGTTCTGAAAGAAAAAAAATTATCGAATATTCGCCGTTATTACAACACACCTTAATAACTGTACACACCTCCGCTAACGGATTCACAACATTTCAATGCACAGATCGTGGATCACACCACTAACTATTGAAGTGTTTCTACGCTCACTGTGGGGCCACATTCAATTCATATTCCGGCGTTGCACACACGACACAGAGATTACATGCAGAGAGCCTTTCGCTGTTTGAAAAGCTTATTAATACGCCCCTTACAGTTGCTGTGCCCATCACTGTACTGGTGCCCACGACTGTATTGGTTTCCCGATTTTATTTTTATAAATGGTCACTATCATATGAAAGTGCGTATTTTTTAGTTATCAGCGAAAATCTTAATAAAACATTATGGCAGATTTCAAATTTTTTGCTGAAATTTGTGTTAAACGCATAAACGTTTCGTTGAATGAAAACTAATTAATACAAGTGTCTTAGTAAATTAAATGTAATATATTTTTTGTAAGCTACGTAGAACATCTTTCTATGAAAGTGTCTAGATTAAAAGTTCTAAGTAAAAAGAATAATAAGAGATTTTATTTTTATTTTTTCCCTCCAGTTTTTTCAAAACGCTAATTTACGGGTTGTGACCTTTAAATTATAATCCTTCAACCCCCAAAAACACACAAAAAAAACACTTCTATATATTTTTCTTGTATTAGCCTCTATTTCCTACTATTAGCCTTTTCAGCGAAGGTCTGGATTAAAAGTTAACAAAAGAGATGGTAGTATCGTGTTGTTTCCTTGCTACGTATGGCATCGTTTTCGTTTTTGTAAAAACGAGGCTTAAACTATTAGCCTTCTCTGTTAATTCAGCAGTGAAGTGTTTATTTTCGGTTTGCAACGGCCGTAGATGCTATCCCTTAGTTATTCAATTCAGTTCGCCCGGGAGAAAGAACATTAACCGTCGTGGGTTTTCGAGTGTGAACAATGTGTTGCGATCACGAGCAGCGTGATTTTTAGTAGAGCACTTTACGGCCGTGCGCCGGCGACGAACTGCGAAGTGGCCTGTTTTTATGCGAGTCGTTGAGAAGGCACTTTGAAGCGCAGGTCGCCGCGCCTGACCGCTTCGCGTCGCCCGGCCTGCCGTTCAATGTCGCTATCGAGCCGCGGACTCCGCCCCCTTCGTGCCCTCGCCACTCAACTACGAGGTGCTCTTTCGACTCGGCACTCACTGATCGCGATTTGCCAGACAGCGCCACTAAAATTAACAGCGAGAAGAAAATTTCCATGAGTAAAACGTATCATTGCAAAATATTTCACTTTTCTTAGAATAGTGAAAAATAATCCTCTGGGAGCTGGAGCTGTTCGTTGCTAGTAAGAAAATAGTGTCATTTTGTCTGTTCATTTAGAAGTCTCGAAAAATATTACCTATCTCCATTTTCATTAAAAACAGACATCATCGGTGAATTAAATTATTAAGAGTTTCAATCAGAACGTTTTTCTTCAGTTTTTTTTTCTTCTTTTTTTCTTTTTCTTTTCTTTCCAAAAGTTAACGTGGTCGGTAACTGCATGAGGTTAAATGGATTACGTATGTCCTGGTTCGCTAAAGTTGCGGCTACGTTCGAATAGTTCACAAATGAATGTTCAGATTACCTAAAGTAGGTGGATAAAGTCCTTAGTAGAAACTGGTTGGAAGATTACACTGAATGAAATGTACAAAAGCCATCACTTGGTGGCTACAATAGGTTAAGTTCAATACGTCGGCAAGGATAAAATGTGATAAACGGAAACCGATTATTGGTTGTGATTTTCTAAGGCTATTGAGAGACAAGTTTTGTTGTTTTGAGTTCACTATCAGTCATAAATTTGTAAATATACGGTGCCACTCGATGTCACCCCACAATATACCATAGATGACTCTTTGTAACATATTTCCGAGTGGGCGACGAGGATCCCGCCTTCGTCTTTGCAGTTTACATAAAACTACTTTGTCTTCACGACGCATACTTTCCAATCTATTTTATGAAAAAATACTTCTCGTGAACTCACAAGACGCCTTACATTTAGTCATTGTCCTTACTTTAGCTAGCGCTCATCAGCTATTGTCAAAATTAGTTGGATGTTGTCCGAAATCATTCATTCGTCATCATAATTCGCGAACTGGCCATAATTGGTACTTATACTGTAACAGGTTCAAATCGTCTAGCGGGTATCATTGAACAATTAGCAACTTTCGGTGATTTATATTACGATGTACTGTCCGAAAACCGAATAAGAACTGCTAAGAATTTGTGTGGCTGTTTTGTAATGCCATAAAGGGGAGAAACGTTATACTGTCAGATAGTTTGACTTCTAGACCGAAATGGGCAACGATGTTGGGAATAGCAGATTCGCAGATCAACGTATAAATCAAACACCGGGAGTTCCCGAAATGTCGTGGAGTCCTCTTTCAAAGGAAGAAATGCTAGATCGCGTCGTCCGTCAGCTTGCAACTGTACGAGATGGTTCACCCCTCCCCTTCAGACATACTCATTTATGCGAGACATCTGTATTCGTGGTGTTGACTCTTCGTCTGGGCCAGCTCAGAGTAGGGAAAATCTCGACCGTCAGAGGATCGCCAACAATGAAGCATTTGTACCATCCGAGGAATAATTTATACCAGGGCACCGTAAAGCACCTCGAAACTTCTGTGCTACATTACGTCTAAATTCCATGGGCAAATTGGTGTAATGCAGTCTTATTTATTTGTTTCAATTGCTTACCATTGCAATGAATGATAAGTGTGTACAATGATATTCTCGAAAATCGACTCTTCTGGAAACCATCGATTGGGTGGGAACACATCAGAAAGGCTCGAAAACGTTTAATATACTTCATATTGTGCATTAAAAGGCGGGTATTAGCAGAAGTAACATTCACGTAATCCTCACCATAAAAATAAACATTGAAGGAGAAAAATAAAACCAATATGTTCCATTATTTTCATTCTCTTTGTTGTTAATTATGTTCGTAGTTCGTCGTTATTTAGACAGTGTTCGCCGTTTTGTATGCTGAATCACTTCTTGAAAGCCAGCAAATATTACAAGCGGTGCTGTTAGGTGCGTTTCGGTCCACTGTTAGCCGCTCCCCGCCCCGCGCCTTCGCCCTGCGCTGGCGCTCCATCCCCGCCGCTCGCCTTCTCGCCCGCCTCTATTGTGCGCTCGCCTCGGACCCTCATTCGCTCCGCCAACTATCGCCTCGCACCACACTGGCGCCCGTTGCCGCTGGCCAGCCAGCGTAAAGTTGTCCGGGGCGCTTGCTTCCCCGTAGTTCGTGCCCCGACCCGCCCGCCTCGTGCCATTATACGGCCCACGCGTCGCTCTGTTCGCCTTTCCTTGGGTTGCCACGCCGTGTTTGATCTCGCCACTTTCTTGTCAGCGCCTTTGTGCTCGTTCGGGCCGGTCGTCTCATGCATATTTCGACCCTCTCTACTCCCTAGTGACACAACTTCCCATCGCATTAGGTCCTGTTCGTGCTTCACTTCTTGTGTACAGTAGATTTACGCAGATACGGTTGAGGTACGTATTTGCTAACTTCGTCTGTTTCCACAGAGAAGCCTGCGGCAATTTCCCCTTCTGCACCATCAAGCCCTTTTGGTCGCGCATAATGTCTGATCGCCTCGGACGTCGACACAAGATGCAAGAAAGCCTCCTCGATCTTGTGTAAAGCATATGTGTTTGTGTGATGATCGCCCAGTGCGCGAAGACGCTGTAGTATTTGGCAAGTTTCGCCGCTTGCATGATGCTTTTAAAGCTCTCTTCCTTCGAAATTTCTTCTGATCTACTTTTCTGCATAATTTGTGTATTAAAGAAGTAAAATCTAAAAATACCTTCTGTGCCTTAATGGCAAAAAGGCGCGAGGAAGGTCTTTCATCTCGATGCATCTGTAATGAAGTAATCCACTTCTCTGCTATTTATGCCTTTAATTGTTGTGATTTTCGACGTCATTGTATAGCTAAATTTGTCGAAGGTTCCTTTGGAAACGCCCATTTTGTACCCTTTTATTAAAGCTTCAGACAACGGTTGTAATAGTTTTAATGGAAAATCTCTTGCGGTACTGTGCTTTTTATTAAATGTTAGGTAACAAAAACTTTTTCGATTCACAGACAAAGGGTTTGGAACGTTTCTGTGAGGGCAGCTGTCACATGCAACAACGTTGTCAATATTCGGATTCAACTTACATTTCATTTTTGTATTTTCTAGCAAACATGGTTGGGGAATGTTATTTTAGTCATCAGAAATTCCTGCAAAGAATGGACTGGTGTGCATTTGTTTACGAGGAGAAACTAGAAACATTCGCGCATCTGTCGGTGTGCTGTAGGTGGAACGGGATAAGCTATGTGCGCTGTCAGATTTTACGGCGATATGTGCATTGGCCGTAATATAGGTAATGGGGTTTCGCCAACGACTTCGTGCAGCGCAAATTCGATCCCGTGCATGTTTGTATGTGTGTGCGTGTGCGCACGTGTGTATTGTGCTACTGGTGTATATTGGTGCGTACGATCCTCTTTCCAGGCGACTTGTGCGTGTCAGTCGCTGAAAATTCTGCGATCGCGTGTTTAGCCTGGCACGTTTTGTGTCGGCGCGTTTTATAACCGCGCGTCGCTTTACGGCGACACATGAAATCCGCGCGGTTTACGCGCGTTCGCCTGGAGGCGGCGCGCAGTCTCCGCCGCCGCCGCCACTCGCTGCGCGTATGGAGATATGCAAGGGGAATTTATTGGAGAAGAGGTCCTCGATGCGGGATTCTTCCGATAGAGGGTGTGGAGGGCGGAGGGCGGACGATGTACTCTGGATCCGGGCGCGCGCTATCTGGCGTTGGCAGGCCCATTCCGCCCTTCAGCGGCTCGCCGCGCTCACCCTCGCCTCGCCTCGGCCCGGGCGTGAGGGCGGCATGTCTGACCCCGGAAATGTGAATGTTGGCTGACGTTGGTGTGATGGTGGAGGTTTGAAATGTTCAATACCTCTCTTGGGAACAGACCGAGCAGTGCACCCTCTCAATTCCTTGTCTGTGTTCCTGAGTGTTTATTTGCTCTCGGTTTATACAAATTTTGCTTTTCTCTTCGTCGTCTCCCACGCGTTCCTTAGCGGTTCTTCGCTGTTTTTCGCTTTTCTCCGTTTCATTATTTAATCATTTTTGTTACTAGCTTATTATATTGAAGTGTTAGCGGGACTCATATTCACATTTCAAGAATAGAAAAGAAGGAAGAAAAAAAACAACAACAACAACAACAACAAAAAAACGTTTACTGCTCGTATGACATGCTTTTGCGGTGTATTCAATTTAGGAATCGTGCTTACGTGAATGTTCGATTCGAGCGACCTGACTTGTCACAGTAACTAGTCACCGTTCGTATCATCGCTGCGGAGATGTTTGCGTTTATATCTGCTCCCTGACTCAGCATGCGATTCGTGGGCCTTGTTGTGAGCTTTGTTGATCTAAGCGTGGAGGAAAGTATCTAATGGCGGTTGCTTTTCGCCCCGGCGTCGCCCACCGCCAGCCGAGACGTGCCTGGCGGGTGTTCCGATGCATCAGGCGGCGCTCTTTCGCCCCGAAATGAGTTCCCCGAGGCGCGTAGAGTTTCGCGCGTCGACGCGTCTCGCCTTGAGCGCCGGCTTAGGCGGACGTTTAATATCGCCTGCGGATGCGGTGGGAGCCTCCTCCGGCCGCGTGCGGGGCCACTCGCTTGGGACGGAGCGGAGCGGAGCGGGAAGGGGGGTGCAGGGCAGCGGGAGTCAATGCGATTTAGCAGTTTTTGTGCTCCTCAAATAACTTCTTGCGGTGATGCGCTTTCGGCGGATCAGCTCTCTGCAGCGACTTTGCCCCAGAGTATTTGGTGGCTGTGCTCTTTCACGCCGCACTCGCTCACTCTTTCCGTTTCGGTCGCCCTTTTGTAGTTGTCTGATCTCGTGCGCGCGTACGTACCCACGCCCACATGTGTGCACGATATTTTGTTGAATCATATGCAAAGTCGTCTTCTAATACATTAGTTCGAATTCTGGTTATAAAACATTATGCATAACTTCCTCTGTACTCTTCGCTCTCTGTATACTGGGGCTCCGTTTTCTATTAGAAATGATATGAAATAAAACGGGCCACCAACGTCGAAATCACTTAATTTTAATTATACATACATTCATAGTTGTATTAAAGTAAATTCATAAATAATGAATAATCAAGCATTTTTACATTATTTTCTTTTTTTAATTGTTCTTTTTGAAGATGGGCCAGTGTGGAGGCGCACCTTGCGTAATCAATTTGTATGTCACGCTTTTCGTGCTCTCAGGTCGTGTCTTCCCTGTTCTCTTCTCTTCAACCCTTCTGTTCTTCGTCTCTCCTCGCGCTGCCCTCCCCCAAGACGATAAAAGATGCACGGGACGTCGCGAGGTCTGCCCCAGGAAACAGATGTTGCCGTCTGAATGGCTCGGCGCCTCACTAGTTACGGCTTGCGGAAGCCCCGCAATCGATACTTGTTGCTAGTCAGCGCAGACACCGTCGGCGACGAGATGGAAGTGCGCCGCTGCTGCCGGAGGGAACTGCCATGTCGCGATAATAGAGTGTGGGCTGAGTGCAGGAAAGAAGGTGCCGGTGAAGTCTTTAGTATGCACACGACAATGCTGGCAGGCGAGTTGGGAAGTTCTCTACGTCTTCGCGCGGGTTGCGAATAATAAGGAAATGGTTATAGTGTGATGGCGTTTGTTCTTCATCTAACTTTAATACCTAGCCAACCCCACAAAGCGTGGAAGTTCTTCGGACATTGTCCAGGAGAATAGGAAATGTTGAATGGTCGTCGACATGTATTCTGAACGCACAACGTGCACGTTGTAAAACGCAATCCCCAGAGGGTCTCGAATCAAGGAATGAAAGAAGTCACATAGACATTGATAAAGGGCATTTGAAAGAGCAGTCGAAGAAAAGGAAAATTCTAAAGACCAGAAAAAATGAGGTCGTAAAAAGCAGAAAGTATTCGAAAGTGTCACCGCCCAGCGAATAGCGAGGGCTATAAGAAGACGCGGGCGAAGGAAATTGATGAGGGCGGCGGGGCAGCTAGGTTCATCCCGGGACGGGCATCTCGGCGGCCGCGGCCGGCGGCAAAAGGGTCCAGAAATCCATTGCAGCGCGCAGAGATCCGGCTTCGTGGATGTATTGACTACAGAAGGAGCCGAGCGGGCGGAGGAGAGGGAAGATCGGGGGACCTCGCGCGCCGCCCTCGCTTTCCCGCGCCCTCTCGCCCAGCGCCTTGCCGGCGCGATGGCGGGGGGGAGGGGGTGATGGGCGCTGCGCACACCGTCTCCGAATGGGCCAAAAGAAGTACGTGTCAACATGAAGGTCAACTCTCTCTCTTTCTTTCTTTCTTTCTTTCTCTCTCTCTCTCTCTTTCTTTCTCTCTCTCTTTCTTTCTCTCTTTCTTTCTCTCTTTCTCTCTTTCTTTCTCTCTTTCTCTCTTTCTTTCTCTCTTTCTCTTTCTTTCTTTCTCTTTCTTTCTCTCTTTCTTTCTTTCTCTCTTTCTTTCTTTCTCTCTTTCTTTCTTTCTTTCTCTTTCTCTCTTTCTTTCTTTCTCTTTCTCTCTTTCTCTTTCTTTCTCTCTTTCTCTTTCTTTCTTTCTCTATTTATCGAATGAGATGAAGTTTTTCTGAGGTGACTCGTGTCTAATCTACTAGTCATTGACCAGGAATTTCTCAAAAATCACGGACATTTTCAGAACGATTTTACCGGTGGCATTTCTTTTATTCCGCAAAGAAGTGCACTACTGTGTCCTTTACTTTGAAATTTAATAAAATACATACTCCGAAATGAAAATTCTTGATCGCAACGTTTACTCCTGGAAGGTTGTTAAGGTCAATTTTTAAATAAATAATTTTTTTTATTACTTTTCGTATCCTTTTATCATCTATTGGTTCAACTGTTAGCTCGGAGGCTAAATATAAACCTACCATCCGTACTTTGAGTATCATTTGAGCCCAGTGAGTCGCGACGGGCGCGGTGGTGAGAGCAATGGTGAGGGCGGCAGCGGCAACGGGCGGGCGCGGCGAAGTTTCGCACCGCAGCGGCTGCGGCGAAGTTCGATAACTGGAGGCCAAAATGGACTGTGTAATTACTCTCTGGCGCCGTCAGCCGCCCGTGTTCTCTCCCGCGCTCCCTCTCCTCCCCCTCCTCCTCCCTTACCCCAACCCACCGCACTCAATTCCCCCCAATTCCCTTTCTTCTCTGCCCCGCCCAACCTCGCTTCGGTCGTGCTCGCTCTGCCGTGGTGCACTCCGCCCTTTCCTGTGGTTCGACGGTCGGCCCTGTTACCCGAACCACATCCTACTGGGTTACTTTGTCACCAAAAAGGACAAGAATTCGTATATTTTCAAGAAAATCACTGTGGTGATTATTTCATTTTCTATGAGCTCTATAAACATTCTATTAATTTAAGTGAGAACTATGTATTTTTTGTATGTTCACTTGGGAATTCATATTATGAAGATAAACATGTAATAGTTTCTTAGAATTAAATGAGACTGAATAACGAAGGGGGATAAAAACATACCTTACCGTTCCGTACTAGTGACGCCTTTCTAATTGAAATATTGGCCTTCAAGTCTTACCTCACCGTACCTGTCTTAAATGAATTTTGCATTTAGCATGGCGTTAGGTGCCATGTAGCTCTCGGTATACAAGTCAAATACGTAAGAAGGATTGTGTGCAAATGCGGAGTAAGGAAACGACACTCGCCTCGCGTGTGGCCGGGTGATCGACGCCTGTCGTGCTCTCCCATGCGGCAGGTTCGCAAAGCGCCAGATGTCATTTGCATATTCCCGCCGTGGCGCGGGATAAGGGCTCCCCAACTTGCGCGTCTTGCCGCACGCTCGCGCACCACCCTTCCTCGGTGGCGCGTAGCGTGGGCATAATTTCCGTCTCTCTTGAACGCGCTCTAATGCCGCGTTATCAAAGAAATTAATGCTAATAACGGGTGAAATGATGAAAGTAATCAAGGGACCCTGATTATATACACGCATGGGTACCCTTAAGCGCCGTATTTGCAAGGGAAATGCTGGCGGACCTACATCTCTCCTACACTCTCAGAGCCTTACGCCATCTTTATGACGTCTGCTGCGGGGGGAGGAAACCGCGGTAGTAGTGTGGCAAGGGCAGGGGTAGTTCCAGGAAAAGGGGCAAATACTGATCGGTGTCGAGTGCACGAGCAATCGCAGCGACGAGTGCTTCATCGCGGACAATGGAAGTGAAACGAGAGACTCCCTGGACTTGTGATTGTTTCTCCCAGAGTAAAAATAAATAAGCTGCGAGCTCCCCTCAGCACTCTTCAAAAAGTTTTACACATTGCGGAATTTCTGCTAGCTAAATGAGCGCGTGAAGTACATGTTTTGGTTGTCTCATTCGGAAATCAGCAGAGACAGTAACAAATGTGGTGTCGGTATTTTGAGTTTTTAGTCGTGGATGTTGTGTCGCTGTTCCTTCATAGAGACGCTGCTAGAATTCAGTTATTTGGCAAATTGTTCGTTGTTTTTGTTTCTCCGATGGCCGTAGCAGTAAAGGAGCATTTCGAGTTGTGATTCATATAACTGTTTTTAGCTTCTCGGCCGCTAATTAGCACGTACCATCGCTCTTCCGTCGGTCGGGGCAAAAATTAATTTTGCATTTTTTTCCTAATATTATCCTAGTATTTATTGCTGTGACGACGAGATAGCTCACGTTTCAGGTTGAGAAGATACAGCATAGGGGTGGCTATGTGCTAACCAGATGTACTCCTTAAACGATGGCCGCAAGGCCGGGACGCTACTGGTAGGCCTTAGCTCATAAAGAGTTGTGCCAAAAACACACACACTCCCTCTTCTGTCTGTCTCTCTTTTATTTCTCAAATATTGTATCCCTTCAATTCCTCAGCCTTCGCTTTACCTTTGCAGCGTCGTCACAGCAGTCGATGATGTTCGTATGTGGGTGTTTCTCCTTCCTTCATCGTCCTCCATTACTAAGCCCCTCGCTTCTCCGCTCAGGCCGTCGCTTGATCTTGCCGCCAATTTGCACGTCAATTTGTCGCTTTCTGGCGCGCGCCTTTGAAGGGCAAATAGAATACTGATCTGTCATTAGCTTTGAGCGGGCACCAGATCGCTTTCCGTGCGTCGGCTAGTATTAATTACGATATCAGCGTGTGGCGGGGCGTTGCGCTGCGCGCGGTGCACTTCGGAGAAGAGTTTGATGCTCTCGGAACTGAGGCTGTTCCTAGCGGTGGCGCCGCGAACTGTCCTCCGAGGAGGTTCTGAATGCTCGATAGGTAGTTTTCGCGTGAATGTCTGCAGTAGAGTAGTGTACGTCGAACAAAATATGTGCCCTTGATCCGTTTCGGGTGAAAATTAATAAGTTAACGTATACATTTTAGAAAATGAATTAAAATAATACGAGAAACTCTCACGTTCTTCGTGGTAAATGCACGTAAATTTGTTATTTCTTCATTTGAGTTGCTTTAAGAATTGTCACGAATAAATTTTCATAAAGTTAAATTGTTTTTTGCTTTTAGTTCTACCTTACTTTAGGGGATTAGTGCTATTTTAATTCTATTATCAATGGAGTACGTGGGCCCGATATCAAATATTGATTTGTTAGTTCATCTCCTTTCGTCGCTAGAAATTATGTTTACAAATTTTTTAATATATTCACGTGAAAAGCCGTTGACGATTAAAGATAACTTTCCTTGCTCTTCCTGCTGTCGCGCGCGCTCAGAATATTTTTTAGCGAAACTACAGAACTTTGCATAATGGTCACAGATATATTTTTACAAGACGTAAAAGTCTACCGTCCTCATTGACTTACAAATTTTGCTCTAGAATTTTTTTACCTCCGCCTGATAATTTTTGCGCAATTTTAAATCTTAATGCTCTGTATGTATGTGCTTCAAGCAACATCGTAATTCACTTTTTCGGAAGAAGGAACAGGTCCGTAGAAAAGGCAGTGTTCAAAGGCTGTAGGGTCATGTCACTCCTGGCCACATTTTCTCTTCCTTTTTAAGCTGGTCCCAGGCGGTCGTCCAACATCGTAATGAACTGGTCCAAAATCAGCATAAGAGATGTATGCACTTATATGTGAAAGGCCTAAACCAGTCCTTGACACCATCTCCCACATTGTGATCTTTGTTTCTGCCACGGCTTCGTCAGGCTGTAATCCGATTAGTTGTCATGTGGATAATTATGGCTGTCTCAACTGTTTGAATGTTTTAATCTCTGTCAGATCGTAATACATGTCGACCGGCGGAGCAAAATATTCACATTGATTCTAGGCACGAATGCGTTCGATTTCGGTTACAAGTTTAATCACCATCACTATCTTCATCACAATCATTGTCAGCGACGTCATTATTGTGTGACGCGTTTTTTCCATCTCTGTTGAGTAATCTGTCTCTGAACTACGTTGTAACTCAGTGCAATCTCGTTGAGAGAAAATTATCGGTTTCACCCATTAGTGTCTTTTTATTTTTGCCCTTCTCTTCCTTTGTAACCGGTTCGTTCGTCTTGTCCTTTCGACCACACTGCAATAGCATATCAGCGAACACGCGTCCTTTCCCGGGCGCTGTCGCCCCCACACTTCGCGTGCGGCCAGCATTGGCCTGCGGGTGCGACCTGAGCCATCAGTACGCGCACGTCGGGTAGCATTATTGGACTGAAATCTGCCGATCCTGCGACCAGCGACAGCGGTTGACGCTGCAGGCGACTGGCTG
>BOPP01000022.1:9688260-9791881 GCA_017312745.1 Gryllus bimaculatus
CCCCCCGTCTCGCCCCGTACCACCCTCGACCGCTTTCCCGCTCCTCCATATTTCGTGTTCCTAACATTTGCCAATCCCTCCGCCGTTCATCATCGACCCCAGTGACCCCGTCCCTTGAGGTGACCCGCCGCCGACGCCCGTAGTGATCGCGTCGAAACTTGTGACTGGCCAGGAACTCTATTGGATGAGTGAAGATGTGCGCAGGTTTCGACCTGGTAAATTAAAGCTTCAGAATCATGGGAAGAATAATAGGAACCCCATGAAATACGGTGAAATGGTTTTCCCTGTTTTTCTTTTTTTCTCACGGTACTTAGATTTCGCCCCCAGTTAGCATCGTAATTTACTTGAAATTACGTTTTGACTGTTTCATGAATCAGCTTATTGTAGTATGCATGTAAATCAGATACATACGCACAGTACATTTTGAGTTCTGAAGTAGTTATCAGTCTGGTATGTAACGGAATGCATGGAAATGATATATCGGCACCGAGATACTCTGCGGTCAGCGAAATCGGAGTCGGGGCGCGGGAGAGGCAATACATCTGGTACGCTAAAGGTTTCATTAACGGTCGGATGTTGGGAGTAAGCCACTCCGGCGGTTGACGAGGCAGCGCGGGCTGGAGTAGCAACACAGCGCGAGTAACGAAGCCGGCGCGGGCTGCTGCGCCGCCGCCGCGTCTGCGCGGTCCACGAGCCTCGTCCGCAGCCCTGTGAGGCTATAATACTGTTGGTAAAAATTTAATTAAAGCCCTCGCGTCTGCTCTCGTATTGGCCACGGCGCGGCGCGGACAGGGGCGTGGGTGTGGCAAGGGCATGGGGATGGGGAGGGTGGAGTCGCGGGGCGCGCCCGGCCGAGGGGGCCGCGCATTGTACCGTACGCCGGCCGCGGGAATTGTTTCTTAATTAGGTTGAGAACCCATCAAACATTCGGGACGCGAAATCCTTTCGGATCTGCGATTACGAGCGTTAAAATTACAGTACTTACCTCGGCCGGAAAATTAATGGAAGGAGCTTTCCCGGCCGCAGGAAGCTCAACGCGGATGCTTGCTACCTCGTCCTCCGTCCTTACCCGCTCTGCAGCCCCCTGCCTCACTACCCTCCCTGCTCGGCGCTTCTGGGGCGCTTTGCGCGTCTGGTATTCATCCGCTGCCCCCCCCCTCCCTTTCATTACTTTATTTCTGCTTTGTTGCTGTCCTCATTTCCGATCGTCTTACATACAAATCCTCTCATCAGTCTCTTTGTTTGCATCTTTTCTGCTCCTCATTTGCTTGCTAATTTTGCCAAGCTTTCATTGCCCTGCACCTCTTCACCTGCTCCTCGAAAGTTTCTGAACTTTTCATTAATTATTTCTGGTTTTACGATCTGATAGTCTAAAGCCCTTTTCGTCTTCCAAACTTGCTTTTCTGGCGCGCCTTACTTCTTTTTTTGTATCGGTTTGCTTCTGTGTTTTGTGGTTCCTTTCCCATCTTCTATGTCCTCATTCTCCCGCGCGTGCCCCTTCCGCCTCTCGTGGGAGCGCTGGGCATCGGAGTCCCGTTTCGCAGTTTGAAGCGGCCGCGGGGCTCCCGCCCTCCTCTTCCCCCTCCGCCCTCGCCCGCCTTCGCCACCACAGCCGCGGCCGCTCCCCGCCGTCCTTTTAAGCGGGCGCTGAAAGAGAACAATGCAATAGCGCGCAAAGGTCTTAATCATGACTTGGCTCAAGAGCCGGCACAAAAGCGGCCGCTCGCTCGCTCGCTCAACCTTTTTCCTCGGAGGGGCGGCTGGCTAATTTTAACCGAGGCGCGCGCGCGCGCGCACCGCCGCCTCGCCCCCTCGCATCATCGCCGCCGCCAGAGAAGCAACTTTACTGGCCGCAGCTTTCCTGGAACAATATGACATGAGGTTGCTCACCCCGTACGGGCTTCTTTCTCATTCACTCACGTCCCTGGATTCTAGGATGCTTGGATTTTTTTTAAAAATTTTGATTTCTCCCATGTGGTTGTTGACATAAAATTACTCATGGGCATCTCTTGTGTGTGTGTGTGTGTGTGTTATATTTGCTTCTTTCCACATGAAACATCACTTGTTAGCTGACGAGACTAGACTACGTATGCGTATTACGCGTTATTCTCTGCCTTAGTGCTTCTACACAAACACTAAAATTTTTCTGGTGTGTTGTAATGACGTGTTGTGGTAATCAGAGGATAATAGAAAAGATACTTCGCGTGTGTGAACCAGTAGTTAATATTTGAAGTTGTGTTTTTATTTACCAAAATAAAAAGTTACGAAGTTGGAAACTCGTCGGAAATGGAATTAGAATGATAACGATGTTCCTTTTCGTTCCCCAATACGTTTCGTACCTCCCGGCTAGCTGCATAGAAGAGCTATAACGTAATTGTTTCGACAGTCACCTCTTTAATGAGCCCAAATTGCATGCCGATATTACATTTGTTATGGAAATTCGATTTTATGAATAATTGGACCGGTGGATTCACGACCAGGATAATGAATATACTCCTATTACGTGCCCATTATTCATTCTTTGCTCCTTTTATCGTGCTCTTCGCTTTGAAGAGGGGCCGAAATAAAGAGGAAATAGGCCATTCGCTTCCCGGATCGACACTCGGGGAAATACGGCGTTGTAAAGCGGCTCAGAATGGCGGGGGATATGTTATTTACCTCTAGTTAAAGGCTGCATGGGCGCGGGTGAGGGCGCGGGGCGGTTGCTCGTTTTTCACGGTCAGCCGCCGCGCCGCCCAGCCTTTGGCACGGACGCGCGTTTGCAATCCATGCCCCCCCCTTAATCCTCCGTCCCCCCTTCTGCTCCATTACAATCACCAAACGCCCCCTGCGGGTGACGCGCGGTGTAATGACTAGAATGGTCGCCTCTCTCCAAGGGCCCAGGTTCGACTCCTAAATCCCGCTAGAGTTCCCTGCGTTTCGAACATCATAGGCCGTTCGCATTCTGTCGAATCGCGGCCGCAGTTTCAGCCGTAAAATTGTCTACGAGAATTGGCAACTTCAATAGCTGATTCGCTTGGTTTTGATTTTGAAACCAATTTTCGTTTTGAGTCTTTTGGTTGAAGATTTTTCTCCATGACGTATGCCATTTTTTGCTTCATCCCAATTTTAATTATTTTTTTATAGTTTTGTTCTTTCGGGTCTCCAATACATCACTAAAAAACAATTAATTTCCACCAATAACTTGCATTTTTCTCTTCTCAAACTTGTCTATTTAATTTTGAATTCTTTCCAATGGCGTGGATCCCCCTATCCAATATATTTCGTAACCATTCTGAGTTCTCCTGGCGTCCGTCGCGTTTCCCCTCGCTGGCCGCCCGTCGTCGGTCCTCGCCGACCGTGTCTCGCAGGGGTGCGGCCTCTCCCGGCGGCGCCGGCTGCGTCGCGGGGCCGGCGCGCTGGCGAGGCTGGCCGTGCATGTCCGGGCGTGCGCGAGCGGCGCTCCGCGTGATTGACTGCGGGAGCCGTCCGCCGCCGCTGCCGCTTAATCTCGTTGAATTCAAGCCCCCCTGTTTTCACTCGGCGCGCACGCAGCCGCGAGCGGCCCACTATTTCATCCGACGCGCTCTCGTCCCCACGTCCCCGCTTCCCTTCGCGCCACGCCCCGCCGCGCCACTCACGCGCACGCTCCGTGAAATCAATTATTTGTGTTTTAAATAATTGCTTGATTTGAATACCGCGCAATGTTGCGAACAGTGGAATAACACAGCGTTCCCCGGTGATATATATTTAATGCTGTAAAGCGTCGTTTTAACATAAAACTGCAGTAAAAGGACGAGTTACTCTCTCCCGTACCGCCGCGCACCCTGTTCGAACGGAGCTTTCGAGCAGGGCGACTGACGCGATGTGCTGGAGAGCGGGAGAAGCGATGGACAAAGAAGAAGGGGGAGGTTCGAGTGGTCGCGCTCAACTTTTTAAAAGATCTGCGCCCGGGGCAGCCGCCTGCCGCTGGTCGACTTGCGTTTGTTGTGACAGTTTGTCAGTCGTTTGTTTTTATTTGTCACGAAAAGATTCCCGGTTGATAAATCCGACAAGTCGACAGGCGACGCGACGTTCGGCGAGCACTCCGTTCGCTGATCGGAACTCAATTTGAGCGGGATGCGATGGAGATATAGGCGGCCCTGGAAAAGCCTGTTGGGATTAAAGATCGTGGGAAGTGTGGTCGATTGAAATTATATTCATGATGGGTGCTGCCGTTGTTTGCATTAATTGGAATATTGCATAAAACAACTTAGGGCTTGGGAATGATTTTCCTTGATAAGGAAAAAAGTCTACCAATTTAAAGATATTTCATTGAGTCAGGTTTGGTTATGCAGGTTTGTGTAAGAACTACTTCTGAGACCAATTTTGTGCTCTAGACGGTTGGAGAATATAAATTACACCTTATTAGTATGTAAGTTAACGACTGTGGAAATGTGAAATTTTTCCTTTCATTGCCATTTAAGATTTAAAATTGTATATTTAATTTGGTGAAAGAACGACTATCTGAAAAGTGTAGTAACGAAATTAGAATGCTAGTTATGTAGAAATAAACCATTAATAATTGAGCAAAAAGCACATTTCGATAGATTAGAGAGAAAAGGCTGTTTTCCGTCGTTCGAAGGGCAGGCGGGAAGCAATATCATGGTGAATTTTTTTGTATTTCAGCATTTACAAAATGAAATAGGTTTTTGTTGTTTGTTTTTTTTCGGAGAAAAGACTTCCCCAAAACTGATTAAATAAGAAATCTGTACTTAGTAAGACAATTACCTACAATTTCAGGTTTACTTGAGTATTAACAAAAAAATAGTTCGCTCCAAACAAGATGTAAAATTGACGATAGTGTTTAGATATTTATATTATATGAAATTATCCAAACTCACTTTCAGTTGCTGCTTAAACCATAGATTCACCTATACAATGTAAAAATGAAAATGTATTTTTAAATATTCGTTTAATTTCGTAAACTTCGGTGATGCGCTGAAGCTGGAGAGCAAACTAGCCGCTCCCGCTTGTTGTGATGAATTTTCGCACTTTGTGAGGCCATTGTTGTTATGATTTGATGTGTGGGGCTGTGATTTTACCAATTTATCACGATGTTATTGCCACGAGAGTTGACCTGTTTTAACACAGCGAATGCCACTCTAGGTATTGTGCAGATAATTTCACATCTTTACCTTTTGTTATTTCAGTATGAATGTGTTCACCCCAAGCACATGCACGGATTCCTCATCAATTGAAAGCGACTTTTTCGTCATGATGTATTGCGGTATACACAATCGTTGCGGAATTGTTCCATATGCATTTAATTTTGTTTATTCTCCATGCGCACCGTTGTTCGAATCCTGGGATTTTGTGAAGTATGCATTGTACAAGATCGCAGCCATGCGTGCAGCCTGCCTCCGACACACTAGCGTCCGTTTTTTTCCCCTTCCTGACATCGCGTGGGTGCTTTTTGGTCGTTTTCTAGCTGTTAGCGTCCTTAAAAGCCCACATGCCGGGATTAAAATTCCGTTCTCATTTTCAGGGCGGGTTTATGATCATTTTAATTTCCCTAAGTGGATTCTGTAGTTCCAGCAAAGCTTTAACACTGCCGTTTCCAGATATTTCACCTCGTCTACGACGATTCGCTGGAAGGGCAGCGCGCATTGCATAGCGCTCTTTCTTGCTCGGGGATGTTCCATCGCAGATAACACACTGCGTTATTCGTTTTATTATTCATACTTTCCTCGTTTTTTATCGGAATTGATCCTCTCACGCGAGTATAGTTTGCGTGCGCGATAAAAATAATAAATTGTGTGTATGTGTGTGTTTTAGCTTGTTTTTCGGAAAGGATATGTTTCTTTGCATTGCTAAGAAAATTGCGCTTGAAATATAGTTATGTTCTAAGTTAGTTTTCTATCTACTCTTAAATATCGTTCGTGTAGTTACTTTCTCAATCAGATTTTGATGCGTTTTGATTCCAAAATAATGGATTCGGGTCCTTTTCCATTCTCGCTTTACTTAGTGATGCAAATAAAATTGTTATGTTGAAACATTGTGAGTACGTAAGTAGGGGGAAGAGCGGTATTTCTATGTTGCAAGCATTTGCGGTTGATAAATTCTTAAGAACAAAAAAATAAAAGATGTTATTACCGATCAAATCCATCAATATTTTTTAACTTAATACTTTATTTTTCATTTGTAAGAGTTAGAATTCGATACAAGTTCTCTTTTAATGATTCAGTATGTTAAAGGTTAAAACAGCTCGAAGAAAATTTTCCAGCTCTATCGTACCCGCTTTTATAATTCCATGAAGAGAGTCCAGAATAAATGTTACATCGATTTGGAAGGTTTGGTACTTAAGGGAAGTTTACACAATGGCTTCCATGGAAATATATCTTTAGTGCTTCCCGACAAATGTTTGACCTGAATACAGCTCGTAGTAATTATAAAATAATTTTTAATCAGTAAGTGCTAAAAATATTACTTAATGTATTAATAAATATTCGAATGTACCTTTAAAATGTCAAAAAGTGTATTTACGTGTGCAATAAAAGTCTAAAGAATCTTGATGTTAAATGATAAAACTAACGGTGATATGAAAAACATGAGAATACGCCAACTAATCATAAGTGTGCGAGGAGAAGGAACGAGCTGAACGGAAAAAGAACATCAAATTGTTCAATGTTGTAAGATGTAAGTTTAAAGAGATGATTATTGCTTCAAGCCCAGTAATAATTGTGGAAAACAAAAACTCCTCTTGGTTTCTTTTCACACACCCTAGGTTCCTTTATTTAATAAGTAATCCCCAAACCATCCAATGTTTGTATAGTTATTCTACCTTAGCTCTACATGTTGAATATACTAACAACTAATTCATATTAAACAATCTCCTTAAATGGAATGGATGATTCAGAGTATCTACGGTTTGTTAAGTCAAATTATTTCTCATGCAATCTACGTCGTCGAAGCATTGTTTATCTGCAAATTTGGTAATTCTGTTATGTTTATTTAACGACTTACATGTCGTTCGACGTTCTTTATTTTAATGTTCTGGCGGAAATTACGTTACATATCATCCTAAAATAAAGAGGAAAAGGATTGTGTGTGCGTATTTTCGACTCTACACACTGCTATGCAAAGTGTAATTTGATCTGATGGTAAAAGAATTAAAGGACACAATATTTCAATTACAATAGTTTCCTGCCTTTCTGTTTAGAGGAGGATAATCGACAAACCGTGTGCAAGAACATTAGCATGCGATTTGCACTCCTCGATTTCCGTCATTAACATGCAGTACATTGGATGTGCCTAGAATACAAATTCCGTTCTTTGCATGTTAACTGGAACTGTTGCGTATTAAGTGACTTTGTAGTAGAAACGCGTGTAATTGTGGCCCCAGCAATTGCATCGTTCCATGCGGTTGCGAATTCGCTTCCTCCGCCACGGGCTTTCATCGATGTGTGGAAAATTGCTTTCGCGCACAATGAACGGTGTTGGAGGGAGGTGAGCGTGAACTATTACGCCGGGTGCAAAAGTTACGTTCAACCGCGCGCGCGCGCTCTCTGCGTGGCTCCCATCAAACCGTTTTGTAAGGCCGGAATCGCACAAAGCCAGCCGGCCAGCCGCCCTATGGAACGTCTGCTCGCGCCCGGCGTCTCGCGGCGGCCGCTACACCCACGCTCCGTTGCGCTCGCTGCCGGGTTCCTAGAACAGAGCTGCGAAGTGGCGAGGGAAAACTGCAAATCCTGGAAGAAGTAGATAATGGAACTTTTCACTTTCGCGGTATATTTTATGGAACGGTTTTTTATACTGTTGTTTTTACTCAGACACAGTTTGCCTCCTTTAAAAACTGAGAATACTATTTGAAAAATGCCAGAATTGCATCGTCTTGAAAATTCACGCACAAAAATATGTAAAAAGAACACATAATTTTTAGCTACAATATTTTGGGAAAAAAAAAGAAAATTAAAGTGTTGAGAAAATAAAAATCAGAAAATTTCAGCGGCAATATGAAGGTCTTTTACTAAAAGCTTTTTTTTTCCTTCGTGGAAATATATTGGATATACCGCTAGTACATGCAATAAATCTTTTATTATTATCATTCTTGTTATTGTTGTTATTATTTAAATAAAAATCGCTACGCCTCAAGTTCAGGTCGATCGGGGAATATGAATTTTTGACAAAATCGTCTGAATGGTGTAGGCGCTAGTGATGATCACAGACAGACTGGCGCTTTGCCGTCATGATTTTCTGTATTAGGAATCCACAAAACATGGATTCTGACTGCACAATGTTAGAGTAACTAATTTGCGTCATATAAGATGGCTCGCCAATAAGGGTATTTCTGTTAAAAATCGCCAATTTCCTGTGCTCGATTACAATGCTTTCACTATATTACGTACGTAGTAAGGCAAAAAAGTAAAAATGGTTTACAATTCGTCATTGCAAGTAATTTTCAGTTGTCGTCCAATGTTGTTTTGTTTTGTAAGAACTGGCACTCTTCATTTCGTATTCCGCGAATTCATTGTGCATAGCTCCTCCAAATTCGTGTTTTGTTCAGTGTGTCCTTCCGTGGCATTGAACGCTTGAGAGACGTCAAGAGAGCATCATTAGCGCTATTCAGAGCAGCATTGTGTATTTTCATGAAGTACCGTGGCGGAAATCTGGAACCTTGCAGATCTGCAGATACATACAAGGGTTTTTTTCCTCATTAATTGAATAATGTATCAGTTGCATGGTTAACGTCTTAATATAATAATGGAATTTTGCATATAATCGTAAAATTTATGTTATTAAATTATGGATACAAAATACAGAACTTGAGAGAGAAAACTAAGCAGCCATCTGAGAGGTGATGAAAATTAAGATGTGTCTCGAAATAATACATTTAGTTCTGTTCTATAGCAATGGCTGCTAACTGTACTTACGCTGTGGGTCATTTCCCTTCTTTATTTACGTATGGACTACATTCAGAAATTCTCACAAGTTCACGACACGCCCTTCATTATAACAACCTCCCCTCCAACAAAAAGTTGGAGGTGGTGGTGGTGGTGGTGGTGGATTATTAATAATAATATTTTTTGAAGAATGGCCCGCCTCAAGGACAATCAGGTTGGAAAGTACTCTGAGGAGGTAACACTGAATTGCTGCAACAGAAGAACAGTGTCAGTCTGACCGCAAAATATGCTTGCGCCCATCGATTTCTAGCTTCCGCGCGTATGTTCGACGGGTGCGGTTGTGTTTTGTGAGCACTTCGTAAATGCTGCTTTGTGTCCGTACTTTTCACCAGTGAACCGCGCTTCCTGTGTGCGGGGCAGAGCCCGTGGCGTGACGCAGTGTGGCGCAGGGCGGCGCGGATTACCGCGACGAGGCACGTCGTGCATGGTGTTGTGGCTGGATGCCGCGTGATGTGTGGTTTGGCGATGAGGCGATGGGGTGGGTCGCGGCGGTTCGACTGACGTCGGAGCCCGCGGAAAGACTGCATGACCCCAATCCCCCGGGCGGGGCGGTGCTGGGTGGAGGCGGGCGGGGCGCTGGGCCCGATGGGCGGGCCGGCCGGTGCGGCGGTCGCGCCGCCGCTTCGCGCTTGACCGCCCAAGCCGAATCGCATTGATCGCTCTGCCTAGAGCCGGCCTTGGGGACGGAAGCCGCGCCGTATCCGGTTGTGCCGACCGCCCCGCGCGTGGAGCTAGAGCTCGACCTAGAGCAAGGTCTGTGCGGAATGACAAATGGCCATTGTGGCGTCTAGCGGACTGACGTGTTGTTCTGATCGTTGTTTAGTCTCCATGAAGGACTAAAAGGAACGCTATTGTGTTCTTTGAATTGCTATTGCAAGGGCAAACTCAAGGTAGGAGACATTGTAATTAATGTTTCCACGTACTTGTTTCTTTGTGAAGTTTTGTTCTGAGTAATGTAAGGACACTTCTGGGGTTACTGAGGGATTACGTAGGTAGTGAAGATAATTTGCAGTTTATATCTTTCACTGCTAAAGGCCAACAAATATTTATATTAATTATTGATTTTTTCTTTGAAGGAAGAACACGCCTAAGTAAGTCGCATTTGCAGAGTAACTGAGACTAACAGCAACACAATTGGTAATGTGCATCACAGTAAACAGGCTCTAAGTTTGCCGAATGGCTGTTCGGCAAACCGCTGTGCTGATGTACTTCACCGACTGTATTGCGACTAGACCGCGTTGATCGGTCCATTTTCCGCGAAATGGGCGTATTTGATGGATAATCACGACACATAAAGGTTCGATTGGCTCTTTAATATTTTCAAAAATTATCATTTTAGCACTATTTGACATTAAAATATAAGCATACTAGATTTTAAAGCATCTGCACTCTACACATTCAACAGGGAAAATACCTATATTTCAAACTTATGTTGGGTGCTAGTTCCCAAGCGAACTGCCTAACTAGGCGAAGTTGTTTATTGATTAATTGATTATTTCGTGTTTCGAAGCGCGTCAATTGAAATGGTTGTTTGTTGCGTAAGCATTGAGCCTGTTTTTATCGCTTGAGGTAACTGTGTTCCGGCTGGATGGCGTGAAACGGTGTTGTCCTACGTGTTGGCTTGAGGGGGTTTTCCCCATCCAAGTACCTTCCACAAGCCCCAGCTGAGACATGTTCTAAGTTCCCGAATAAAATCCGCCATCTAAATTTTTTGTTTGATATTTTTTATTGAACGGTAAATCAGAGAATATGGCAAGGAAGTGGAAGCAAAGATTGCAGGCGCTCCATGGGCCATCTGTTATTACACTGCTCCGGTAGCGCTCCTATAGAGCTTTAGTCATTGGCGCTATTTGCTACTTTGTCTTATAATCTCTAGATTTTCCTGGGGGCTGACGATAATGAATTAGCTCTGCTGGAAGATAATGTTCTAGCAAATCCACTGTCTCATTATTAAGTGGGAATTTTGTGACATCTTGATTTTTCGATAAGCGCAGTGTGTATTATTCCATTGGGAATAAATATTACACTTTGCTGCAAGCACTGAATAGCTCACTGAGATCTCGTGTGGTACTTGATATCGTGATAATAGGGAAGCTAGGTATTATTTACGATGCAAGACCATGTTTTGACATAAAGGACGAGGTTTTAAATGAGATCATTTACACTAATTATATATGGGTTCATGGTGATTCTGGGAACATCTCAGAATGTGTTATAATGTTGTCTAAATATCGGCATTTTAATTTCAGTAGAGCTCGGTGTTGGTGTCAGATTGTACTACATGAAACATCACTATCTCTGACTTCTAATTTGAGAGATTTTCAATAAATCACACCCCTGATTCACAACTCTTTCGTTGTTAAATTTTAAATCACAAATTAATTAATGTCTCTTGACACACGTTTCATACACTTGGAGACTAGTGTGTGTAATAATAATATGAACATTATGGTATGGAAACATCGATTTTCCTGTGCATTTAACATCTTTTTCCACTTGGTGTTGCGTTGTTCAACAAAAAGGACCCCACGAAAGGATACCTATACCCTGCCCAATATTCACCGCAATCTCTTATTGGAGTCACACGGTATCCCGGGTGCGGAGAAAAGCGTCGGTGGGTGTCGAGTGGAAGGGCGAGCGAAGAGCGGGAGGACGCAACCCGCGTGGCGCCTTGCCCGCCGCCAGGAAGTGGCGCGGGCGGTGCGGCGCGGGTGCGTCGCCGTCGTAATTGCAGAGCGCGCCACGCGCTGCTGCTTCTTCGGCCGACGACAGAAACTACCCGTTGGGCGGGGCCGAGCCGGGCGGACGAGAACGGAACAAAGACCGGGACCGAAATCGCACGTACGCTGTGCCGCCGTAGATGGGCAGCCGGCTCGGTGGGCCGCGCCTGGCCGTGCTTCGTTGCACCGCGCTACACATCGCCTCCCGTCGGCCCCCCAGTGGCGCGTGAAACACAATGAAAACTCCGCGGGGAGAACCTGTTATCTAAAATTGCAGTGCTTCATGGGATAAAGCGATATTGATGAACTGGGAATTAACGCGTGAATTGCAAGATGAGGCTGCTATTTAAAAAAAAAAAATAATGAAATTTTCAACTTCAGTCATCAGCAACTATTGGAATCTGATGAGGGCCCATTGTTTTAAAAATAGAAATAAATGAGGTAATAATTGATTGTATTATTGGACTATTGAATGAGACACACGTGGGGATGAAATATTTTGTAATATGAGTAAAACTGAAATATTGTTACATAGGGTAATTGCACGTCACTCACTAAGGAATAGAACGGTAAACGTAAACTAAGATCGTGAAAGAATATTTGCGAGTCTATTTTTTCTAAATGATGTTCTATTTTCGAAAGAGGTAGCGAGACAATGAATGCTTCGTGAAGCGAAATCTGTAGTCAAAAAACAAAGCTTAAATTGCAACCAGTTACAGCTTTTAGAGCTATTTTGTAAAGGCAACTATGAAAGGGAAAAAGTGCATATGAGTATCAAATTGGCCACGGTAAGAAAGTATTGCTACGAGTTTTCACTTAGGTGTCATCATGAACGTAGGTTTTGGAAGAAGATATCGAAATTACTTGAAAACAAGATGCGTACTTGCAATAGAGATACATAAAGGAAACGATCACATTCGAAGTTTGTTCAGTGATCAAGAATCCATTCTGTACTTCGCTTTTCTATCTAACAAGTTTCGCATGTCAATAACGGTTTTCACTTTCGCTTGCACGTGTATGACTAAATTTCATCGTTTCATGAATATTTGCTTCTATAATATCGGATATTCACACTTCCCGTAAATCTGATTGTGTTATTTTTGCGTAACATGGCTTGGAGCACGCTTGTATTTTCCATTTTTCACTACATTGCCATCTACTCAACAACGATTCTGTTATTTTCACATCCTCGCCTTTAATTCATACAACAGCGTCCACCGTTACCGCTTCTTTCTGTGCCCGCTTCACTTGCTAATTCGATTTGGCGGCACTGTGCGTTTTCCTCCGTTCACGTTGTTTTCTGTCGGCCTGTCGCCGCTTCGTGCCGTAATGTGTCTTTTTGACGGGTTCTAATTTGATTTACCTCCGCGTTGGCTCTTGCTTGCTCTGTGTTCTTCCAGAGGGTCTTCATTTGTTGGTTGCACTTTACGCACTTTCGCCCTTTCACTTTTAACCCTCGTTTTCTCCCCACGCCGAGAGGGACTTCCTGTCATAACGTTGAACCAGCCGGCTGCGCTTCAGGAGAATCGATTGGCGCCAGCATCGGGAGCTCGGTAATAGGTTTTCGATGAAGACTTCGTGAAGACACGTTTCTCCTTTTCAGATTTGGCCCACGCAGAATAGGGGTGAAATTTACTGAATGGAATTGAGGCAACCGTTAGGGAATTAGATTGCCAGCCCCCAATTCAGATGTAACTCGAAAGCCTACGTATACAACAGTTCGTTCTTCTGCTTTTCACCACTTATTTCAATGAGATCAGACCACCTAGCAATGGATTAAGAAGGGGTTAAATGTAAGATAGCATGTTACGTAACCGCAAACCAATTATTGTTAATTCAAGGCGCTACAAATGTGTATACGTGAGGATATCTTACAGGAGATACAAAGACTAATAGAATTATTAGATGCAAAGGAAGTGTGCGTCATTTTCCATCAAAACAGTAACTATCTTTGTGTGAAGATTTCAATGTATAATTTGATATTATTAAATTGCCTGTAGTATTTTGTGAGATCTTCTACAAGCAAATATTGTATATTTCTTAGTTCAGCTCGACGTATATACTGTGCATATAGATGCATTCTGTGCATTTTTAACCGTAGTTTCTGTGCATTTCTATAAATAACTTACTTCTTCGATACAAAAGTTTTATGTTGTATTGTTCGGCCCCAAATTTTTTTCCCTTGTGTTTTGCCCTTTCACGTAAAACTTCTGAGTTTTCTCGTGCAATTGTTCACCAATTTATGTTTTTTTCTTAAACACATAAATTCCTGGCGGTGCATTCGGCCCTGAGATTTCGTGGAATACCTGAATTAAACGGTGTCCATGAGTGTGTCGACGAATAAGTGTGAGGGGAGGCAACCCCTTGTATTTGCTGGGCCGGTGCCTTTCTCTGAGACCGAGGAGACGCAGCAACGAGGCAGTCAAAGAACGTTTTATTGTTTGTATCCGCCGCGCCGCGTAGCGTCGCGCGCGTGGGCATCAAGTCCTCCATGTGTATCCATTAGCGCTGGCAGTCGGAATACTGTCTTTCGGGTGTATGCGGGCCTTTCGATGCCAGAGAATTACCGACGGTGCGTTGGCGTCACGCTTTCTTGCGGATGGAATGGCTTCTTTAGTCCGAAAAGCAGACGAAACCGTTCCTGCTTTGCTCAAATTCTTTTACTCCTGAAGTGACGCAATATACAAGCCCAATTCAAATAAATTGGTGATTGTGAGTTGTGCGTCTGAAGCTGTTGCTTCATACAATATGGATATATGATTTGGTTACTGTTATAAATATGTGTTTATTTTCGTGTCGTGGGTACATGTGCTCGGTGATACCCAACCAGTCAACGTCACTCCTTTCCACTCGCAACAGCCGATCACCAACGTCTTTTAATCAGACCGTAGTTTAAATATTGCGGAAAGTGCAAATTGTAGAAATTTGTGAAACTGAGGGTGGCATCATGTTTGACAACCATATCGCCTCACATTCAGACGGGAAAAAGAATGGATGGTGTGGCAACAAGTTCACGGGAAAGCGCATGCAAGGGCGGGCAACATAATGAGGACTAACAGTGTAGTGGTACGTGCTATCATTGCGCTGATGTATTCAAAGGTGAGTTCTTGGTCAGAGCATTAAGGCAAGTGCCATAGAATGTACTCGTAAGTATAAAGCTTTTATGTGAAGGGGTGAAGAGGTTAGAAGATCTTATATCAGTTGTTCGCAATCTTGATGAATTATATGATTAAATAATGAATTTGAAGCGAGGTGAAAATCAGCATAATTTTAATGAACCAATTTATTAATAACTCATCGACTGTTATAATGATTATGCGAGGAAGCGCTGGTGTCTGCAAGAGCATTTTTCAGCGGTACGAGTGTGCTTGCTGACCACCAGTCGGCGACAGGTGTCAATAAATCGATGTGCTGCTTCATACGAGTCCGCGGGCCCGCAGGGGCCGTTTTCCTGCTGCGGAGAGCAGACCCCTACTCCCCTTCTCCTGTGCACACAGCGCTCTTGGCGGCGAGCAAACGTTTGCTTCCCAGCACACGACGAAATGCGGCCTCGCGTTCTGTGACGAACACTTCGGGAAAATGAGAGAATACCAGTACTTAGTGTCCTACCTAGCGTTTTTCTTAGCTTTAATATAATACTATTTATATTGCGTTTTATTGCGTAGAGTAGTATTAGTATTACACGTATTCTGAAACAGCGTTCCAAAAGTTATTGTGGTTGATGTGTTCGTCATCGACAACACATTTAGGGCTGGATAACGTTGTAATTAGAAACGAAGTGATTGTCGCGCACCTCAGGTGGTATCTATGACTTCATTTGTTTCTTTATTATTAATTTACTAGGGGGTAACCAATCAAAAATGACGCAACAAAATCCAATTCCATTATTAATAGTTCATAGAACGATGGTTTTAGTTGCATAAAGACATTTGAGTTATTAATCATATACAATTTTATATAATCCGATAACATTCGCCAATAATGACAATTTTGTTAGAGATAATCCGATCAATGTAGAATAAGACTATAAATGTATTTTTGACGCTTCTGTAAAAAAATTTAATGTTTTTTGTAGCTTAAGGAATGATCAATAATTTTCATTCCTCGTTAAATCTCATTTAATAATATTTCGTATTTGCACATTGCAACATGAATTAATTTGTGTAGAATAACATTTATAAAATGTATTAATCGTTATAGATTTGAAAATATGTTAAACGTGCAAACAAAACACAATATGATTTTTTTAATGCGTATATTGTTTATGAATCGAAATTCTAAATGCCTTCTAAGCAATCTGCTGCTACTTTTCGACAATGAGAATTAATTTTTAACAGCGTACTCTTTTAGCAATATCGAAATACGAGGAAATCCGCTTAATTCTTTGAAAGCTGCAAGCATTATAGCTGTTCGGACGAGAAATTTTCGTGTTGCATGTGAGCAGCTATTACGTGTGACTCACCATGTTTCTACTCTTAATCTCTCCTGTTGATGGGCGAATGGGTATGGAGTGCGGTGGAGTGATGCTGACGGCTGTGTTGAGGTCAGGGCCTGGCACGCAGGGCAAGGTCTAATGCTCAAGCATCTGAAGAACGAAAAAGAAAATACAAGGAAAAATTGGTAAATTACTGTATTTCAGAATATTTACCCTTTGAATATTTTATGATTAAATTTTGCGTTGTACAGCTTAAGACTGTATTGAGAATGAAACTGCGCTATGGCATACGATTTCATCAAATAAAAAATACCAGATTAATTGTTGGTGAAGGCCGTAGCCCAGAGATAATTTGAGATTCAAGGCAATAAGGCTACGCGTTCGTAAGAAAGATTGATCGCAAACATTACTCCCCTATTTTTTATTTGTGGTATGCAGCTATCGAGCGCGTCGTACTCTCAGCTTTCTCCTCGCGAAAGAGAGCGGGGACGTGTACTGAGGGCGGAGTGAGGGAGCTGTACAAACAATTCTTTAGTAATTTAATTTGTTCAAAGACGGTGATTAGTTCAAGTGTGGTGACAATTATAATTCTTTAGTGTAGTTGGATTCCTTATTTTTTTCCGGGCGCGTCAACAGCGATCCTCCACAGCTAGCATTTGAAGTCCTGCGCGAGACGACGGCTTGCAGGAGTTCCTCCGTCCCTCTCCCCAGGTATCACCGTCTGTTGAGCACCGCCCCTGTCGGGACAAACCATCAGCTTCCGACTGCAAAAGTACATTCCTGAAGCTGGCGGGTAATATCTCAGTTGTCAAAATAATTTTGTGAGAAATCGTTATTGTTACGCAGTACTTTAAGCACTTATTCATCTATCCACTTAATGCTATCGTGGAAGACCAACAAAATACACGACCAAAAGCGAGTTATTGGTGACGAGATTATCCTTCATTCCTTCATTACGCATTATAATTGAAAATGGATGTTAGTTCTCATTTGATCCGAACAAGAGGACTTGTGAAAAGAGCTTTAACCATCGCTGTCTTGGGCGTATGGTTTTTGATACAATTTGTTGTCTCTGGCCAATTTTCAAAATTGTATCAAGAAAATTACCAGACAAAATATCAAAGAAATGGATGTTTTTTTACACAAATTTAAATATCGTTCTTCATTTAGTAGTTTATCTGGAAACAGTCAGTATGAACCCTTCAATGTGTATCCCAGATTTGACCTGTTGATTTGAGTGGTTCTGACTTCCACGTAGATGGAACTTTTACCCTAACAGCCTCTTGAAGTCTCTGGCGCTGTGCTTTGCTGGCGCCGCGACCTCCAGCCCATGCCGTGTGCCGTGTGCGCGCCCGCTTCCCTGAATGCGAGACGCCGTTACGTGCGCGGGAGGGGGGAGTGACGCCGGCCTCTGAGGCGCGTGTGTGCGTGTGGGGCCGCGGCCGCCGCTGCTTTGTGGACTTTCGCGATTATCAGCCCGCATTCACTCAACCGCTGCAACCCGCCCCTGCTCCTTCTCCCCCAGAGTATATCACAAGTGTGAAAAGCGGGAAATGTATTACAGTATGTACCACTGTTTTTCGTACAGGTATGGTTGGGATACCATAAAAGGGCACACGAGTTCAATAGTTCGAGAAATCAAATTTATTGTTCGTTCTGGAGAATGTCAGTCATAATGTCAACAAAATATAAAACCAAGTCTTACAGCAACTAAAGAACATAGACAACAATGAGCAATGAAATAATAATACACCAAAAACTAGTAGAATTACTATCCGTACACTTGAATAATTCACAATACATATTCAACACAAAAACGGCTCTAATACTCGGTGGGATATCCCCTTGCTTTAATAACTGCTTGACATCTGCGTTCTATAGATCGAATAAGGCGACTGCATGTTTGCGAACTGCATTTCATCCCTGCCTCTGCTGTTGCCTCTTTCAAATCCACCTTGCTGGATAGATTCGCTTTACGAGCATTCCTCTTCAAAATTGCCCAGATATGTTCTATCGATTTCAAGTCTGGCGATTGTGCTGGCGTTTTAAGTTACTTTGGCACATTCCGTTTCAACCATTCCGTAAGCTGCCGACGTACCCAACTTAGCAGCACTTTGTTTCACATTTGTTCTGAGAATGTTGTTATACACCTGCTTGTCCATAATACCTTCGATGAAGAGCATATTGCAGACTCCTCTGAACGACATACACCCCAGATCATGAGTGACCCACCTCCGTGCTTCACTGTGTGGAGTGTATTAATCACGTCATTGTCAGCATTTGCTTTTCTCCATACTCTGTGAATGCCATGTGAACCGAAAATATTTATCTTCGTTTCATCCAACCAGAGGACGTTGTCCCCAACTTTTTCTTCCTTCTCGACGTGTTCTTTTGCTAACTGTAATCTCGCAGCCCTTTTGTTCTTACTAACATAAGGCCTTTTCCTACGAACTCGGCCGTGATACCAATGCTTGTACAATACTCTTTGAATAGTATATGTACTTATACTTTTACCGGTCGTATTTTCAACTCGTGATTGCAGGTGCGGCACGCTTAAAGTGAGTGTTGGTGCAATCTCCGTCACGATGGTGCGCTCATCTCTCTTGTTCAGCTTGTTTTTCTTCCCATTTCTCTTTGCATTCTCGATAGAACACTTATACCTAAATTTGTTTACTATATACTGAACAATGAAGTGTGATATGTTCACACTTCATTTCCACACTATTTGCAACCTTCCTGAGGGAATATCCTCTTAATGCCAAGTTCACAATGACCTTCTTAAGATCCGCACTCGGTTCCATCGTCTTCGCCATATTCACGTTTATCGACATCACGATCTTGTCACGGATGTAGCGAACCTTTCCACGTGGACACTGCTCTACTGATAAAACGCTCTGACTGCCTTTTATACCGAAAGTCAGTTTTTATACCTATGGGGTCAAGTGTACAAATAAGAATGATACACAATTTCCGCAGCCTACTAATCTTTTAATTTCTAATTTTGTCTTACGCATTCTTTCCGGAAGTTTAAAGTACATATCATAATTTGCAGAGGCTTTTCTCTACTATGGGAGTGGAAATCGTTTATTTACCGCATGCGACATAAGGAAATAGGAGATTGCGCGTCAAACTTAACGTGTATGAATACCATTGACACATACTGTATAAATAATGTTTCAGTCATGAAAGGCGGAAATTACTTTTCTTTGCTTTCGCTGCGTGTATTTGTATTTTTATAGTTAAATCTTGTGTTTTTTAATTAAAACAGTATTGAAACCTTTCTGTTTACATCTTTCTTTCGATCACTCTATTAATATCAAATCAGTCATCAATATCGCGACTAGCTCAGCTATTTTATTTTCGATCTATAATAACACTAATAAACACGAAATTAAAAAAAACAACATCTGATCGCTTTATCTTTAGTATTAACCTTAAACTAGTGGGCATCAAAATCCACCGCTCAGCACAATCCACGCACAACAGATTTATTTTGCAGGCCACACATTTCTGTACTTAAGCTATTTACGTATAAATAAATGTATGCATTGCGCTAAAAATTGAAAGCTTAACAAGCCCTTGAACATTCAATATCCCGGAGTATATCACGTGTGGCGCTCACCGCTTCTATCAAACGCCGCGAGCAGCGAGCGAACGCCCTACAGAACGCTCACATCTTCACAAGCGCCGCAGAGCTCGCTTTAACTGCACGGCAAATCTACGAGTGAACTGGGCTTCACTCGCGGGGCGGTCGTGCGCTCCCGAATCACAGTCATTATGGAAGCACGAACGTTTAGTAGCGCCAGCGCTGCTGTTTCACTCTCAAAGGCGTTTCCAGCAGCGATTAATACTTTTTTTTTTCATTCGAGAGTGTTTCGCGTTGTATTTAGTTAATAACGCGGGCTGCCGCCACCGTGCCCCACCCCACCCCGTGGCGCACCGCGCCGGCGGCACTAGCCTAGGGCCTCTCCACTCGATACGACCTCCCATTTAAATCGCTTCGCGTGAGCCGAATATCGCACCAAGGTCTCTCGGAGACGTTGGAGTCCCCCCCCTTCCCTTTCACGTCCCGGTCTCGACAGAGCGGATTTTTTCCCGAGTGGAGGCGCGGCGCGTTATGCCGGCGGTTAATCACAGCTGGAACGATGCCATGCGGCTGCTGTGTTAGGCCGCGCCGGGAGGTCGCGCGCCTGCGGTGTGCCTAGTTTTCCGCCTCGCTCCTCCCGCCCCGCCCCCCCGCCCCCGCCCCCGCCAAGCTACGCCCCTCCTATCCCCCCCTCCTACCCCATAGCGCCCCTACTAGAGGGCTGGAACACACGCTGGAAGCTCTCTGAAACATTTCGCAGACAGTCCATTGTCGGAGGGGATACAACTCGTTCTTGTGTTGTTGTTTTGTGTTGCGAGTCCTGTGTCATTTCAGTATTATTGATAGTGTGTCGCTCGAACGTCTTAGGCCTTTTATCATGGGAAAACGTCCATGAGAAGAGCGATAATGAACTGCGTTTCTTTCAAGGCTCTTTGGAAAATGTTTATTTGACGATGCTTTTTGGCACATTCTAACAGAAATCTGTGGCCGTTACTTCGGGAAATTAGGGAAGAATTATATGGACATAAAAGTTACGATTATTTCGTATTGAAACATTCCCAGAAAGGTGGTAGTAAGATCTAGCTTATCTGGTGCAGGACTCATGACTCTTCACAAAACTGCAGTTTCTACCAAATGCTGGTCACATTCTGTTTTATCCTTTTAGCAATCTGTCCCTGATCTATGTAGCTTGCGACACGTTTATAAACGGGAAAGGGTGATGTAGGTGGAAAGTGATTGATATGGAGTTCGCGTGGCTACTTCAGTATTGCATGTGTACAGGAAGAAACATGTTAGTTTTAATCTTTATAGTATATTTTATTTGCTTCTAAAATATCGTCGAGAGGCAAATTTGCGAGAGATTTCACCCTAAAGTTGCCTAAATATGTTTGCAGTTTTTATCGACTATTAATGTTTGGGTGATAAGTGAATTTTTCTTTCATTTTTCTGTTTATTTTTTTCTCCTATTTATACGATACAGAGTTTATCTACCGTATGCCAATTTTCATGCTGTTTTTCTTCGATAACTTCGTGGATTTCTCGGTCATTGAAAATACTTGTTCCGTAATGTTTCACTCCTTTTCATGCATACTTTTTTTCAGCTAGAAGCCATTCATGCTTGTTTTTCTATACGTCGAGGTAATCAGTTAAAGGGAACTTCACTGCAGACACTTAGATCGAGGAGGAATAAGAGTATGTTCATCCTTTCCTGAACTTTCTGCAAATGTTATTGGTTTCCTAGGTAATAACTCACAGTGAACACAAATCCTTTCTCAAGCTTACGTTTGTAAGTATATGCAATCGAACCTACCGTTTTTCTCTGTAGCAACCATGGCAGGCACTTGTGTGGAACAGAATTTATTCAATTTGGGTAATTACATATATTGAACATTTCTCGCCCAGCCTTGAAATGCAGTCCGGAAGTGGCTGGCCTGGGGAGGTGCGTGGTTGCGTAGTCGCGTGGCGCCGAGTGGCAGCGGGCGGGGCGCGCTCCTGCGTTCAGCTGTCGCGCCGCGTTGCGCCGCGCGGGGGTTGAATCCCGGAGAGGGCAGCTGGGATTCCAATTACACGTCCCGCATTTTAATCAGGACGGCCGGCGCGCTCTGGAATAAATGCGCATTTTCAACGAGTTTTTTTTTTTTTTTATGTGAAGTTTTGTTTGTTTTAAAAACATTCTGACGGATGCTACTCCAATTAATCATCGTTTCTGAGTCGCGATGGCCACCCGCCGCCGAGCTGCTGCTATTGCCGACGAGAGGGTGCTTGCGGCACATGCGAGGACTCGCTCACTGCGATTCACACTTTCGTGGTTCCACAGTCGCTGCGATTTAGCTTTGTCCTTTGTCGAGAAATTTTGTAACATCTCATCATTCGTTGGCTCAACTTTCCTTTTTCTCGTTCTTAATTCTGTGGTGAGTCCCGAAAAGTGGACATATTCATTTTCGGTCGCTTTTTGATATTTTACTGTACTTTAAGGTAAGTTTTTTTCCGTCATGTCAAAAAAGTATTTGTAATTATAAAAATAAGGGCTTATCGCTACTGTTGAAATTGGTGATACATGGCAATGGCAAAATTCGACAAACGGATATTTTGGTGAAAATGTAATTAAAAAATGGATGCTATTTAATTCATTACGAACGGTTTGTATGCTCGAAAATGACTCATGGTTATCAAAAATTATCATTCGTTCACCAATATATTATCTTACCAATCTCACGCTTTTCAATAGAGGCGATGAACTTAAGCTGTTCTGATACGCGTGTTGAAACGCAGCCGTATGTGCTGCCTGAATTGCTAAGCGCCATTGGTCGTTCCCCTTTGCTCTCACCCGTCATGTCAGCGCAGGAAGCCTTACCCACGCGTCCTCGCGCGCGGGGAATGGGGCAGCGTCGGCCGCCCACGCCCCGGATGCTCCACTGATCGACTCTCACACTTAGCCACCTGACGCTTCGCGTTTTCCTTCATCCCTCCGTCGTTTTGCATGTTCCTCGAGTGGTCTCCTTCAGTCTTCCCACTTGTCCCAGATAACTTTTACTTTTCGTCTCTTATCGCGTTTCCTTATCTCCTAAAACATTACTACTCACACTTACCTAATTTCTCTATACCCAGTCACCTACTTGTATAAATGCGTGAAAAAATTCCTGCAAAGTTACGTATGTACCAATGGTTATAGTCTTAGTGTTTGGGCTATTTCTTTACCCAGGTTTGTAGTACACTACACTGTAATATCTGCAAGCTTTACATTTCTTGCAGACCTTGTTTCGATCTGGACTCGATCTCTCGCGATGCCGCCCGCACTGACGGCTCGCGGGGCGAATTCCTAGCGGGCGACGAGAGCTCCGCCGAGAGCAGTTCTGAAATTGGTTTCGCCTTTCGCGGAAGTTCGTTCAGTCCGCGTCATGCGTCCGGGGCCTTATCGAAGAGTTGTCGGGACGTAAATATTTGATGAAGCCATTTGCAAAGCAATTTCCTAGTTTTATTGTGTTTGTCGTGTACTTAACGCTGTTGTTTTAAAACTTAAACGCAAATGGAAAGAGTTACTGGCGACTCGCGTATTTTATTTACTCTCGACCTTAATTATATTTGTATTGCAGGGGTAAAAAGGAATCGGAGGTAATTTCAAAAATGTAGAGTGGCACGTGCTGCGGCGTTGTTTGCTCTTTTCGTTTCGTGGTCGCGCATGCGTGATTCGAGCGCTCGGGTCGGGGTGGAGGGCAGTGGTGTGGGGTGAGAAGAGGGGAGGGGGCGGGAGACGCGCTCGTTCGCTTGTTCGCTCGCGCGGGCGCCGTCGAGTTTTTAATTACGAGCGCATCTGAAAGCCGTAGGGCGAAACATCCGCGTGTCGGTAGCGATGGAGAGAGGTTTGGCTTCGTCGTGAAAAAGATGTCTCCTTCCTTCTATGTACTGCTGGAAGTTATGTTTTTTAAAATTATTTCGTTTCACGTACTCCTTTCTGTTTCTCCTTTTCTAGCTGTACATTACCTTGATCATTTCTTTTTTTTTGTATTTTTGGTTTTGGTTTAGTGATCTTCTAGCGTGAGTTGTCAGAAATATTTTGTTAATAAGTAGATTAATGCTCACTTGACGCTCTGCTCTGAGGAAATGTTACTACTAGAAACCGAACCGATATTTGAAATGTTACATGGTGATTATGGTATAAATGATATAAAAGATAGTGAGGTATCTCTGCTGTACACTATTGCTGGTATTGTGCAAATTGCAAATATGTCATTATTACTACATGGAAAATGTGACAGACGCTTTTATTGGGGAGTTGAATTCCGAATTTGTCAAGTTATGATTTGCTGAAAGCCGAGTTCATTTGAAACAAATTACTCCTTCAGAATATTGCGAGAAAAAGCATATTTAGAAGCTTTGTGCCATTGTCCTCTTGCATGTATTCTTTGATTTCCATTCCGTCCTCGTAATATGAGTAGATGTTTTTCGATATCATACCCGGAATACTTCGAATGCTTTCTCCGTGTATTGTCACAGTTAATCGCGTTTCGATTCCCCGCTGCTCGCACCTTCCCCTCCGTTCTGTAATCACATGACTAGTACTTAGTCGCTTGTCCTTCCCTCTTCCGTCACCCTCTCCGCAGCACCCTTCAACGTGGTGGGCTGCTTGACCCAGTTCCCTTATGACGCGACGCGTGGCTGTAGCGTTGGCGCCACCGCTCGCAGACGTGGCGTGCGGCGCGCCACCGTCTGCCGCAGCAGACTGAGCGGTGCTCGCCCCCGCAATTCCGTTCCTTCCCCCGCCGCCACCGTGCCCCAAACACCTTGTCGCGCCCTCTGCCTCACCCCTGCCACCACCTCTGGCCTCGCTCATCGCCACTGCCACGGTATCCCGCCCCGCATATGCGTCCTTTTCTGCCTAACGGCTAAGAGCCCAACTCGGCCACTCGCATCCATACGTCAATCATTTTTTCGCTCATCTATACTCTTAGGGGTCACCTCTGTATCCCGCCTTCCGCCTGTCATCGTGTTCTATTTCAAGAGGCGACGCCGCTACCACCGCCGCTCCCATCCCCTCCCTCCAGCATCGCCCGTCATTTCACTCTCTACATTTCTCCCCTTCTGTTGTTTCATTCTTCTGTCAACGTCATCTCATCCCTCCAGCCTCCATTGTCACATCCAACAATCCCGCACTATGCTCCTACCACCGCAACTACAGTCACCTCCATCACTATTGCCACGCAAGCTACAGACTTTCTTTACCATCCCTTTGTCTCTCATTGCCACCATCGTTGCTTGTGTAACCTCTATTGAGTCGCACAACGACTTTGCGAGCGCTCCCCTGCTCTAGAACTCGCCGATGGAATTTGAATTACAATTGCTTTAATCACTATAAACCGTGCGCTTGGCGAGCTTCGAAGCCGAGTCCCTAGCCGAGGGGGGGGCAATTGTTATCGAGCATTATCCCCCCGTTCGCCGCGTTCTCGAGAAGCGGAGCGCTATCCTCGCTGACCAACCCGTCTGCATATATATATCCCGTGCAGTTGCTCCTCCCCCGCGTGCACCCGCCTCCGGCGGCCATACTGTCGCAGTCCGATAGGCCGCTCGGCCCGCCCCGCCCCGCGCATCCGCCCGGCCCCGCCCCGGCCCCCTGTCCTCGCTGCGTGGCGCTTGCTGTGCTCGCGTGGCGGCGGAGGCGGCGGCGGCGGCGGGCGCCGCCCGTCCGCAGCCGTCGTCAGCGTATTAGCGCGGAGCGCGGCCCCCGATATAGCACGCGAACGGACGGGTAGCGCTAGAGGCGACCGCTTCGCGTCCAAGCTCTCACACCGCGCCCCGGCGCGCAGTAGCCCTGGGTCCAGAAGGAAAAGAAGCGTTCAACTCATAGTACGTAAACTGAAGACCAACCCAGAGAATGGCATACGTAAATTGAGGACCGACTACCTTATCCCTTTCCAGGTAAAAGTGGAAATTGATACTTTGCTTTCGAAGAACATCATAGCACTTATTGTTAAAACAACTCTCTTCTTAATATTCCAGTCTTAGGTCTGGCATATTTCTTTCGAAATGTGGTTTGGTCGAAGTTGGTTGTCACTCAATCAATCATTCATTGTACTTATCTTGCCATTTTTATGTTCTACCTTTTTTTGCTAATATTCCACGAATTCACTGAGCATGAAATTTAGACACGTTTTTGCTTTTCATTTTGATGTAGGAGCTAGTCTGGAAGATTTTCATTAAGGCTCAAGGAGAAACTAGACAGCAGCGCGGCGGCGGCGGCCTCCGTAACGCGCGTACTCGCTCAATCCGTCCTTTTCCTTACCCGAGTTGGTTTGGTCTGCAATTAACATGTAAAATTAGAAAGTACGTTTCGCGAAAAAGAGGATTTTTTGATCCTCAATGCGGTTTATACGGCCCTAGAATCAAGCGCACGCCGCGTAATTTATTTCCAAAGAACGGCCAGAACATATAAGAGCATGTTGTAGCATGTGTTGATGAAAGTAAAAATTATTAAAAATAAATATGTCCAGTTTATCTTGGGTGTTCTTTTCCAATGTTTTATAGCGAGAAACACGCACGTTATTTGAAGCAATATTTTCTATTTAGCCGCAGAGTGATGGCGTTTTACAATAGTGGAAAAACGTACGTTGGTACGCGTGGAAACGTCCTGAAGAATGGGGGCAGGGCGAAGAGAAAAACAGTTTTTTTTTAGAAATATTTTTTCCCTTTACTTTCCTTCTCACTCGTTATGATGCCCTTGTTGGACTTGCCTCGTGTGCTCGTAATAATATAACACAATATCAACAGTGTTTTCTCGGGTCTTTTCCCTCTGAGAATAATTAAAAATATCATCTGGTCTGTTCAATGCAGTGGGTCCCGTCACGTATTGCTAGTAATAACTAATACGGACGATCGTGTTGCTTCACATAAAAAATCATATCCAAATTCAGTCCAGATGTTTAAAAAAATAAGAAAGCGTTATATGAAATAACACCCATTAATCATTTCCTAAAGGAATTACATTTTTGCTGTCGGATTTCGCCTTTGTTTGAAGAGCTGCGAATGACTAATAAAAAATTACATTTCAAATTAGCAACAACGCTTGATAATTGACTTATCTCGCTCATATACTACATCTTAAGAAGGTATGGATTTGAGATGGTCAATTGTGATATTTTGTTCGGCCTTTAGCTCGTTTTGATGCGCGTCGATTGGAACCGCACATTAACACACCCACGCGCTTGCGCGGGCGGACGCAACCGTGCTCCGCTAATCGGCAAAAGTCGAGGGGAGGGGGCGCGCATCTCCCCTAATGAACTGATCGATTATTGACTGGCGGTTGCTGGCGCTGCGGCAGCGCTGGCCGCGGAGTGCTGTTTGCGCGGAGGCTTCCCCGGGGGCGAGAGGATGACGATGACGCCCCGTGCATAATGACGGCGCTAATGCCCCTGCGCGTCATCGTAAAGCATCGCCGGCGTGCTCTGCGGCTGCCCTCTGGCGCTGACCTGCTCCTGCGTGAACTGCATTTGCTCGCTCGGCAAGCACAGTTTTGTATTCTTCAAACGCCGTTCCCCTTTCCGGGCTTGTTGCTACACAACTGAAATTTGACTTGCCTGGGCAGTATTGAAAAGATGGAATGATGATTGTTTGAACGTTATGGGATTGCCTTTACCGTCACGCGGTGAAAACTAGTCATGGAGCTAGTATTTACTAGGCTGTCCGGGTGACGCCGCGTCCAGGGCGAAGGTGCCGACGTTTCGGTCGCCATTCTGCGATCTTCCTCAAGGCGTAATGCATTACGGCATGTCACCCGCATGCATGTCACCCGGACAACCTAGTAAATACTGACTCCGGCCTCTGAAGCCTACGCTCTCACTTGTCAAGGAGCCTTACGTGTCATTTAAACTCGCAATCCAACGGGGAAATCAGGATTTATTTGAAAAGAGTAAATCCCACCTAATCCTATTCGGAAACTCTCAGTTTGATGAATGTTTGCTGAAGATCATTTTCAAGGTCCTTGACCGAGCAATTCTTAATGTGTTACCTGATGTGAATTTGTGAAAAATCGCTATGTCAGAACGAATGATCCATGGTATCACGTAGCTAAAAGATCTCTGCGAGGCGAAAAGAGGTCAGCCACGTATTGTTGCGTGCGATGAGGACATGCATGATGTTATTTACCGGGGAGCTTATTTGGTCTTCTGCAAATATTGTGGTTTATCACGTCACGGCGTTGTGGCCCCTATGTCTGAGGGTTTACACTCCTTACTAAAGACTGTTCGTTCTATCGACAGATATGTGACCTTTTTTTTCATTCAAGTTCTGTATTATCTTCTGACACGAATGGCATCCCACTTCGTTTTTCTCACAGAACCTGCTATGTGGAACGAACGGCCTGTTTTGACGCTGAATATTGCTTTGATATTCAGATATTGTAGAACGTGTGTACTGGTTGCGTGTGGAATGGAAATTATTAGGATAAAATGTGCCGAAAACAGATTTTAATGATTAAATGAAGACATTTGTGGTTTTCGTTAGAAAACAACGGCAAATTATGGTTTCTATTCAAAGCGTGTTGATTTTTTATCAGATTATGTTTTTGTTACATATTTGGTTGTTCCACCTAATTTGTATATCGAAAGAATGAGGTCATTCTTCTATGTGTTCTGTCGTGCGGAAATGTGCACGAAGTAGATACGAATTCATTTTTTGCCACAATATCTTCGTTCATTACTCAATCTGAACAAACCTTTTCTGCATTAACTTACCTATATTAGTTAAATTACGGTGGAGAATGTTTACCCAAGTATTCCTCCCGTGAATGCACGAATCCATGTATCCAGTAAAGCCGTCATTAGAATGTTTCAAACAGATCAGTCAACCAAGTATTATCAAATGAAAAGTCTTTAGTATTAATTTCTTTTCTCTACGAATTGCTTTTTCGTGATAGTGTGCCGAAAAATGTAAAAGAAATATGAAAAGTCTTAAGAGATCGATACAAAAGAAATTGACATTGTAGAATTATAGTGAAGAAAAGATATGCTCCTTAAAATACATAAATATAAATTTATTGTATTAAATATTGTAAAAAAATATTCGTTTATTTAATTTCATTATATTAAATTTAGCTCATATGCACTGTTGCATTAAGCCCCTTTAAGTTGTCGTAATTAATGGATTTTGCGGCAATTCGACAAGGTTTTCAGAGGCTCTCTTCCTAAACTTTATTCTCATTACCCGTGGAGAATGGGTGATTGTGACCGGCATTTGGATTATTGTTTTAAAGGTCATGTTTTACCTACAACAAAAGTAGAAATTTACAATTTTAAATTCTTGATAGTCAAAAAATGTTATTGTACTGTGTATTTCAATCCATTTAAAGTCTTTTTTAAATAAGAAAGCGGTCGCAGGATACCGCGCACTTTAACGCAGCATAGAGTAGTGAACGCAGTGGGTTTGACGGTGAAGTAAAGGAAGTGCTACATTGAGCAAATTGTGCGGGCGCTACTGCAAAGCTTTCGCACTCGAGCGGAATTCTCGTAGCAACCCTGCCCGTCGCCTCCGCCCCCACGTGTCGCGCGTGCGCGCCACAAAGACGCCAGCGGCCGCGCGCCCCGCGTTGCGGCTTTTGTCCGCGCGGCCACTAAAGTCGCGTATCTCGTAAACGCTTCTTGAATTTCGTTTGTTGCAATTCCGCTATCTGAATGGAACTTAAGCGCATTGTTCTGCGCAGTTTCCCCCGCGCGGGCGGCGTCGCCGTCGTCGCGCGCCCGCCCCGGGGCCTCGCCCGCCCTCCGGCCTTCCTTTTAACCTGCGGGGCCCGCGCGGTGGCACTAAAAGTGAAGCACGATGTATTGGGAGATGGGAGATACAGCCGCTGTATTGTGTTTCTTCCGCAGGAGCGCTTCTGCGGGACGAATGGGCTAGCACCCTGCTTCCAACACCAGCTTCTCTTTCGACTACCCCCTCCTTCTCCTTTTTTGTGGCCTGCACCATCCGCCCTTTACCATTCTCAGGCTTTGTCTTACCGTCACGTTTCTCCTTTTATCTGTTCTGCTCTGTTTCTCTTTCCCTTGCTCCATTCCTCTCTCCTCTTTTCTCTTATATGCCTCTATTTCTTGACTGTAATTGCATTGCCATTTTTCCTTCAGACTACAATCTTTTGGAATATTTTCCACTTTCCCATACTCATACATATATTCACGTGCTTCCTCCTGCTTGACTTCGCTGTATGCATTTTGTTTTCATGTTCTCCTCGCGTACTATATACATTCTTGAGTCCCTTTCTTTCCTCGTTCCATCTCTATGCTCATTACGGTCCTTGACTGAAATGCCCTATGTTTGTTTCTTTCCTGGTCTCGCTGCTCCCCGCCCACTCCCAGTCATTTACAAAATTGATCGTTCTGTTTTGTTCGTTCGATTCTTCCTTTTTGCCCCGGAGTCGACGCCTCTTTTGAGATACTACCATAATAGAAGGAATGTTTATTTGTGGAGATAGTTGTGACATGTAACCTTCTATTTACAGCTATTTAACGTGAAGATACCCGTCGCCTCCGCAATGCACGTAAGAGAGGAAAGGTGGAAAGTATTACAGCAACAAGGTTACTCGACAAACAAAACTTTTTGTACGCCTTTTAAAGCATAAATTACTATTTCGTGAAATTATTAAAACTTTTGCTGTCTATGAATGCCATTTCATTGTGCGATACCCAAGATTTTATTTCCGCGTTACCTACAGTTTCACTGCGTTTTAGGAGATCAATTTATCATAAAATGTTATCACGAAAACCACTCTCCCAGGAGATAATCGAGGGAGGAAAATGGAGCGCCACGGTCCATTGCGTGGGAGTTCGGAGCTTGGAGGTGAGGCCGAGCTGCCTGCCGTCTTGGCTTCGAAGGCGACGACGCCTCTCCCATCGATTGGCGGCTGCGGCGCGTGTCACCTCGGAGACGGAGATCGGGGAAGCACAGAGACGTCGAGTGGGCTGCAGGGGGGGGGGGGTCTAAGACGTGGGATGAAAGAGAGCGGATAAATTGAAATCGTGGGGGCCTCCGAATCGCGTCTTTGAGGAAGGTAGGACGACGCACCCTAAACTCATTCAGTATGTGATCTTTTTCCGTCTTTGAAATGGGAATTCCTCGAAATATTCTCTAGTGCGTTGATATTCGAAAAAATCTCGAGATGCTTGCTCTTTCATTTTTGAAGAAAAACTTTCAAGGTGTTCTCGGGCTTCATTTCGACTAAAAAAAATTGTTTGAAAATAACATAACACAATACCGTTCGTATGGGTGTATCTGAAGAACTTAAAATAAGCAATGAATCCCCATCAGTGCGAACGTAAGTGCAAAAGTAACGTGGCAAGGCTGGGACATTAATTTTTCACAATTATTTAGTATTGAGAAGAAGGAATGACTTGTATCTATGGGGTAAAATGAAAGTAATTTTATTTACATCCACGATCCATCACGCTCCGCTCTCACTGCCGAAGTCCCTGACCGCTCCAGCTCGCCTCCCTCCATCAAATCTGATTATCAAACCCGACGTTCAATTACTCGAACATTAATCGAACTATCGGAATGAATCAAAATTCATGTAAACTAATGGCAAGCTGGAGCAAAAGCGGAGCTGAACCGAAACTAGACAAATTGATTTTCCATAGTGTTGCACGCACACTGCTCAAGGGCAACAAATAAAATACTCTCGTATAACACGGCAATAAACTGAATATTAAATTAAAAATAAGTTTTCATGGACACTGCAATAACGATAGGAATATACGGATACACAGTGTAGCAGTTCTTTGCATTCCAAGAAACAAAATTGCTGTTCACAACGCAACACGTAAATTGCAAATATTTAATGGCAGTTAACCTCTTGATTGGAGCCGTGCAGTCGCACGACAACTATGTCGTAAACAGTGACGCACTGAGTATAAGAATTCAGTGTGTATGCGAAGTATGATACTAGATAGAACAACAAAGACATTCGCATTTTTCATTCCAATCGACTCTCATTTCCTGGGTATCCTACGAAACAATGGACACCTCTCACATGGCCGGAGGCTGCATAGTTTCAATTTGTACGCGCATTGGAACTTAGGAATATAGATAGATTGCATAGGCCTTCAGAAAATTGTGATCCACTGCGGTGGAATTTCTCATATTTTCTTTATATTCCCAAAAAAACTGGGAGTGCACACCTACATGTTGCTTGAGGGGTGGGAAAGAGGGACAGTGATAGTTTTTTACAAAATATCCAGTTGTCAGTAATTTTCTCGTGTTTTGAAACTCAATTCCACAAATATCATTAACATCCGAATAATATGAAATTTGTATTAAAATTTTATTTATTTAATAGAAGATAATGATTTAAAAAAAAAAGAATCCAAATTGTTCACGAGGAATACTCTAACATTCAGTGAAAAGCCCACTGAAATAGGTTGAGCTCTAGCCGAGATAAGCTCGGGCACAAAGCAATTGAGAAGCAAAAACAGTTTTATATCGTATGAATAACCATACGAGCTTATGAAATGACAATTTTTTCGTTTCTTTAATTACAGACTTACACTTCCGTTTTATAAATATAAGCTTTATCACAAAATTATATTTTACTGTAATAATCCAATTTAATGGTTTAATAATAATTTGGTTTAATATTGTTATGTAATTGTAATGTAATCGCACACACACACACACACATATACATACATATATATATATATATATATATATATATATATATATATATATTCTTTTTTCTTTAATTATATGGTATCTTTAATGATGCTGTTCTGTAATTTTTCTAGTTCCTCTCCATTGCATCACCTAAAAGATACCGTGATAATTAAGGTTGGCCGGTTACTAAATCCTTTTATGCTAACGAAAAGTTCTCTCCAAATTTGTCTTCGGTTGCTGCATAACTGAGCGTCTTAAACGATCGCTAATGGGAATTTAACTATGTAAAAATGAAATGTCCACGCCCATTAAAAGCTGTTGTCTCTTCTGAAGTTTTCGTTGCCAAGTTGGTGCGCTGTCGCGAAAATTTAACGAACTTATTCTTGCTCTGTTTTTGATACTTCAAATATTCTTTAGTCATGCTGTTTGTGCTATTGTACTGAATAATGTACTAATACGTTTTGTATAATGTGCATTTCAACGTACTAATATAACTTTCTTCAATTCACAGGTGAGTGTCATCTGTTCCAATTTGTGGACGTTTACCGCCAACGAATTGGGTGAGTGTTTTTATGTCGGAGTTACGCTGAGCGTTTTGTGAACTTTTCCAATTTGAGTCTTGTCTAGTTTCGGACTTCTTTCTTTTCTTGAAAGAAAAAAAACAACATAACAGTGTTTGAAATTGCTCGATGCTCTATCTCGTTATATAGTATAACAAGATTCGAAGTAGTAAGTGCATTTTAAATTTATTTCGAGAGACGTGTTGAAATGTTTGTCGTTTCGGGACTCGCAGTTGTTGTTTTTTTCCATCTCAGAGTAAAAACTTCTAACGGAGGCAAAAGTAGGGCGCCACTGGTGAACAAATTTGTGGTGTAAGGAGAGATGAAGGAAAGATGGATCAGCCGGAAGTTCTCTCTGAAGGGAAAGAATCCAGGCATGACGCGTCTATTTTGTGATCCTGCTGTTTGCCGATCGTTGTAACTTTGAGTTTCATCTAAATAATAAGATGGTATATAGTATGACAGATAGTAAGATGGTAGCCGTTAAAAAGTGGCTTTTGTTGTATTCAAAGTAATACTTTTTTGTTTGTTTGACAAATCAAACTTTGGTTGTGTGTGAAACTGGCGTTAGATACTTATTAGTTTGACGCCTAGCTTGCGTAAGATGAATTTTTGCCCCTGCTGCCTGTCAGAATGGAAATCATATTTTACTAATTTGTGATACATTAATTAATTTGAATACTAAAAATGTGTTAACAACAATAATAAAAAAATGTTAATCAAAAATAATTTGATGAATAAATTTGTTCGAAGAATAATTTGCTATTTTAGGAAATTACTATTTTCTAAGCAATGTCGATTATCAATTATTTTGCGAGTTATACGAGTTTTAGGGACCATGATATTTGTCGTAACATCAGGATAAAAATTATTTTGGGTAATCGCTAGCTTGTTAATGTGATGTTTCGAGGGCCATGGAATTTACCTGGAATTGTAACGCACGTGATGCTTTTACTAATATTTCGCTATTCAAATTATATAGTATTGCAACTCAATGTTTTGAATATGCAATTCTATTTCCGAATCGTCTATTTCGACTACTGGTGACCACAAATCTGATCAGCGCTCATCGAGAGAAAACCAATTTCCAAACAATGATTCAAATAAGATAATTTACCTTTCAATTGATTACACGGTATTCATTTTTTCATTCTTTACGCGTAACTTTTATTAATCTAATACTCGCGTAGAAAGTGAACTCAAATCTTATTTGTATTAAAACTCGAGAGAAAAAATAAGTTAAATTTCGAGAGTATGTCATAACTCTACATTAGCAATTTGCTGGCGAACGCCAGGCAGCAGTGCGTAAAGCGTGCGTGTCTGCGAGCCGACCACTGTCGCGTGCCTCGTGCGTCGACTGTTCGCCGCTAGCGCGTCCTAACTGGGGACGCGGAACGGCGTGCGTGCGTGCGCGAGTAAATGCACGTGTGTGTACGCACGCGAGTTCACGACCCAGACTGAGAGCCCTTAGCGCAGTGAAACGCGGCACCGCACGGCTCTACGTGCTTTTTATATACATTTTTATGTCTGTATTTCACGTTTCACACCTTATTGAGATGGAGATGTTTAAAAATCTCGTGACTGGATTTCGTCAAATGTTGCTTGAAATAGTCTTCGCCAGTTTTTGTACAATTTTTAGTGATGCATGTATATAGTTGTTGACTTTTCTCGAAGAAAAATAATGCCTAGGGACACTGGTTCTTATATTATTACTGTGGCGTATTGTTTTAACGTGTACATTTGATCCAATCTGACAGAATAACGGTTTTAGTAAACAATCAAAAGGTAATGGTTTATTGTACCCTTTATAATATACAAGATATCTTAGCATATTGCGTAGCTGTGTCAAGGATGCACAAAATGTGGATTCGTTCTACTCATCGTGTTAGAGGAAGTAATTTACTACATATACCAGTTTCTTCGTTACCAGGCCGGCAATAAAAGTTTTTCTGTCGAAAAATAGTCGATTTATGGCGCACGGTTACAATACTTTTTCTATCTTTGTAAGATCTGAAAGTAAAAATATTTTCCATGAAACTCTATATAAATGTTTTTTGATTATTTTCTATAAGTTTCAGTGCATATCTGTTCGTAACTAAGATGTAAAACAATTTATTTTCTTCGTAAATATGAGGTAGCTACATACTTAAAGATAATCGTTGACAAGTTGGAAAACTATGAGTGATGTTGAAAAATGTCTGTAAAACAGTAGCAAGAATTGTTCGACGTTGAAGAGGAGAAGACGGAAATAAACAAGTATAGATTGAAAATACGTTGTACCAGAGGACATGTTTTCCCTCAGGTTCTAGCGCGGGCGTGTACAGCTATCGCATTTGCTTGGGAAGAAGGGAACTTCGCGCTGCAACGGGCTGACTCTTTATGCGCCCACCAGCTCTTCGCCCTGGCATCTCTCGGCGAACTACCTTTCCGTCCCCCTTGCGCATACTCTCGCCACGCCCTCTCGCGCCCGCTCTCACCCCCCGTCGCGTCGCAGATTTTTCATTCACGGTCGTTCTGGGGCGGTGCCAATTTCCTCCTGCTCCCTCTTCGCCCTCCTCGCCAACCCCGTCAGCTCTCGCTCGCCGTTCGGGGACTCGGCCACCGTCGGCTAACTTTAGAGCGCGGCTCGCTGCCGCATTCTGTGCGTCGACGCCAGGTGCCGGCGAATCGATGAGGCCGTGACCCTCGCCCCCCCCCCTCCCCAGCCACGACCACCCTCTTTTCACCCTTACCCTCTTTCTACATTTCGCTCCCTCGCATTGCTGTCTCGTGCTCTACCATGTCGCTTTTTCTCCCTTCTCCTTTCCATACTCCTTCCTCTTCCTGTCGTATCCTTCCATTATTTCGAATTTATATCATTGCCATCTCCTTCTCTTTTTTTTCTCAATTTTTCTCTTTTTTTTCTCGACACTTTCTCGTTTTCTCTTTTCTCGTTCTCGCTTCCCCCATCTCTTACTTTCCCATATCTTCCCTTTCCCATATCCCAACACTTAAACTTGCCGTCAACGACCTAGTATTTACGTACGACAGTCGCCGTCGCCGTCATCGAAGCTCTTGGTACATATTCGATGCGATCACCACCGAATCACATACTCTGTAATTTAGTAATACCTCCAAGTAACCTCTCGATATGAGAGAACGCTACTCAGTGTCCCAGCCGTTGCTACAGAGCGTCGTAACCTTAGATTGCAGTACAGGGTTAAACGGAATTCTTTGTTGTACTTTTTTTTTTTTACCATACGACTATCCTAGTCTAACAGCGATGAGAATGCTAGCAAAAAAGGGGAAGAAAGAAAATCGGAATTTTTGAAAGTGAACTATTTGCCTGGCAGAGTATTAAGAAAACTACATATTAACATTTTTTCAGATTCTAAAATAGTATAAACAATTGCACTAAATAAGTATTTGAAATGTTAACAAAGGTTTGCTTTTCATTCTCCTCAATATTTTTTCTCATCGAATCATGTGAACAACATATGGTATGGAAAGAAAATGTAACTCGTGTTTTTATTTAGAACCTCTCACTGTAAAATTTCAAATGAATCGGAATAGTAATTATGAAATTATATAATTAAATTTATATTAACTGCAGGGAAATTTATCATCGAAACATGAAAAAGTTAACATGCGAGACTCTTTTTCCCCTTTGATTTAGTCCATAAGTTGCAAGCAAGAAAAACTTAGATTATTTTTCAAGTTGATTGGAACTCAATATACTATCCTATTTCCTTCATTAGTTCCCGTTTATGAAGTTTGCAAGAGCGCGCGGCGCGGAGCTGTCACGCTTGTTCCGACCAGGGTAGTCGTTCGTCAACACTGGTGGCAGAGGGCGAAAGGTCGAAACCTTTTAGGATGAAATGGCTGGAAATTAATTTTACTTCTTGAAACGATTTTGTAGCGCTCACACCATCCTCATATCCCTTCTCTCACTTTCCGTCCGCAGGACCTACAGTCTGAACCTCTCTATTAATAAAGACTATTATTATTATTATTATTATTATTATTATTATTATTATTATTATTATTATTACAAAGTTACGATGTACATTTTGTCCCATGGTTGAATTTGTATTGTAGTTACAGTTACGGGATAATTCTGGTCAAGAGGAGCCCAACATAGTCGGGTTGAGGAATAGGTTTAAATTCAGATGATCGTTCTGACTTGTTAAGTCTATGAAAAGCATTAAAAATATCAACTGATTGTTTGTTACTAATTCAAACGATATTGTACGGACTTTTCATGTGATAGTCAAGAGTGAACACGGGCAGACGAGAAGGGGAGAACGGAAAATTATTTCAAATCATTTCCATCATTTTCTTAAAAAACATGAACAATAGATGTGAAAGACATGTATAAAATTTCTGGACAATCTGAGACAACGATTTTTAATCGAAAAGAAAATCGAGGGCCATGGCAGACGGCGACGTCTCAATGAATTGCTATACATCTTCCATACACCTTACCTCCAGGTATGACCCTCCTTTGACCCGCTACCGGCACTTTTCACTTTAAATTCTTTTTTTGTTATTTAAGGTCGCATCAACTACCAGGTCATTAGCGACCACTATTGCTTGTAACGGTATGGTAACTGTGGGTTGACACGATAATGATGATGATAGGGGGTGAAAGGACGAAACACAATACAACCATGCCCGAGGCGGGACTCAAACCCGCGATCCTTCGGTCCGAGTTCGCTACGGCACTACTGCCTTAGCGATCTCGGCCACCGGATCGGCACTTTAAATTCATTGAATTAATTATTGGAATATATTTCATTGGGGAAATTTTTGCGTATTGCGTTACGGAAACCAGGGATCTTAGGAACAAAAAATACTTTATGAATATATTCTGATCTTCATTAAGGTGAACGAATGGTTCTTAAGGGTGAATATAACTTAATAGTTGGGTCAACTGAGACTGTGTATTGCAGGCGCGGATGCACGGGGAGGGAAATGAGGGAAATTCCCCCACCCCCAACATTTTTTCAATACTATTAATTTTCACTGGCAACGAGACTTTCCAGAAAAATATTTTCAGCTTATCATTAAAACGAAAGAAATCGCAACGCAGTATAAACTAAGTGTAGTCTGCGAAATTTTATAAATTCTGTGATATAACATATTCAACGAAAACGTTTTGAATTGCCCCTCCCAAAATTTGTTTCTGGTTCCGCCACTGGCATTGGAATGACATAGCCATGTTCGCTTGGCACCGTGTGGTAAGGGAATCAGGCAACACTGTCGCCCATTACGCTGTACTACAATCTGACGTTGAGACATTCTTTTTACAGCGAATTATGAAGTGGGTGTTAAGGAAAGTCTCTGAATCCTATATCAGTTGAGAAATGTCCTTAAGGGATTTAGCAATATCTAAGAGAGAACATACTTATTAATGTCAACCTTAGCAAAACTTCAAAGGGAACTAAACGTTTCATATAACTTCCCAATTTGATTAATAAAATACTTTTGTTTAGATTTAGATTTCTGTTTTTGAAAATAAAATATTTCAGCTCCAGTTTCGGTTTCTATTTTGAAACGGTACTGCACCTAATTTTTAATAAATTATTTATTAATTATTGGTAATGCTTCAGATCTTCGATTCTTTTCATTATTTTACCTTCCAACTTATTCCTATTCCTTTACCGTCCAACTTAAAATAAAGAACTAATAACGAAAAGTTATTTAAAATATGAATATCGTTAGAAAACCTAATAATAAAATAATTGGACCCAAACTTAATAAAGAAATAGTTTCATTCGGTTCCGGTTTCTGCTGCACATTAAATGAATGAAAAACGGTTTCGCGTACGCATACATCGTTAAAATGGTTTGAGTTCCAAAGAAAATCGTACGACTTCTGTATTTCATGGGTTCCTCGCATCGCTTAGTACATATTCGGTGCGCTAATGTGAGTGCATTTCTATCATTGTAAACAAATAGTTTCGACCTCAAAAGAACTTTCGAAAATTACATATGTACAAGATTCCGCACTTATAGAGTCTAGGGGAATTATGATTTAAAACGATGATACTTTGTTTTCTTACATCCTTCTATTGAGAATGTACTGATAGTATTAAATGTAATTTTCCTAAAAGTATTGTTGGTGTTGAGAGGGAGAGTTGGTGAGGATGTGTGCAAACTCCATTCCAGGCACGCGTGTGGCTTGTGCTGGGTATATAGCGGAGGGCGCGCGGGGCCGGGGGCGGGCTGGAAGAGGAGAGGAGAGGAGAGGTGGGCAGACGGCGCGTGGCCGACCGGATGCGCCGCGCGCGCCGCGAATCCAGAGGCGACTCGTGTGTCACCGCCCCGATGAGGCCGGCGACGAGGCGTCATCGCACTCGCCGCCCACGCGCCACTTGCCGACCCTCCGCCTTCGCCTCCTCCCTGCGCAGCCGCCGCCGCCGCCGCCGCCGCCGCCAGCTGCTCCCTGTAGCCGCGGGCCGCTTTCACGCGTTCCTGGCTACACGCCGTTCGCTCGCCTTCGGTTGCCCACATGTTTGCCCCTTTCGAGCACTGGCCGTCTTTCGGCGTATTGTCATTGCTTTGTCATTCTGTTTTGTGTTGCGAGTGTTTCAAGCATTTTTCTCCTGTTCGCTTTCTATCCCCCTTTCCTGTCGCTCATCCATTCATTCGGTTTCTGTCGGGCAGTCGTTCGGCGTTGTCATCGTATGCACGTCATGTAACCAATTCCAAGACTTGTAGTATTGCTGCGAACAGTGGCACCGGGGGTATACTTCTATTATAATACAAGGACCATTAACACAAATTTGCCACTTCGTGGCAGTCGTTGTAAAGTATGATTATAACATTTCGGAATGCGAATGAGTAGGTTATAAAAACAACACCCTGTAAGTGTGTGTCCGTGGAAGATCCGCACTGCTGCAACTCGTAGTCCGCCGGTCGAACAGTGGCCGCGGCTCCTTCTGCGCGAGCGTCGTCTTGGCCGCCGAAAGCGAGCCGCGATCCCGAAGAGGCGGCAACGCCGGCTCCCGCCCGCTCCGCTGCATCCTGCGCTGCCGCCGCTGAGCCTGGCCGGCCAGCGCGGCGACGCGACGTGCGCGCCACGCCCACTCACGAATTTCCGCGCCGAACAGACAGGACGTCGGCAGGGCTTCGGCATCGCTGCGGCGCGTGGCGGAGCGCTCTGACTCGGAAAGAGGTCGCAAGTTGCTGCTTGTGTATGAAGATACGGATCTTGGCAACTAATAAAGGGGTCGTCCGTCAATTACGTAACGCTAAAGAGGGGGTGAAGCACCTCTACACTAAGTTATATAGGGGTAGGGAGATGGTAGCTTAGTGTTAATGAACGATGATCTTTTTCTTTTTTAATTCAACATTTGCTAAAATAATTCCTTTATCATTTTTTGTATATAACACAAATAAAAGTAATATTTGATTTTTACTTATCCCTGTACAGTATTTGAGTGTGCGGATGTGCGGTTCCGTTACTCGCGGCTAGACCACTTCCCGATCACCAATCGAGACGTTCGAGGTGTCGTTCGACGCGTCTTGGTCGCCTCATGGGGAATTGATAATTTGTTTTCGGATCCGTCCAGATGATTAAAAAAAACTTCCTAAAACGTGTTTTTTCGTGTTTTGGTGCTGCGATCTTGGTGATAATGCCAGGAATTAAACCAACATCTCCGAAATCGATATACGTGAATGTAGGTTGCGTTGATTGAACACCCGTATCTAAAGATTTTTGCGATACGCCATAATTCTCTTTCACGAGATTGGCGACACTGATGTTGACATCTTTAAGTGAACAATTGAATTACCATGTAAACGTCGCGCTGGAGATTGATTTCAATGTAGAATCGAATTATGGTATTTTAGAACATTAATTTGCGAAAACCGACGAACAGTATTGCCTTGTCACTTATTAAACTTCAAGAATTTTAAGTGAATACGGAGAAAACAAAACGTATGGTTGACTTACCACTTTTACATTTTTACATAAGTGTGCAAATACCGATTTCAAATGAACGTATTCTTAAACTTAACACCTTATTCACACACTGATTAGACTGATTTTAAGAAGTTTTAATGTCTTCAAAAATTAGGGGGGGGGAATTGAAGTGTTGAAGAAATCCGGGGAAGAATGAAATGTAGTTGTAAAATATGTTGCGGCAGAATTTTTTGAAATAAATTTCGAATGATCTGCGTAGTATCTGCAAATGCTAAATCTTTTTTTGCATTTGTGCTAATACAAATGTGCTGTGCGCATTTTTGTGCATATTAGCGAAATGGCCAAAAAAATGTAGATGAAATTTAACAATTTGCATCATCAAAAGCTTTAAGTAATTGTAACGGCGATTATAATTTTGAAATTGCAATCAGACCGGTTCATATCTCATACGAAGTTAACATACAAGGCCATTGGGTGTTGGGAACTTTTGTACGGGAGTATAACATTATCAGCTACTACGTTGCATTGGTAAGGTCAGTGCCAGATACTAAAAAAAAAGATATTTGAACAAAGCTGTGTTCAGCGCGCGTTCCTGGTACATTACAGGAGGGAAAGGCCATGCATGTATTGGGCATTCAAAATACTTCAAATTTGCGTTATGTACTTTTATGGACGGCTGAAATCGCTTATTTCTTCACATACATTGTTTCTCCTTCGAAGTGTAGTTTATGGTTGAAGATCTTTGTTGTTGTTGTTGTTGTTGTTGTTGTTGTTGTTGTTGTTGTTGTTGTTGTTGTTTCATAAATAGGTTACCACTCTGAGTTTCTTATCGTCAATGTGCCAATCCAACATTTTCCCTTATACGGCTTCGAATAAAGTGCGCTTCGTATTTTTTAATTTTCTTATAACTAGACTATTGATTTTCAGTACCTTCTTCACCGATTCTCTTACTTTTTTCCCCATCCTATTTCTGTTGTTTGTATTTTTAACAGTTCTTCTTTTAGTCTGGCTTTCTTTTTCGTAGGTTGTGCTCACCACGGTTTTCTTGCCTTTCATTATATTACCTCAGCGTTATTTTTGTTTCCCCCGCTCGTCCTTTTGTGCGGTGCCAGCCTCCTTTCCTCGCGTCCTGCGGCGCTCCAGTTCATCGGGGGCGTGATTCAGTGGCGTCAGCCCGGCAGCTGGCGTGGCGGAGGTGCGTGCGGCGTGGTGGCGCACCTGCTCTCGGCTCGAGAAATAATCGCGCGCGCCGCCAGTCGCCGGGCCCACGCCGCCCGCCGCCCCGAGCACCGGCCGGGTCTGCGTTGGTGATGAATGGGCAGCGCGTGCACAGTGCTCTCAGCGCCTCCAAGCAACGCCTCCAACCCCCCCTCCGCAGCCGGCTGCACCGCTTTTGTCTGTTCCGCTTAATCTCTTGCCACCTCCTGTGAAGATACTATTTTCGGGTTTACCTATGTCAAAAGCATGCGATGCCGATCTGATTTGAATATACGAGCTCGCCCCAAAGGCTTAATGTAGCAGCGCTTTGTCGGGAAATCTAAGCAGGGTCTTGCTTTCATTCTTTAGGCCGGGTAATGAGTTAGGTATTAAACAAGAGAGCTTTACATTAAGATATGAGTCTAGGCTACTGTGGCTTTCTAAATATGTTTGCTGTTCTAAAGAACAAATCGTTATCTGCAGTCTTCTGCTGCAAGAGAGGAGCTGACTGGTTCAGTACTGGTAAGCAAAGGTACAAGTTTGCCCACGAAATGGTACGCGATTTGTTGCGTGCAATACGCGTGCATGTATTGTGACAAGAAATTGAACTACTTAACGTGTTCGAAAACTGCCCCTAGTACCTAATGTGTTATAAAGGGCCGCCCTTTTCCCGACTCAGACATACCTCTTCTTGAAACCGACTTTCCGATATAATCCTCAAGCGTCTCCTAGCGTATCTTCACACTGATAGCCCTGACTTGACCCGCGTTTTCGGACAGCTTTTCTTTGAGGAAATACCGAAAGAAAAAGTCACAAAAGTTAATTGATGTAGGGGGTGCCACGTTTAACGACAGTAATGATTGAAATGTGTGGCATTGTTCGAACTCCGAAAGGGACTTCACATCAAACTTAATACTCGGCAGTGTGTAGGCGCACTACATTCTGCATAAACTACTGCTTCCATGGCAATACATGGGTCATAGATGTAATTCCTGTATAGTAATAGAATTGTCTAAAAAGCAAATTAAAATCAGGCGACGTTTCGTGGACTACCTGTACTTCCTTCCTATTTGTAGGCCTTTCCTACCCCTCCCCCATCTCTTCTCGCCGCTCTTGTTCCTCTCCGCATGTCACACTTGGCCTTGTCGTTCTTGTATCCAAAAAACTCTTTCGCCGCTCTAGTAAATCGATTCGATTTATTTTTTAAAAAGTTTCCACATCACACTTACTTTTTTGCCTTTAAAAGCATTCATTTCTTTTCGACGTCAATTTTCCCAAAGAGTACTATTTTCTTTCTTCCAGAATATAATTTGTATTATCTGTTATAGATACATACAGATGCATTGTTAAATGTTCAGCTCGTTTTAAAAATGGACCTCATTATTCTGGGTTCACGGTAATTCCATTCACTAATCAGAAACAATGTGTGGCACTGTGTAAGTTATTTCCGAGAGGCACACTGGTCAGGCACTCCATGAAATTGCATTTCAACTGCATTTTCCCTTGCGGTACTTTATGCTATAAGATGGATCACGAAATGTATCAGGGGTAACCGTGTTCGAAAAAGGTATAAAATCCTCCCCATCTCTCAAAGTACAGTCGTACTCCCCCACAGAAATCGTTACCAACACTTTAACCTGCGTAACAAAACCGCTATTCCGCCTCCCCCACTTCGTTCTGTCCCTGCTCCCCCCCCCCAATCCCCGCGTCCTCCCACTTTCCGTCTGCGCTCATCCCCCTCCAGGGCTCTTTTGTGGCCGCGCGCTCGAAGGCAGAGCTGCGTCCGAATGTGCAAATGGGCGTGGTGGCGGGGGGGATGGCGCGGGGCGAGGCGCGCTTGGCCGAAGACGCGCCTTTGCACGGTCGCCTCTTCCAGCGAAAAATGGCTGGCGCGCATGCTGCGGATAAAAGCCTTTGTGGCTTCAAATCTCTTCCCCCCAGCGGCGGCGGCGGGCTAAAGTGGAAGATAGAAATGTTGGAATCCGGCGGGTTTGGATCCCTTTTTGGAGAATTCGTTTGTTTTGTTACGGCGACGTGTCTCTGGCGCGTGTGCTGCGAGGTGAAACTATTCTAGAAATGCGCTTGTGTCTGGATTCATGGGTGGGAATGTGATTCGGCGTGGAAACAAAGCAAACCATCAGGATACAATGTGGCACGCGAAAGGTAGTAGAACTCGTTCCGATCGGTGTCGGCGCGGATGGTGGTCTCAGCTCAGAATTTCTATTTCGAAGGTACGATGAATAACATTATCACCATTTTTTGTTCTTTTTTAATCTTGAATCCCTATATCAGGGAGGCGGAATACTTTCTTAGCGTGGAAAAAAGTGTATGAGTGTCGGCGTCTGCCCGCGAATGTTCATTAATTCATCTTCAACTGGTGTAACAAATCGTCGGGTGTGCTCATCTTTTTCGCACTGCAGAGTTAATTGAGAAAAATTAGCTCCTCTCTGGACCTCATGACTCGTAGTTCTAAGATGTCATCTTTCAGAACAATTTAATCTTACTTAAATACATTGTCTTCAATATTTTTGAAATAAAAACCCCGCTATATAGTAACAAAATGAATTGATATGTAATGTAATAAAAATCGAACACAATTTTAACAAAAAAATATTTTAAAACAGAATTAATTGTGTTTACACAAAAACATTGTATGCAATTTTTACGTAACTGCGCGTTCTCAAACTAGTCTTTAGGCAATTTTGTAATTTCATCAAACTGAAAATTGTAAATGCATGAGAGACCTGGATCCTCGCCCTAGAAACAGATTGACTCGAATTTTGAGGAATAAACGCAATATAAATATTTCCTTATGCAAAGATAAATCGGAATGACTTTATATCAACAGGCAGTAGGGGCATTGTCGATAGCGAGAACCATGCGCACAAGTCGCTACAACTCCATTACCTTAGTATTGGATCTCGAACGTTACATTCCCTCTGATTCTTCGTGAAGACATTTTCTGTTTAATTTTGCTCGTTCGCGATAAAATATGATTTAACGGCATTAACTTTAGTGGACTTCGCCGGGTGACTTTGCCGGTTACCGCCATCGGCAGCAAACACGCTCTCTGAGCACCCCTGGTGTAGCGCTGCACGATTACCGACGATCTCTCGCAGGGCGACGCCGCCCCACCCGCGGACAGCGAATTTCCGGGCGGGACGCCCCCGCCGTCGCCGGCATCGGCGCCCCGGAGACGTCTTCGTTTGTGCGTAAGGGATCCTCGGGCGCCTCGGAATTGGCGCGGAACAAGAGGGCCCCTCCACCCCTGACCGGGCACATCCCTCCACCCCCAACCCCGGCCCCGCTTCCGGTCCCGCTCCCGGCCCCACACCCAATCCCACCCCAATTCTGCCCTCAACCCCGCCTCCTAACCCCATCCCAACCTCGCCCGCGACCACGCTTCCGGCCCCGCTACCAGCCTCGTCACGGCTCCACCCTCCGGCCCTGTTCCCGGCCACGCCCCCGATTCCGCCCTCAGCCTTGGTCCCCGGCCCAGCTTTCAGCCCCGCTCCCGGCCCCGACGCCATCACTCCCGCCGCGGATCATCGCCGATGGAATTGAATTTTAAAGAACGGCGCGCCTCGGCGGGCGTTCTGCCGGAGCACGCACCCGCTCGCGCGGAGGACCCCCGTATCGACGAGCGCTTCGGCGAACTCTTAAGCGACCGCTTTCGCCTCTTAGTTTTGCTCTGCTCTGCGCAGCTCGGAACACACTTCCGTGAAATTTCATTCATTCATTTCCGAAGGGTTGGCGATCTTCGCGAAGCGTTTTGTTTTCGCTTCTTCATTTTGCCCGTCAGCTTGTTTTACTCGTCTGCAAATGTGAGATCTGGCGTATCTTGTTTCCAAATAAATCTTTTTATAGGAAGTAAATCGGAATTGTGAGGCAATACAGATGAATGTGCTGTAGGTAATGGAATGCATTGCTGTGAATTAATACAAATTGTTAGAATAAGATGTTTCAATAATAGAGCTCTAAAATGTGTTCTTTCCTTTCACAAACTTCAAGGTATTTGATTTGAAGTACATATAAATTTTACATGGATGTTCCTGTTACTATCTTCAGATAAGTGTTTCCCAAATCCCCGTTTGGCACCTTTTTTTTCATTTTGGTTAGTATGATATAACGTTTGTGAGTCCTGTCAATTAATTGTTTCATTTCATTCATTTGATATCATCTATCCTTTCTATTCATCTCCATCATCCCACCCGACTTATACAGAAATGCGCGGAATGCGCGTGTCGAAATGCACGGATTTCATTGCAATATCCATTTTAATGCAGCCTCTCCACCTTCCAATTTCCACAATACCTCCCCGCTCGCATCTCCTCTAGCAAGAAATGCAGACATTCTGCATCCAGGTAAATTCGCTCGTCCCCCGTAATCTCCGTGTCTCTTCTCCCTTCCCCCTACGCCCCCCCCCCTTCGCCGTTCCGAGTCGCCTCGCCCCTGGAAGCTCCCTCGCCTCTTCTGCGTGGAGAGGTTGGGTGGCCGCATTAGTCGCAGCCAGCGCACAAAGACAACGACGGCGGCGAGAGCCATTTGCAGCTGCGGTGCAGTTACTTCTCGGAAACAGGAGCAGATGCAGCAGCAGCAGCAGCAGCAGCAACAGCGGCGGCGGCGGCGGCGGCGGCGGTGGTGGTTGTGGTGGTGGCGGCAGCAGTAGCAGCTTCAACAACAGCAGCAGCAACAACAGCGTGCCTCTCGCAAGTCTCCCCCTTGATTCCAATTTCGTCTCACGCGGCCCGCCCGCCGCCCGCCCGTGTAGCTTGGCGTGGTTTGGCATGGAAAGCGAGTCGCGGAGGGGGCGGGCACATCATAGTGTAGTGTAGCGAGGCGAGGCGGAGCGGGCGTGCCGGCCTGCTGGGGTAAGGTAGTCGGGGCGTGACGCGGTGTCGCCGCGTTCCTTCTGTGTGTCCGCTCTGCTGTCGACCTCGCGCATCTCTCCTCTAATCCTGAGCGGAGGGGGGCGGGGTTGGAGGCGGGCACCATCTCCGTTTCTCTCCCAACCTCCGTCTCCGCCCGGAGCGCTGGGGTTAAGAATGCTGCCATTATCCCGTCGCCCCCGTGCGACGCCCAGGCGCTCCTGACAAGTGAGTACGCGTGTTCCTAGATTAACGTGGATTTCTGTACCCGTGGAGGGGCTAACTCGCGCAGGCGTTCTGGGGAATGAAAGCCGGATTATTTCCGGTTGCGAGAATGAGCTAGATGATACTATGGAATTCTTACAAATTTTTTGGTGAGGTCAGGATGGTTTAGGGCTTAGAGAAATGAGAAAATGGAAATATATTGTCTTCGACTTCTTCTGAAAATTAGGGAATGCTTCGACTCGCTTTCCTGCCTTGCCGTATCTTCGTATTTTAGATTAGAAAAGCCTTGCTGAATCGGCGTATTTTATTTTTATATATTAATTACGAAGAGTTAATTATATATATATATATATATATAATATATATATTATATTAGAATTAAACTTTCTTCGACATAATCGTTATTATGGTACACAGTTTAAACTATTTGTACCTTGCTTCCTCACCATTTTTAAAAGTCACTGTACCATCCGATCGTTGTTTGATATTTACAAAAACACCACCCCGGACCTGACTTCGTTGTTCTAAAGCGTCGTGACGCAAGATTCCTGACTGAACGGGACGTGGCTCTGCCAAGCTGCTCTGTTCTGGAAACTAATCTACTTTCTCCTCCCACTCTTTTGCTCCCATGTGGTGACGCTGCCTCTGCCCCCTTCACTATACGCGAGTGCTCCCGCTTCCACAGCCCATCACTTCGCCCAGACCAGTGTTCGTGTTTGTGGCCTTATCCTCGTTTCCATCCCGTCGCGGCTTTGCGCTACCCCTCTGCTCCTTCTCCATCTCTCTTTCTTTCTCTCTTTCTTTCTTTCTCTCTCTCTTCCCTTTCGTCTCTGTCCGCTTCCTCGTCTCAGTCTCACCTTTTTTGTGGCCTACGCTGTTCCTTTCTCATTCTCATCTCCGCCATGCGCCTTTTTGACCCTTGCCTCCCCCGCTTGAGAGGACAATGCGTTGGCGTGATGTTTGGGGGTCGCTAAGGATCGCGGACTACGCTGCGTTCTTTCCTGCGTCTCTTCTCCCGCTCCTCGTAAAGATGGGGAATGTAATGGTGCTTAATTAAGAAGAAATTACAGAGATAACCTCGGAGAGACGCAAATTGAAAAAGAAGAGGTTTATGACGTGAAATTATAGTGCAATATATCACTTACCTCACAAGACGCGCTCATTTATCTCTGGACGTGTGTCACTTTTTCTGCACTTCGCACTTTTCCCCCAAGCAATTAATTCTTGGCAGTTGGCGTTCCATGGTGCTACATCCTTGAGGTGTGCGTCTCTCGGATCTCTCGCCGTTGTCATCTTCATTGCTCACTCCGAAAGCGTGCTATGATACTTGTGAAGGAAAATGCCTTGCACTACATCGCTGTGGAAGTCAAATAAATGGGGGATGTCATTTTTTTCCACGAGAGTATGGATAATTTGTTGCTCTTGTTACATTTTTCAATTTGGGAAATTTATTAGAATCGCTGGTGTTCGATTTTTTTACGTGATACATTAGGTCCCGAAACCAGTTGCCTTTGTGCGAGAGTGCACTTCGCTCGTAAGTCATGCGGAACAGTGCCCCTCGCGTTTTAGCCCTTGATTTCGACGTTTTTCGTCGAAGCGGAAGGACACAAATTGGGTAGAGGGAAAAGTTGGGCTGTAAGTTTACTCTGTTGCCAACTGGATTCGCTGCTCTTGTTAAAGACGTGTGTATTTTACGTACAGTAATGTTTTTAATTTAATGACATATAACACAAAGGATTTTCGATAGTTCAATTAATGACTCACGTGAAAAAGTAATGTATGAGCTTGACACCTTTGTACGTTGTATTTTTATGACTTCTGGCTTATTCATTTTTCTTGTCCTCTTCTTTCTCACGCGATACGTCAGCAATCTTATGCGTGGCATTCGACTTGTGACATGTTTACAGACTTTATACACTCACCTAGTAACATACTCGTGTACAAACACTGATTTACTTAAACATACTGAGTTATCTCTAGAAAGGTGTTTAAAATCATTATCAATCGCAGTGAAAAAAATCTAACGCACATTACATCATTTGCTTTTTTAAAACTAACTAGTTTATAGCTTTAATGTGGCTGGATAATCTGGATTTCCTCATCCGTACGTTATTGAATAATTTTATTTGAACTCATTGTACACTTTCTTTACGTGCCTCAGAGACACTGCCCTTCTAATCAGTATTTATATTAATTGTTTATTTAAATTAAATTTTTCCAAGTTACTGTATCGAAAATAAATACCAAAATTTATTTCGTTGTTGCTGCTGACTAAATAGTTAAGATCAAATCATATAATACGTTTGGCAATCTACAATAAGATGTTGCCAAAATTTATATTGGAAATTGGTAGCTGCCTAGCTAGTAATGTAATAAACATGTAGCACATTTTGGTCTAATTAGAATGTGGGTGTTCGGAGAAAGAAACTATTTCTAATTTTAACAGAAACTAATGTTCAATTTCAGTGAAATACCTGAGAAGCAAGTACTTATAGTCGCAGAGTTCACTTCTTCACAAAATCTTACTTGTAAATATAAATTCGAAGTGATATTATTTACTTTTGACCACAATAGAAACTTCTGGACTTGCGAATAACAGGTCGGGAACACTAAAGAAAACGACCTAATATACCTAACTACAGAACGTAACATCAAAATCATTTTCAAATGTACACAATTTAAACTAATATTTTATATTGTATTGCAAAAAATCCTTGAAACGGAATGGACACAATGTTCCGAATTCCTTACCAACAATGCGAAAATAACATTTCGTCAACTTTGAACTTAAAGGGCGAGTTAACAGCTGGCGCAATAGTGGGAGCAACGCACCCTGGTAGCGTTGGTTGGAAATCGGCATACGGTGGCACCAACACAAGAATTGCATCATATTTTAATACTCATACTCATCATTCATTCTAAATTTTGCAAAGTCGTAGTTTGGGGAGAAAGAAAATTTTGAATTTCAATGCTTCACCAACTCCAAAAGATGTTTCAAATGACCCGAAGATTGTTGAATTAGGTTCATAAGGTCTCTCGTACGGAGGGAGGGTCAGAATCTAAGGAAATACATTAACATATGTGATAATTAAGGGGCGGATTGTAATGAAATGTCTTTTTTTTTCACTTTAGAACAATGCCTTTTATTATAGACATTAATGTTATGTCATGACAAACGTAAATGTCATGACAAATTTTTATAAGGCTTTTTGCATTTTTCGTTGATTTCAACTAATAAGTCATTTTTTACCTTTTCTGGTAATTTTTAAAGTATTTTCCTGATTTCATCGATTAAAATATAATCATACTTCCTACAAATAATATTTACGAGATGCAACAAATTATCTCTACAAAATTACTTGGTAGCCTATTAGATTTCTTTGCTCACAAAATGTAATGTCATCCTTTGTGTTTACCTGTGACGTCTACCAGCACCATTGTTGGTTAGGCCGATTTCATGATAACTAAAGACGGAGCGTAAATAATATTCCTGGTAAAGAACAGTCCAAACATACGTTTGTGAGCTGAGTTCACGAAAGTAAGAAACATTGATTACATCAGTAACATACCCAACAACTTGAGCTCTTCATCTGAACAGGTTTTGTTAAAATTTTTTACGTCATTTTTCTTTGCTTTTAGGGCATTTTAAAAACGTTTGAAGCGCATTTTATTGATCATTGCTGACGATGTTGTAGGTCATCAGAATCCGCCCCCTAGTGATAATGAAGTGTGACGTTCATGTATACTCACAGCAGACGCACAGAACACAGAGCTTTCGTATAACAAATATACTTATAACAAAAAACAAACAACAAATATTACACTTAATAATCTACTTTAAACCCTAGCTCTGATAGATCCTGTATTCCCACTGACCGCTGGGAGCCGATCAAACCGATTGAAGATGGTTTTGATTGTGGCATCGTCCAAACTCCACTTTTGAAGGCGCACAAAGCCTAGCTCCGTGACCGATGTCCGCTGACAACAGAAGTCCCGTTCTGAGCCACCAACGCTGGTTTCCTCGTATGCAAGGACTGATCGTATCCGAATTGAGAATCGGCGTGAATCGTGGCATCTCAACACTCTTTCCTACCTCGGAGCACGCACACAGCTCGCTCCCCGTGACCGCAGTCACCCAGGACATAAAGTTCCGCAGGGCTTCGTCAACTAATGACTTCCAGCCTCGCGAGCCGGCTCGCATATGCACCGTCTGAGCGCCAAACTTTTGCACATCGCACGAGGTCTCCCACCGTCTCCAGAACTGCCTACTGGCTTCCGTACACTCTGTTATATGAGGCGAGGCCACCGTGACCTCCTACGTCGACGCACCCCTCTGCCTTGTTAAACAGTGAAAAGCTTCTATATAGCCGAAGACACCCCAAACTTGTCTCCCGTCCCGCGTCTTCCTTTAACGGGGGAAAAACCCTACTTCCTTGGTGGTGAGACTAATCCGCAACCAAGCGTTCCCAAAATGATGCCATGAGGCACGTGGCTAATTACTGGTACAAATAGATAATACCGTCACATTTGCTACGCTGAGACGTTTCCCCTGTAAACGCTCCGTGGACGTCCGGGTCTGCTCGCTCTCGCACGAGACGTGCTGACCCCTGGGGCCCCGCATCCTGGCTGGCGGCCCGCGCGCGTCGCGACACTATGGCGTCGGCCTCTACTCCGCGAAGCCAGGATAGCCGCCGGCGCGCGGGCGCCAAGGAGGGTCGTGCAAAGAGGACCGATACAACATCCGCCTCGCTCCCTCCACTCATCGCCCACATCCACCCCCCTTGGTTTTATTTTCCCACCCGCCCGCCCGCCTCGCCCGCGCCGCCCCGCCGCGCCCGCCCCGCCCGCGCGCGCCGCCCCGCCCCGCGCAAGAGACGCTTTGAGCGAGGACCGCATGCCGTGCCGCGACGAAGCACTACGCGGCGCGAGGCCGGGCCGAGACATCGGATACGCGTCGAGAGGTGCTGCCCCCTCGTGTGCGTTGCTGCTGCCGCCGCGCGTCCGCCTCATGACGCTTAATTATTTAAGATGCCGTAATACCGCACGTCTGAAGACCTCCGGGAGACCTAGCGACTCTAGAGGTCGTCAGTCTTCCTTTGGGACGCCTGTTTTCTGACGCGCGCGAGAGGAGTTGCACGAGGAGCTTTGTGCTTTGCTCTTGGCGTGAGAGATAGTAGTACTGTTGAAGCTCAGGCGTTTGGTTGTTGGAGCGCAAGAGGCCTTGCGGGAAATATTGTGGTGCTATTCGTATATTTTTTCAACATAACACACTTTGATCCTGAAGGGTTTTTTGCTCATTTATGGAATGACTTCTAAAATGCAGTACGAAAGTTAGAGCATAAAACTTCGATTCGTTAAGGAGCCACGCCGCACATTTTTCACCTGCCCAGTTGTCTCAAGAAGCATAAAATGCAATTGTATTGAAATGCTTGTATCCACGTCCCCGTAGAATTGGGCATTGATAGTTTGAAGTGTGTCGTATTTTGCAAAATCGCCCGTCGCTAAATGTGGATCGCAAGAATGTTTCAGATAACATGAATGTTGGTACATAATGTTGCCAATTCTTTCTTTGGAAGTAAGGAGAAAGATAATGTGGAAGGAAAATGCATAGACTTGACTTATGTATTTTATTTAAATTTATCCCGCTCTTTCAATTATTTATTATTTTTACCCGTTTGTGACTTTATTGTTAATGTTGTTCACCTGAGAACGAACCTTTCAAATAATGAATTTTCATTTGAATTTCACCTGAAATCATGAATTTCGTTTTGTGACTGGTTTTATATTACATATAAAGGCTAAATTTGTACGAGAGCACCAAAATTGTCAATTGACACACGCCTGTTTGGTGATTACTCATTTGTTTGATTCAACGAATTTGTAAAACCATTTACCTGTTAGAGAATTGCAAATTTACTTAAGTGTAATGTAATGTTAGAAATATTATTTCGCTCGTCTACGTTCTTTCCTTACTTTCAGGTATCGTATGTAGTATACACACGAAAATTGAAATGATATTTACTGGGTGTGTTAAGAGTTACACGTCACCAAAGGCGTCTCTGCACACCTTCTGCGTTGTAGGCATATTAAATGTACACAATGCACCGTGCGCCACACAGTGGATGCAGTGTTTTACAATGAATCGGCGTGTCTCTGTGCTCTTAGTCCTGGGGTAAATGAAACAATAGGACGAGTACAGTGTGGGGCGGCTCGGTGTATCGTGATGGCGAGTGCAGCATTAGTGGCGGCGTGCGCGGGTAAATCAAAATAGATTTGTGCGTGAATGGCTGAACTGTCTCTGTGTGCACGAGCGTGTGTGTATGTGTGTGTGTCTGGCGCAAGTCGCTGCGCTAATCCACGCTTTGTCGCCACCAAACAGTCGCCGGCGCGGCGCCCCTCTTCGCTCCCGTTAATCCCCGCGTACAATGGGCGGCAGGTGCGGGGATGGGATGGGATGGGACGGGGCGCGAAGCGGCGTGGCGCGGCGCGGACGGCCGACACGCCGCTTGCGGCATGTTGCGGCGACCAGCGCCGGGGGTGCAGAGAGTTCGGCGCTCACAAAAGAACTGGATGCCCGTCTCCCGATAGAAAACTGGAGTGTTTTTTGCTGGTTTCCGCGGTTGCTGTGTTTTCTGTATCTTTCCTGAAAGCAATGCACATCACACTGTACTTAAAACATTTCCTTCATTTTTGTAGTCGTGGTCAGTCAGGAAATTTTCTTTTATCACTTACTCGTAATTACCTGAGCAAAAAGCTGGGTATTTTCTTTCAGATGTTGTTCCTTTATTTGTCAAAGTAATGAAATGTTAGGTGCTTCTAATTTATTAATTTATCAAAATATCGTTTTCCTTGAATGGCGGCAGACCAATTCAAGTTGTATCGCACTGAACATATCGCGGTCGTCGCCGAATAACTTCACTTCTGCACATGATAAAAGACGTGAAGACTACGTCGATATGCTCAATAATAAACGTGATGATGGACAGGTAGTGAAATGAGAGGCAAGGGAAAGCGGAGTACCCCGAGAAAATCAGCCATTTATTGGGGTTCTCCGCCACTTATTCCTCGTATTGACGTAAATTTTGACTCCGGCCTTACCCGGAGATGTCTACTACGCTACGAATGGCTCGGAAATGATGACTGGTTTCAAGAACATCTGTGGAAAATTCGGACCTTAAGTTGGCAACCTGCGATTCCCGACTGTTGCGAGACGTCGTGCCCCTATGCCTCAGGGTTGACGATCTCAGCTTCCTTCCCGACACCGCGGAGCGCGGACCAGGGCGGCTGTCAGTGGCGCGGCGCCTCGTCTCTGGCCGCGTCCTTGTGCTAACGAAGGCAATCAGGGCCCGGGCGGCGCGCCGCCGCCGCCAGGCCGGCGAATGTGCCACGTGTCAGCTGATTGTGCCGCAACCCCGGACGGTGCGACGCTAGCAACACGCGTTGATCCCTGCGTCCGTGGGGCGCCGGCGGCGGCGGCGGGTGCCACCGCTCGAAGTGGATCACAGTGCTGCCAAGATGGAAACTTAAGTGTTCTTTAAACGTCGGTGGTGGAACGATCGATATTTTTTTAACTATCGGCTATTTTTATCCATGGTATCGAAAAATAAGTGTCGTTATTCTTTTCCGTTCTTACCCGCGCAGTAGGGTTGTTAAAAATATGATAAAATGCCTCCTAATCATTTGTTTTCTGTATTAGCTTATCACGAAATCAAAGGTAAGATGTGTGCATTATGGAAAATGTAATAATGGAATGCAAAATTCTGTTATTATTATGCCGAGGGATTAGATTTTAAATAAACCTTCACAAATTAATTTGAAAAGTAAATCTCTGTTTTCAACTTGCTGCTAAGTGGCATTCATTCATTACCCTAATGTGAATTTTGAGTGAAAACTCCCTTAACACTGTAAAGAAGTAATTATAAACGTCATTGCCAACAATAGTACTTACTATTGTTGGCAATGACAACGTTTATAATTATTTCATTAGATATGCCAACGATAACGCATCACAACACCTATATGTAATGAAGTAACCTACTCATGAATCTATTTTTTTTTTTTCGAGCTTTTCATCCCTTGGATCATTCGGATATGACAGAATACGTAAGTCTCCGTAGAATTTTATTGTTAATTTAATTGCTTTCCTGAAATCAAATTCATCCCTGAAATAAACTATTAAAATATGAAGAAATTTTGAATCGCCAAAAGAGAAAAAAAGACGTGAAAGTAATTGAATGTTTTGTAAAACACTGTTAACACCAAAAAACAGGCGATATTCGTAACTATTGAGATACCTTAGAGGATAAATGAGAAATTTCATTGTATCTAATCGAGATGCACTGAAACGGCGACTGTGACAAGTGAACTGATGTGGATAGCGATACAGCGTGCTAGTGGGCGGCGCGTTGTGCGTCAGTGGCAGTGGCGGGGCGACGGTGGCGAGGCGCACCCGAGCGTGGCTTGCCGCGGCCCGCTGTGGTAAGGAGTAGCGCAACTGTGCGGCTTCCATAGCACAAAGAAGCCGGCGCGCCGGGGTCGGATACGCGCGCGTAGCATGCCTGGAAGCGGGGCAGTGCGGTGGCGGTGGCGGCGGGCAGCGGCGCGAGAATGCGTCTTACGCGCTCAGTCTCGTAGGAGCGCGGGTGGGGTGTCGAGTTCGCGCGCTGCCGGTTGTGGGAATTATGCGCAATCCGCGACCGAACGTGGCAGAGGTTGCGAGGTAGATTTCATCATTGTATCTGTCGCCGGGAAGTACGTACTGTAATTCGGTGGGGATGTAAATGAAACATAGTTTGAAGTTTCAACACTTACCCAAAGTTTTTTGCTAAATGATCAAATGTCAAAAGACGTAAACTCTTTCGTTCTTGAAAATTTGTTTTTCGTTCTTGAGTTTTGTCTCGGGTAATTCTCTTTTTCCCTACTGCTACTAGAGTTTGCAAATAGACTGGTTGAGCCGTTCAATTAACTGATCTACATTGAGCCTGATCCTAAGAGCATACTTAAATACATCAACTTAGCTTATTCACGTTTAAAGTAACAATAATTAGATTTCGCCTAAGTGCTCCAGTGTGTCTGCGTTACGCGCTCATATCCGCCTTAAGCACCTTCGCGAGTTCTACCGGCGACACTCTTATGAAATTCTCGTGATCTCATTAAAAAGCGCGCGTAAACTCTATAGCGCTCATTAAAACGCGCACTTGACCTCGGCCCGCCTTAGACCTCTCCTCGCCCTTCCCTTTCCGTGCGCTTATATCCGCTCGCGCGAGGAGCGCGAGGACACAAGACGTTGGCGGTGGGCTCGCATTTCGCGGAGATCGCGGCACGTTATGTTTGTAGCCTGGGAGCGTGGAAACTGCGTCGGGGTGTTCAGCATGACTTTGAAATATTCGTCCGTCTGTCGCTTGGAGTAGTTCCTCAGACTTGCCTCAGTGGTGGTAAGCAAGCTTGGTGTTTCCAAAGACATCAAAATGACAGTTTCAGGAGAGGTGGAGAGGAGAATAAGACAGATCTACTTGAATACAGGTTGTTTCGATGAATAAATAACTATGTGGGTAGCGATGAGCCGGAGGAAGAGATTGCTTCAGCAACCTTCACCACACGTGTCCTCTCAAACCTCTATCTGCTGGGTTCACCAACCAATCCGCTCCTGGAGAAAGGGGAGGCGGATGTTTTCTTCGTCCGTAGTTTTCTATTCTTCAATGTACTTCATGGAATACATTTTTTGTTTCCCCCTCTTTGTCCCCATGTTCCGTTCCCTTGTGTTTTGACACTCTCCTTCATTTCTAGTTCTTCCATTTGTTTTCCTCCACTCCTCTGCCCCGTTTCGCTCATGTGTTCATTATCTCTCTTTTATTGTTATTTGTGAGGAAACCCATGACGTAGATGTCACCGCGACAGGTCTTCGCTCCTAAAACAATTAAATTTGACTCTCAGCATTAAAATGGTACGCAGACGGGGTTTCCCGCACCTGTGCCCCAAATTCTTCCTTTACTCCTGATTACAATTCCATAAATTACTTCATCTTCATTAACTGTGTACTGTTTATTCGAGAAATGCTACAAATATGCCAAAAATCCAATTGTCAAAAATGTCAAAAATTATATATTCTTCTCTGCTGTACTTTACATCTTCTTCCCTTCAGTCCAGTCAAAAGGTATCTGACACAAAACTTTCTGGAGCTTTTTTCCTCAACGGTTCTATATGTTTTTGAGGTTGCTGAATTCGAATTTGATGTTTACCACCGCAAAAAAGGTCGGCTTCACAGAGAAAATTGCAAAAAAAAAAAACAAAAATTTCGCTCTGTTTTTAATGCATGATAGAGTGAAATTAGCGCGCCGCTGCGGGATAGGATGACTGGAAAGACATATTCTCCCGCTTTGCACATAGGTCCAAAAAGTAAGTTTTTCATCCCGCTCTAGCGCCTAAACAGTTTTTTCTGAAATTCAAAGGTAATGTATGTATTTTGTAGGAAATATTTTCTACTTTAATTTACAATTAAAAATTGTTTTGTTAAAACGCATAGTTTTGAAGATAACAGTTAAAAACTAAAAACAGGGCGAAATGTTTAGTTTTTTTCGCAATTTTTTCTGTGAAGCCGATATTTTTTGAGGTGGCCAACATCATATTCGAATTCAGCACCCTCCAAGCATGGAGAACCGTCAAGAAAAAATCTTCTGGAATTTTTTCCTGAATCGGGCACTTTTAAGAACCAATTGACTGGACTACTTCAGCCAAAGACTGTTGGGGAGGGTAAGAGAATGGGGTTCCGGCCAACTCCGGCCAATGGCTCCGCAGAGTTCCGCGCGAGCAGCTCTGAACTCTGCGCGGTGGCCGTTCTTGTCCAGGGGCATCTCCGGGCGGCGCCGCTGCCACCAGGGCCAGGGCGGTGAGCGACCGCGCAGCGGCCTGGAGACAGCTATTTCGCCCGAGTCCAGCCTCCCTCCCCCCTTCGGCTCTTCCTTCCCCCTCCCCAAATCCCGGCGTAGCCCGTGGCACGTGCGCCGTGCCCCACGCCTCGCGTCCAGCAGCAGTCACGCGTGAGTCGCGGGCTATATTTACTTGGCGCCGCTCTGAGTAGAATCCTTCCTGTGCACTGTATTTTTACGCACGCGGTGAGACTCCCTGGCCTCTGTGGCCAAGCGATCCGGTTGGGCCCAGCTGCACTGTAGTCGGTCGCCGATGGGTGTGTGTGCGCGCAGAGGATTGTTTGGGGGAGATTAGCGTTAAAAGTCCGTGGTTATTTAGAAGTACTAAATAACTTTTGTTCAAATCTATTTTTATGAGGTAATTAATGTCGTTTATAAACACAATTTTCTTTATTTCGTTGGACGTACAACGGAATTAAAATACCATCCTTCGTATTTCAAAGCTAAGAAGATAATTTAGTTTTAAATCCCATTCTTCAGTGCCTTTTTTCTCCTTTCTCACTCTCTAGTTTCTCATTTTTCGTCCTGTTACCCCGTTTGAATATGCTCCACTTGGCTCTCGTGCGAGAACATGACGTGGCCGTGGATTGCTGCTGCAGATGGTGACCATCTCGTGACGACCGCTCTCCTCCCGTTCCCCATCCTCCTTTTCGAGCGGACATGTGCATTTTAACGTGCTGCTGACGACCTGCTGACGTTATTGCTCCCATTCCAAAACACAAACGACTCCAGTGCCTTATAAAAGCTCAAAATTGAAATCTACAGAGCACCGTATTAAGAGTTAAGACCTCAGTGTTTTCAAACCTTAAGGGTGGAAAAAGCCGCTTATCGAGATCTTATCTTACGAATTTTGTGGTTCGTAATCCGAGGGGCGTCTGTGATCGATTGCGGGAGGGCCGCGAAAAATTCCGCGGGAAATAGCTGACGCCTCGTAAAGCTGAGCGATGCGGTCGGCCGCCCATTTGGCGGCCATTGCCGAGTTGGTGCACATACTACGCTTTTACGGCTTTCGTCTTTCACATTTTGTAGCCCAGCAGGGCGCCGTGCCGCGTAGTGGGTACGCCTATCGAAGTAATGGGAACTGTAGTTGATTTAAAACAATTTTTAGTTCCTGCGTTGATGAGTACCCGTCAAATAAGATGAGAAGGATGGGGGGAAAAAGTGGAATTCGAAAAATTCTAGAATCGAATATTTTTTTTAAAATAAACTATAATAATGTAGTTATCCTTAAAGAGTAGTGAATGTTTTATCCCGGGAGTGGCGGTGTTTCTCCACCACTGGATGGTGATGTCCGTCGCCTATCTAAAGTGTACTGTTTATGGGGATTTCACCTTCCAGGAATCTCCCCAAAACACCGCTCCAGCCGCGAGAAGCTCTAAGCTCCCGACTCCGATTTGTGTGGTGGCGAATTGTATGTGTAGTGTGGGGGAAAGAATGTGTAAGGAAGGGGAACGAAAGGTCGTGTGTAGACCGGGGCCCGTTTGTTAGGGTTCTGCTCTGACATTCCCCTGGTATTGATCGCAGAAACCATGAAAAAAGAACCGATCAGACCAGTCATGGACCTCCCGTTTAGAGTCGCTGCAGAGACAGACCTACTGCTGGCACTGAGCTAAATCAGCCAATGCTAGCTTCATTTTAAAACCACATTTCACTGATATTGTAAAACCATTGGCAGTCGATCTTTTCAATTTTCAATTCTTATCTATTCTAATTTTGAATTAGATTCAATTCTTATATTCAATAATGGCTTCGAATCCATTGTATCCATGTGCAGTTAGTCACCCGGTCTTTTAATCCATTTTGTTCATCTTTCTCTATATCTACTTTAGTTGTGCTACAACTCGCATAGGGTGATCGAGGACGTCCCTTGCTCTGTCAATCAGGGAAAGAACTAACGGAATTAATTTTGTCTTTTCCCCCACTTTGAACAGTTCCCTAAATAAGTGTCGTACGACGTACTCTGAGACGACATTTCCCCTATAGATTCCTCTATACAAACAGGCCATATCATAACTTAGATTATTGGGAAAGGCGTATCTTTCTTTTTTTAGATGGCTTTCCTTACGCAAGCTCACATTCACTTCCTACAGTGTCCTCACAATCCTAGCTCGCCCATTTTCTCCCACAGCCATACCCCGTCCGCTGGCAGCCATGATTGCAACCTGCCTGCCCTTCTCCCGCTCCCCGCTCTACACCACGCCGCGGGGCTCCGTGCACCGCAGAGGTGTTAATTGGCGCGACGTGTCCGCCTCGGAGCGAGGTGGCGGGGTGGAGTGGTGACAGCGCGGAGCGTCGTGACGCAATTGAGGGCGAGGAAGCGGAGCACAGTCGCGACGACGCACGTCGACGTTGCGACCCAGTACACAATCTTCGATAATCCGGACTAAAAAGGGGCAGAAGTGAGCACAACTTCTTTGTCCGGTGGCTCTATCTAGGGACTTTTGGCAGGGTTGCCAAAAGAGAGCACAGCAAACACCATCTGATGACGAATAAGGTTACACGTAATGTGTGTGCAAACACTTAATCATAACCCAGAAAACACTATTTTCTTTGAAGAAATGCTGAACACAGATAATTCCCAGCATTGTACCGTTCTCGGGCCCAACTGGGAAATCTGAGAGTGATTAACGCTAATTGCTGCAGTGTCGTGCTGCCGTGCGCGACCTCCGCTCATGTCGCAATTTTTTATCTGCTCTTTTTTTGGGGGGCGGTCACAATAGGTCTCCACTTTCGTTTGCAGTTTACACAGACTTATCGCTACTGCAAAGACTGCCAGGGCTCGCTGCCGGTGGTGCAGATGGCAGCGCAAGAAAATACTATCATTTCCTTCCTGTGTAGCCGGCAGGAATGAAGCACATAGTGTCAAAAACCCTACAAAATCCACAGAGTTCAGGCACGGAAACATCGATCCACCACACGTAAACTGGGAATTCATATTTCAATGAAATGATTAATTCAGTGATGTTCGTATAATTCAAAGGAGTTGAAATAAATTTGCTCAATAAATATGTTGGAAAAAACAACACAAGATACTGGCCACTGTTTGCGGTAGTTTATATAATATATATTTTTTCGGTAAAGTGTGACACATGTTATTCGAAGCCCTCAATGTGGAACTCGGAGACATCGGCGTATGACAATGTTAAGAGAGGAGTACAGAAATATAGTTGTGTGCGTGAATAGGAGTTTATTCCACCACAAATGGAAAGGTGGCATGTGACTGTGCGTTATATTTCACTACGTTAAGATAGTTTTATTGAATAGCGCCCATTGATAAAAGCCAACACTCTGAACATCACGTCAGCGTGCATTCTCTCTTTTGCCCTACCTGTGAGAGCAGTACGATTCGCTGATGTTTATCAGTTCTCCGTGATCGACAGATCGCCGAACGACAATGTCGCTGGGGACGCCTAAACGGAGGGGAAGACAGCGGCTGGAAGGGCAATCTCTGCAACACGGGGCGCAGTGGGGTTCAGCCGTGTTTACGTCAGCAGAAACGGGGGCACAAAGGCAGTAGTGGTTATTGATGACGCGAATAGCGATAGGGAGCAACGTTGCGCGCGTAAACCAAGTACTCGCACACACTGAAGCTTGCGGGTTGGACTCCCGTTGTAGAGGTTACATTGCTCTTGTTGATGTTAGAACGAAATTAATATTTAATTACTGGTACCAAAAAGAGAGTACAGAACCTGAACATTTGGTAATGCTCTTAGATTTCATTACGTTTTTGTATTCAACTGCTTTTTGTTTTTAGAATTTTATATGAATAAATTGAAAATTTTATAAATTGCAAATGAAAGAATGTAATTACAAGTATTGCTGTATTATTATTGTATAAGAAGAATATCTGGAAAGCTCGGGGGACTGATTTTTACTTTCTCGTTTTCATACGTATACACTCAGTAATGGAAGTATTGTAGAGATAGTTGTGATGTTGCGGAATATGTTTTTAGTGATTTCAACAGAAATAAAAGTTTTGGGATACCCTGTGCCAAAAAAGTATTTTTTTCAAAACGTCACTCTAAGTCTGAATGTCTGTGACTGCCTGCGTCTGATTGTCACTGCGTTTTTCTGTGTCTCTGGATTCGCCCGATCGTCCATCGTATTTGCACAATACTAACACCTAAACTGTACGTAGGATTTTTGCCAAAATTAGTATTCCTTAATAATTCTGATGTGTTCGAAGCCCTGTGAATTCCACATGAATGTTTCAAATTTAGAGGTATTTAATATGAAGCCCCGGTGACCACTTCAAAATGTTCTAAAAAATATCTTTTTTCTTTAATTTTTTAAAGAATAGAATGGAATATATAAAAAATAAACACGTCTAATTTTTCACTCTTTACTGTGAAATTTAAAAAAATTACAAAATGCATTTTTTTCGGCATATTTCTAGTTAGGGTTTTTTTTGAAAACATCTATAGTTTTCGCGTCATTTTAAGCGAATTATGGGCAATATTAAAAAAAATGTTCAAAATAAAATTTTTCACAATCATCATATTCAAAACATGGCTACACAATTTTTCTTTAAAATTTTTGAACCGATAGTGCTAAAACCGCTGAATGACATGGCATTAACACCAATGGAATTCATTCTTTCGATTATTTTTTATAAATATATATGTCGCGTCGTTAACATTTACATTACGGGCTTTTTTTTAAAATACATTGTTGCTTTTGTGAGTAGAAGTGTGTGTAATTATTTTCATTGAATTTTCTCGTAATCTCAAACTTTTTTGTGAAAAATGTGCAAATATTGCGGACTTTCGGAAACGATCGAACGGCATTTTCTCAAAAAAGAAACTGACATTGACCTTTTTTTACGGTCGCTTTTTATCCGCTGGGTCATGTAGCGACCGCTGTGATTCTTTTAATTGGAGGGGGGACTGTTTTGACACGTATGGACAACACGAACATGAACATCTATGCCCGAAGCAGGATTCGAACCCACAACCTGTCGAGCAGAGGCAGCTTCCGCCCTTGAGCCTTAGCGTCCCAGGCCGGCAAACCATTAACTTATTCCAAGCAAATATGCGTCCATTTTGTTATTTATCCTGTGTTTGGATTACTACTCGTACTGTTATAAGAGAAATGTCTACTTCAAAGCTCTTTGGAACATGGAAGTGATTTTCAATTTCTTCTTATTTGTATCACTTCGGATTAAATTTAATTTGTAATTATTCTTAAATTGAAATTTAATGTTGCCTATTTCAATTACAATTTTCAGGAAACATTTCTATGTTAATAGTTTTATTCTTTGACAATTCCCTTTCAATACACTTAATTTAATGGCTTATATTCTTATTTGACAGTGAATATATTCTCGTATTTGTGGAATATCTTGCATGTGAATATTTACGTAACCGGTTAATTTTATTATTTAATGCATTTGTGTGCGTAAGGTGTTTAAATAATTTCCAATCTCGTCTAAATTCCAAGTTTCTCGAAATTTCAAAAACCTTTCAGTGTAAATTTTGCCTTTTTAGTTGATATTTGTAATAAGAATGCTCCTTGTTTAATGGGTAGCGGTGCTCGTTGAGACTGCACTGTAAATAAGTAGTGCAGTGCTTCAAAAACACAAATGGGTAAACCATTTTCCCTCGTTCAATTTCAACATAAATGGGGGGGGGAGTAATCCGGAACGCATAGAAAAAGATGATCGTTGCAGAGGAGATGTTTTCTAGTGCAGATGTTTGGCACCGACAGATCATGAGACTACGAGCAGTACTGATTTTACATAACGCTTACAAATAATAAGTGAATTTGTTAGGTACATTTTTGGTACAGGTTATATTTCTTTATTGCGGGAGCTTATAAAGAATGATGAGCATTGAAGTTGCAATTTTTTGTACCTGAATACATACTATACTGCGATTTATATACAGCTGCCTCTGACAGGTCACCAGCTATTACATTGTCATCCAATCGGGAGCTTACAAGTCACGATGGTGACGTTAACGTTCCAATTGGTTGACACCCTAACAGCTGATTTACGACTGAGGCAGCTGTAAATAAATCCAAGTATAGATTTGATTTTAAACGTGACATTTTTCGTTGAACACCATACTTAATCTTGTTCTCCTTGGATGAATTGTTGCTTTATATTTCACATTGATCACTTTTACTCTTTTCATTATTTTTTGGAACAAATGTCTTTCTCTCAGTTTCGATTTAATGTCAGTTTCTTTTCTGATGCACTGCCTGCGGCTGCGCCCTCCTTCGGTGCGAAGAAGCTGCTGCTTCTTGCGAGAGCGTCAGCCGATGTCGCCAGCCGCGCCTGCCGCCGCCGTGCACGAGATGGCACGAGGGCGGTGCGCTGCAAAGAGCACGGTGAAGTTGAACGGGGGGAGGGGGAGCGGGGCGGAGAGGAGAGCCTCGACATCGGCGCGCGCCAGAGCTAATCCCAGCCCGGCGGCGCGCCGGTCTCCGTCGCTCTCCGCTCGCGCCCCCGCTCCCGCTCCCGACCACGCCCCCGCCCCCCGCGGGGACGGCGACCGGGACACAAATCACGGAATTTATTCATGTCGCGGAGGCCATTACCCTGGTCATAGAAGTCGAAAGCCATCCAAGATGTATGGGCGCCGATCGATGCCATTGTTCTTGGTCGCGTACTGCTTCCGTTCGCGATGCCTGGAGCTGGGCGCGAGTCTGAGAGAGGCAGATATTGTACGTTTGATGCGGCGATTTTGTTTTAAAAATGGAACCTGAAATCGTAACGGGCTATTTGCTCATTTTGTTGTAACTAACAAACACTGGGTGAAGAAAGATGTGCTCAAATTTGATGTTACTGAAGTAACTCCACGCGAAGTAATCGTAAATATATCGAAAATTTATGTTTTTGGAAAATGTATATGAGCATGTGGATAATGTATTATTCGTTTTTCATTTTGTCGTTCTTTACTATGCTTGATTTTTCCTCTCCATTTATCCATTTTAAAGGAAGTATCGATTTAATACAAATAAATTAATATAATAATAAATTCTGTTCTGTTGCATTTCACTGTATCCAACTAGAAATGCTATTGCCATATCTTTTATCGTTTACTGATTTTGTAATTTATCATTTGCAATGTACTATTATTGACTTGTTTACCAATGTTATTTCTTTCTTTGTTGCAGGTTAGTAACGGGTTTGGATTATTGTGGCGTAAACACCATTCTGAAACAAAAACAGTTTGTTTGAAGACAAAACGTAAGTTTTTATAAGGGATCACTAACACAAATATAGAAGTGTTCTTGAATGTGTTGGAATTAATCAGTCCGTGGAGAACGTGGTTTCATTGTGCAGCGAATTCCGAGTATTTACTTTCAATACCAGAACTGTCAACCCAAAGCATTGCTTCCGGGGTTGATCGGCACCTCCCCGCCGCATTTCCCGCGCAGTTTTTACTGCCCCTAGGCGACGCTCATATACTCCTGACGAACAGCATCCGCTTCCTTGCTCTGGCGGAAGCGGAGATGTCATTGGTTCTATCTGGCGGATTTCCTGTCGAGAGAGCAGAAGGGAGGGCGGCAGAGAACTTTCTCGTGGCGCGGTGCATTTCCTTCCTCGACGCGTGCGCCAGGAAAGGAGTATCTTTAGTCATGCTTATTTTCCTCAAGACGTACTCGATGGCTATCGGTAATATGCGCTTCTACGCATGTTTTCGTGTAGAGAAATATATTTGAATGCGGATTTTATGAATCCACTCTAAACGGGTACACTTTCAATCAATGTTCATTTGTTTCCATGCTCATGAAAACGACACTTACTTCTCTTTACTACTACATTAAAAATAACATACTACATGTCTGGTATATTCTCATCAATTTAGCTTTGAACATGTGTTTTCAGTACACGTGGGTTTATTGATAAGTAAAAATAACGAGTTGAAATACAGAAGTCTGGAAGAAATGCTCGTTTGATAGTTATGATTGCTGAGTAATACTTCTTTCGACAACTATGTATGTGTATCATTGAAGTGAATTAAAAAAACAATAAACTTAACCTGCGCGATTACTCCTCAAAACAATCGAACTTCTTTTTAGTTTATGCTTAACGACACATCGCACATGGGTGCCGTTCTGATTTGGGAAAAGTATTTAGTAGTGAGTTTACTCCTACATTTGGACCTGCTGCTCCAATACCAGGTTCCTAAGAAGCCATCAGAAAAAAATGCAAAAAATTAATTTATCGAACAAATTGAATTTTTAATGAAATGAGAGGTGGATACAAAAAGTATGCACCTTGTCTTCAAAGTGACGTTTTCTTGCTTTATACATTATGAACCTCATTTCCGCCACGTTGCATCTCTATTACTACACCATCTTCTTCGAAATGTTCCTCTTCATGACCTTGTAAAAAACAATATTATTATTGTAAGTCGGCGTTCCGACCGCAAAAAGAGAATTGATGTTTATTGATATCGTTGATTTATTTTCAAAACGTCAGTACCTTTATACAAAAAGCAGGGTGTGATGCTGCTGACATGCAACGCAATTGTAATTTTTAAATCAATATTTGAAATGCAATGTTCTTTACGTCGCAGAAACTAAGTGTATAACAGTTACGATTCTTCGAAAAAATAGGTACGTTTTTAAACGTCTCAGTGAAAATTTTATATAAAAGCATTAGTTGAGTGCTATGCTGTGTCTTCAGGAGAGAAAACATCGTTCATTTCAAATGGTGGTACATATCTGGTATCATTTACATCATTTGGTTGACATTTATTTCCGGTCAAAGGTGGATCGACAAAGCCATAAAATGGTCCCGTCTTACACTTCGGAAGACCAGTGTGCACATTGTGGCTTCATGCGTCCGAGCGGCCTGCGTTGTCTGCGCTAGTCGCCGCCCTCCGTGGCTGGCTGGCGACGCGACGCGTCGCGACGTCGAGGGAGGCGTCCGGTTTCGCGCGACCCGCATGGGCGATCGCGGCAGCTGGCGTCCGGCCGCACGCGCACACGCTTACACTCACGCAGGCACGCCCGCCCGCACGGACGTCCCGCTCTCTGCCACGCTCTGCTGCCCACCCCACCACATCCCATCTCAGCCTGCATTGCGCTTCCGCCGCGGCACGACAGCGCGAGGCTCCTGCCGCCACTCGCTCACTGCTCAGAAGCCCATAAAGCGCGTGTGGGGCGTTTCTTCTTTACGTAAAGATTTTGAGCACTCTTTGTTCTGTCGGAAATTCCCTGCTTCGTTGAAGACGAATCATTCGAAAGTATCCCGATAATAAAGTGTGCCAAACTTTAAGAATTACGTACAAATATGCTAATCATTGTCGATTAATGGTCCGGCTTCAAAGAGCGTTTTGAAGTACATCGTAGCGCACAGCAAAATCGACCACCTGCGCATGCGCAGATATCACTTTTGAGCATCGGCGCAGGCGCAGACGGCCGAGATTGCTGTCGACTGCTGTACGTTACGCTTTGCTTAAAGTCCACATTTATTCAACTGAAAGCCTTCTATATTATTGTTTTATGATGTAGTATGATCATTTGTTTATTAAGTAAAAAGTAAAATAAGGGAGTTTTTACGAACGGGAAGCGTTGCAGCAATCGACAGCACTTACTTTCATTTGTGCAAACGCAGATCGAGTTTGCAGACGATTGCCGTACGTTATGCTGTGCACAAAAACATATTACAAGCATTTGAAGCTTTTCGACCAAGCGAGCTTTTTACTTCACCTGGACCAGTGTGCACCGCTGCCGACACCGAGCGCGCCTGCTCTTACTCGTACCCACTGTGCTCGTATCTGTCTGCCGGGTGTCCCGTCGCGCCGCTTCACTCGGGTCGTTTCCTGCGGCTGCACCCGGCGCGGCGCGGCGCGGCCCGGCGCGGCCCGGCCCGCTGCCCCGCTTCCCTCGCGGCACCCCTGCCCTTCCGCTCTGCTCTGCCCACGGGCCCTGATTGCCTCATCCTGCGCTCGTGTCGCCTTGCGTGGTGCCACTTGGCTCCGGCGGCGGCCCTCCCTCGGCCTCTGCCCCCACGCAGCGGAGCGGCCGACGCGGCGCCAGCTTCCCATCGCAGAGTTCAGATCCCGGCCAATGCGAGTGGTGTTGCTGGGATGTACCACGAAGGAGGCATACGGTGAACTTCCTGGGAGCTCTCCCGTAACCCCCACCTTTTATCGCACCAAATGCCGTTTTATAAGCAAAAATATCTACTGAATGAACATCTCCGGTGTATGGGAATGCTAGTAAACTAGAGATGTTACAACTGCACAAACGTTGTCGAATTATTTGTAAATACCGTTTGCAATTTTTAAAAATTTAGAGAGTTCAGCGAAAATCACTATTTCGCCATATTTATAAACGCACTTTGCAGTATGTACAAGAAAGAAATTTGGAACTATTTGTTTTTTAGAAAATATTGTTTCTAAAATTGCCATTATATCGCTAAACTACTCATCTCAAAAATTATATACAATCTCTTTTAATGGTGTAATTTTGAAGAACATATTAATTTAGAAAAATTCTTTCGATTAGAAAAATATCAATCTTCAATAAAGTTTTGAAAATAAGATCAGATACATTTTTAGAAAATTTGGGATTTGTCTGTAAGGCTTCATAGAAACAAAACATCCTTGTCTAATTAAAGATTTCCTGGACATCGCCCCAGATCGATCGAGGAACGTAAATTTTGGCGAAATCCTGCTGCTGGTTTAACCGCTAGCGTTGTTCATGGACAGGTTTTGCCGTAAATCAATTTATCGATATCAAGGTGCCATAACGTATTGGAGGAAGTTATTTACTATATAAAGGGACAAAAATATCCACTTTTTCTGTATCAGTTACGCAAAAAAAAAGTTTGTTTTTTTGTTGCAGTATTTCAATATTTTTTCCGTACTATGTAAGTAGCATGCAAGAAAAAATGAAAATCTACTAGATTTTCTTCGTTCCACCGGCCTGCAGCTTTCATGAAATCGGCCAGTTACATCCACATGGTCTTCACCTATTTCTTGAAAATGTAAGAAAACAAGTTAACGTTTATGGACATCACGTATTTGATATAAAAATAAAAGCCTATAAGAATTGAAATATCTCTCCCCCTTTCTTCCACTCCCTTTGCTCATCCCTTTTCTTTCTCTCTCTCTCTCTCTCTCTCTCTCTCTCTCTCTCTCTCTCTCTCTCTCGTTCACCATATTCCCCCTCTTTCTTTCCTCCACGCCTCTCTCCCCGTCTCCACCACTTTTCTCTCTGCTTTTGTTCCGTTCTTTGTCTTCTCTTCCGTGGAGAGGGAAAGGAAGGCTGTTCCTCTTCCTCTGCCCCGCCGCGCGCCATCACCGTGAGCGCGCGTAATCTTGTTACGCGTAACAGGATCTCTCTTCTGTGGCGGCGGCGCTGGGGACAGGGCGGAGGTGCGAACGTGTTGGCGTTCACGCACCTGCGGTCGCCGCTGCCTCCGCCGTCCTGCACGCCACCGCGCCCCTTTCCACGCAACGCTCGTGGCGCACACTGGGTCCGAGCGATGTCCGATGTGAGCCTTAGCACATTTGCTCGTATGCAGTCGACTTCGGTTGTAGTGGCCCTCCAGGGACCAACATTTTTTGTTCAGTATATGAGATATGCCAAATTACTCTCCACGATCACTGATTGTCATTTCATAGGTTGAGTAAAATATCCAAACACTTCAAATTCATTTAACCGTAAAATATGTAAATTCCTCTTGGTTGAGTACTACAATTTTTATGAATAAATTTTGCAGAACCTTCTTCAGAATTCATGCTTATTCCAAACTCTCTTCTGCATTATCCACTTTATTCATATACTCATTGTCATCATTGTGGCCCGGATTTTTAGGATTTTGTAAATGACATTTTGCGCTTTTTGAAAAGTTAATTAGGTTAGTATGATTTTTTTCTAATCGTGCTAGAATCTGGCTGAACAGTAATTGCAGTAATGTCATGTAAATTAATTTAGGTTATTCAGTTTTTACCTCTGAACATGAGCATTTTATTTTCTTAAAAACAAAATTAAAAGGCAAGAAAAATGTTCCGACTTCTTAAATATTCCTTTGAATATTAGCAACCAAAACAAATTATATTTTCTCAACCAGGTAGGATCTTTCAGTCCGCGTCGATGATTGTTTTCAGTATCGACAGGGTAACTGTAGTTGAACTGAAACAATTTCCTCACTGGTAGTTTCCCCTCAATCTTCTGTTTGATGCAAATTCTACAAAAATAACTGGCGAGATCCTCGGCCTGAAAACCCTTAGGCTAGTGGAATTCGCGGACCGCAGGTGAATTTTTTTTCTCTCTTTTTTCTTGGAATTTTTATTCTGTGTTCTTTACAGCCATTGTGGAATGTTTACTCCAACCCAATTATTAAACGTATCACGTAATGGATTGTCTAGAGACGTGGGTAAACTATAACCGAAAGTTCACTCGTCTAGTGTAGATTGTATTTAATTTTTTTTATTTCCTTTTTTTCTGTTGCTGCTAATTGATCAATCAATGCAATTGAGAAATGAATTTCTCTGGATTTCCTGATACCATGCCATAATCATCAACTGGTTACAGTTAACACGGCGTTATTTTACTAGTCAATATTGACATACAGTACTTCTAAGAATTCATTATCTCAAGCAGTCCGTACATCGAAGTGACCGTTTTTGCGCCACGAATATCCTTTAGACCCTGTTCGGACCAGTGTGCGCAGGTGCTCCGCGGCTGCGGCGCCGGAATGGGTTCTTTGTTTCCGAAACGAGATGGAAATTGCAACGCGCCGTGCCGCCGCATCACGCTGGGCACGTTGCGGGGGAAGGGCAGATTTCATCAGCTCCCGTCACTTCGTTAGTTGGGTTGCTGCGGCGCTCGTGCTGTTAGCCGGGGTTTGCTTTCCTCCAATGGGGCCGCGACCCCGGAGGGTGGCTAAACGGAGACTCGCGTCAGTCAACTTTTACGCGGATGAGAATTTCAAAGATTACCTGCATACAATATCACGAGTTGTGTGTATGTTGCGTCCAATGCCCAAAATGTTTCCAATTCGCGAGTTAGCCCGTTAATTCGCACGGTATCCAGACGGTGTGGATAAAGCATTGTGAATGATGATAAAAAGACCATTTCGAACATAACGCGGCTAATTTTGTTTTTGGTCACAGGGCACTGGATAAATACAAATGATTGAGTGTGAGGAGTGTTATGTATTAACGAAAAATAGTTAGTCATAAAAATGCGGTGGAGACTTCCCAACAACATATGATTTATCACCAATTCAAACATCCAACCTAACATTAAAGCATGTAAATTTTAAATCAACAATAAATCATCCTAATCCCAATCCAACACATTAAAAAAAAACAAAAACGGAGCAGTGATGTCAAGCTCAAAATGCCAAGGATGCCTATTCCTAACAATGAAAAATCTATTGTATCCAAGCCCTTGAAAGGCCACATGGCCGAACAAGAAGAAAATAAATGGAAAAAAAAAATATCAGAGAAATTTTCCGGGCTGGTAGGCCATAGTCCAGTCGGCATTGAAGGGACAATCAACGGCCTAACAGCCCAGAAACTTTAATATATTGACTCCGGCTGTGAAAGCCTACGATTCTACATAACTCTGATTACTGTTTATCACAGAACCTCTGGTATTTCTCGTAACATACTTCTCGTACCGTAGCCATATTGTGGATAATGCACACTTCATCCGACTTAAGTCTGAAGAACACTTCGAAGCTATATCTACTTCGAACTTCATCTTCGCCATTTAGATTAATGGGCAAATTAATCAGCTAAATCGTGAATTAGCCATATTAGCTATAAATTATGCCTTTGAGTAAGCTACTCTTTTTTAAGTTTGACGTTGCCTACTTCATGTAATTGGAAGTGCTTTTCCTGACTTGATTTAATTTTTCTCAAAATTTTTGTAATTGAAGGTCCCAGTTTACGAAATCTGAACATTTTCTTAGCTCGAAACTTAATTAATTACTGAAAATCATTATAGGAACGTAGACATTACAGCTGATCTCTTGTAACGGTATTCTAATGAAATAATGGTTGTAATAGGTATTTTTACATTGCACTATTTAAGAGACATTGACGATTTTTTGTGTCTTTCAGATGGAAAGTCTTCCATGAGTGATAAATTCACAGATCCGAGTTATTTCTGGAAGCTTATTTCCTCGGATGGGAGTATCTTCTTATGTAGCGTTTGTCAAAAATGTTCGCATTGGTCTTCCAGCTAATTGTGTGGTAAAATCTGCGAATTTGACTTGGTCTTATTCTGGAAAAGAAAATTACTCTGGAACGAATATTCGATGTACTCAAGGCGAAAAAATCTTAAAAGCGGATCCCTTCATACCCAAAGCTAAGTCGATAATCTATATATTCGTATTGCCTCTTTAAAACAGGTTCTTTTGTAACAGAGTTTAACTATATTTTTCTTTAATAGTGTATCATAATAATTCAGTATCATAATAATTCAAAACTGTATTAACCTGTATTGTTGCTTATATTGTAAGTAAAAAAGAACTTGATATCATAATTTCTATTAGATATTCGTTTTTAGATTTACATTTAAATTCATGTAGCAAACTCTTTATTGCATTTGTTTAAAGGGGAGTTCGGTGAACTTCAGAGTTTACAATTTAGAGCCGCTCTGCATTCCATACCCCAGCCGCATGAGATAAAATTAAATTGTTGTTTTTCTCGTCGTGGAGGCTGAACATCACTCCCTTTCCTTTCGAGTTCGGATGATTGTTATTTCATTTCCCAGCGACGACGAACGTCGCGTCGCGAGAAGCGTGTAATTGAACGCTGAATCGATTCTTCACATCGCTTCGCATTGAATGAAATGGGATCCTCTCTTTCACCGAGACGTAATAGTCCAGGGAATAGTGGAAGAGAAGCTCTCGGTGATTTCTGCGAAACGACTGCTACGTTAGAATCGCTGCGGAAGCGATCGCGCTAATCGACGGGACCTAATCGAATCCGCGACCTGCTTCCCTCGTGCAGCGAGTGTTCATCGGCTGTTCGCCGCTGGACGACGCTCGGAGGTTACCGCACTTGCCTCGAAGGCCCAACTGGGGGTTGCCGTTGTAGACCTTTGCGATGTCAGTCGGTTCCTGTAATTTGTGAAGCCAGAGGACTGCGCAGTACCCTTTGCGTAGCGTATTCTTTTTCCTGCTCACATCAATGTGCGACAATTACGCATTTTGACACCTTGCTGTTTTGAGGTGGTTTCACACCACATTTGCAGTCTTGTAAGAAAAAGTGAAAGCCGTTCGAGGAATGTCTGTGATTCTTCCTTGACTCTTAGATTGGAGCAAAACCAAAACCTATCATGTATATACGTATACGTAGGTAAATGAATAGATAAATCTGAATTCGGTTTTTATAACTTTATAACTGTGAAAAATTTAGAACGAGACAGGTTGTTTTTCTTTTTTTTGTTTCCCTTCCCAAAAAGACACCTGGCTTTTCAATGTACTTGGTCCATCTTAACAAGTACTTTCCGATACTCTCAGAAAATAAGGTTCTCTCTTGAGTAGCAATTTAAAGCCTTATGAACCGTTTAGACATTTTACTTTTAAGGACACCTTACTGCCCTTGAAAGCATATTTAAGTGAACCAAACAAAAGGTAATCGGACGTGACGAAATCAGAACTGTGTCCAGGATGCTCGAACACTTTGAAATACAGACTTTGAAGGACTTTGAACTGTGTGAGCGATGGTATGTGAACACGCTTTGCCGTGCAACATAAACAATAAAAAAATAATAATTTAGACAATCTTATCTCTGCGTTTTCATGTGTAGTCTATTGTGCCTATAGTTTGCCACTTAAGTCACTCGTCAGTTATTCAGACTGTGGACACAGATGTGATGATGATCAGTGGAAGAGGCTGGAGATCGCGTCTTTCCGCATTCTACATGCTTTCTTCTCCGCAATTTAACTAGTTAATCCACTGGCGTAGATAATTTTATTTCAATACAGGCACTCTGTTTTTGAAATGTACTTGGTCCAACATGACACATGTTATCGGTGAAACCTGTCATAAATGAAGTGAACTGTGTCATTTTAAGGACGGCAAGTGCACGAAGTAGTCTCCAGACATGTAGTAAGAAGGTTCTCATCATATCCTCGTAAAATAGTTTGTCTTGCATGATAATGAAATGTCATAATTGCAGGCTTAACTCGCCGGTTAGAATATGTAGGCATTCCCCGCCGTCAGTTCTATCTCTGCCCTTTGAAATAGTGATCCTCACGCATCAGCCTCCGTCTCGTTCACGCTGCGCCGCGGAAGTGCGTAGACAGAGGACGGCTCTGGCATACACAGCCTGTGACCTGCGGGTACGTTGCGACACTTGGAACTGATTAAATTTGGGGAGGCATGGTGACGGACAAATGGCACGCGCCGTTCTGGTCCGCAGACCTATTAACAGTGACCTACAGAGACCTATTCCCCCTGTGCGCAGGCAGAACCCCTGACCACGGCGTGGGAAGCCGCGGCAAGGAAAAGTTCTTTTATTAGGTCATGCATGGTGGTTTGGAAGGGCTTCAACCTCTTCTCAGAAAGCAACTACATGCCTACTCGGGACTCGAAACCGCCACCCTCCCGAAAGAGCTCGCCTCTGTACTCGTGCCCCAGCGACTTCGATAAACGAGCTGGCCACTGCCATCATAAAATTAAAAGGAAACTAATGCAGTGTAATATAATGGAGCTTTATGTATATGGAGAGACTTTATTTCTGATGATTCTTTTATTGCCTTGTTTTCCATTAATAACGAAAGTATTCTTCTTTGTATGTCCCATGATATCGTTATATCTATTACTCTAAGCAGTGAGTGAAATAATGAAGACTTATTATTTTGTAAATGGAGCAATAACCTCATGCTTATTTATTACATTAACTTTCTTGTCTTTTTTAAATTCATCAATTGTTGACATGTGCTTCCTTGTTTGAATAGTAGCTACTCATTTACTCCAGGCAGATTGATATCTATGGCTGTCTTGGCAGAATGTCAATCCGCCTCGCGCTGTTTCTGTCTCTACAGTATTATGAAACCATCCGTGCATTACGTTGAACACGATCCAGCGCCCCATCCCCTATTGCGCGTAAAGTGCCTCCGCACACGAGGCCGGCTGAGTCACCTGTCGTAATAACGCAAAGGACACACAAGGAAGAGCGCGGGAGCCTCCACTGTCGAGGACGCCGTCGTCCGCTAAAAGCGTAGGGATATTCTCGCCTCCCAGTAAGTAGAGCTCGCCGTCAGCGCCCGCGCGTTGCCTGGCGACGCCTCGACGCCGCCGACGTCGGTCGTTCGAATTACGTGCGCGCCAGGCGGCGGCCGCCCCCATCAGCCGAGGCACGTCGCCATCCTTCAGCACAAAGGCGTGCGGTAGCGGCCGCCGCTTTTTTCATACGCTGTTCGTAGACGACAACGTAACTTTTCCTTTGCTCAAAATGAAAGTCTTTTTTTTTTTCTCTCTTCGAGGAAATTGCTTGCGTTAGTGTGAGGTATATTTCTGACGAGATCACGTTACGTACTCCTGGTATCACCTGTCCCTTGCTTTTTTTCTTTAGTACTGTGCCTCCTATTGTTTTCCGTTTATCCATATAGTTCATTTACGATGAAAGGTCCTTAACGTTTTAACGTGCTTTGCAGTAGAGAAAGCTGAGCTCTCTGAAGTGTCTTATGTGTAAGATGAGAAATGATGTAATTTAGCAGGGTTTTTTTCTCTTTCTTTCTAATTAAAGTTTCCACGGTTAGGATGAGTTAACACGGTTAGGATCGTTGAAGATAAATATTTTACATTGAATTGGTAACTTTGTTCTATTTTTAGTTTAGGATGCTATTAGCCCCTTCTGATTTTGCTTCTTCTTCGTCTTCTCGTCCACAATCACGCTTGAAATGCCCTGTAATTTTCATTTGTGCTCCTTAGTCGGATCAAAAACATCTCTCAGCACTGAGAAACGTTCCATACTTGTTACCGTTGTCAGGTGTCACTCGCAGATGTCACAAGGCATGAAAGATAAATGGCCAAAGGCAGACTGTTTGGAACGATTACAAGGGTCTCGAAGGTCTTTTTGTTTTTAGTCATGATAGAGTGCACTCAGTCATTTCAGTAGGTGATTCCAACTTGCACTCTTCTTTCTTTTATCTTAATGCCCTCTTTTCGCAGTGCGTTCCCCGACGCTCCTTCTCTCGCTACATTTCGTCCAGCCACCTCGAGCTTTTCTTTAGAAGATGCACCGTTTTGTGGGCGGCGCCCCATCCGCCTTCTTCCCCGCGCCACTGCCGTTTCCCCCTCCGCCCCCGCTTACCTTGCCCACGCCGCCGCCCGCGTTTCCCTCGAGCCATTCGCGCCTCCCCCCCCCCCCATGCGCCACCATCCATCCCCATTTGCGACGGCGGCGGCGCGCCGGGCGAACAGCCGGGCGAGGGCGGGCGGCGCCACCGCGCGTATGCAGATGAAGCTGCAACTTTCCATTTGGCGCCGCCGCAACGGCGTCGCTATGAATTCAAACCGCGTCGTGCTCGCGGTAATTATTCCTATGCGTTAGCTGGAAGGAGGGGGCGGGGCGGCGCCTTGCGGCGGCCTGGCAGGTGTGTTTACGTGCAGCTTCGCGGAGTTACGCGGAAAGTTGGTCCGCGGGCGTGCACTTGGGACCCGGGCCGCGCGGCCGCGTGGGTTCGGTGTGCGTTGACTTCGTCGCGGGCGGTGTCCTCTCGGGGGGACGGGGTGCGACCGACGAACTATTCGCAGTTTCGTTCGGTCCCTTGTGTTTCCGACTGCATACTCCTCGGACGATTCGTGGCATTCTTTTATTTTTTTTTTTACTATCTCTCACGACTCCTCTTTCCTGATAACTGGTGAGACATGAAGGAAATAATTTTAAGTATTTCCCATATTTTTATCTTGTAGTTGGGCAGGCGCCCTGACATTAAAACAAATTGTAAAATTACCTTGAATCATATTGTTTGAGTTTACTCATTAATGTGAAATTACTCTTTTTCGGGAGTTTGTCTTTTATTTATAAATTAGAAAAATGCCTGTTCAGTTCCTAAATGAAGCTTCAAATGAATGCATATAGTGTGCAAATGCGCAAATATTAGGAACATTTTGTAAAACATTCATTTTATGTATCGCATCCTTGTTAATTAAGGTAACTTACTACATACTCTCATTGATACGTGTAGTAGTTTCCTCTTTCTGTTTAATAGTGGTCAGTAAATTTGCAACCGTGGAGTTGATGATTTGAGCATATTGCGTTGAGCGACAGCTCCATTGTTTAGGGCCCCTCTGTGAAAGAATGAAGTCACTCATCCTCGTAAGAAATTTTCGGCGCTTTGCGCAGCTGTTCTTGTGTGTACTTTTTCGACGTGCACCTTTGTTCCCAACATTGACGAGCGCACAGTGGCTCTCGCCTTCCTCTCCGCTACCGCGCCCCGTTTCGCCGCGCGCTCCTCGGCTTGTCTTCCCAGCTCTTGCCTGGCCCGGCCGCCACCCCCGCCCCGGGGCGCCCGGCCCCTCATCCCCCTGCGAGGGAGCCTTCGTCCTCGCCTTTGGGGCGAATGGAGCCCTTCGCTCCGCCCCCTCACCACTCTTCGCCCGACCCTCTCGCCTCCCCAGACCACCATCTGCATATTTGAACCACGCGGCGGAGGCGCTCTTGATTAGAAAAAGAGTGAAGCCACAAAGCCTCGCTTCTGACAAAGAATAATAACGTTCTCCAGCCGCGTTCCGCCCCTCTCCCCCGCCAGGCGCCTGGCCCTTCTGGCCCCGCCCCTTCCGTCATTCCCGCCCTCCCCGCGTGCGTTCGGCTCGTTCGCCGCCTGCTTTTCATATTTCATATTGAAACAGGGAGGAGGAAGAACTGATCTATTGGGCATACAACGGGGACAGGAAATTAGAATGTACACTGCTTATAACATTCGCTACAAAGTCCGTTTTCATGGTTTTACGGTCGATCGTTTGCCGGCTGTTTACAGAACTCGCTCCGCCGCGTTCGAACAGAAACTAATTAATTTGGGAGGGTGGCCGGGTGGCGCCCCGTTTCCCTCACCCCCCCTCGTTCTCTCTTTCCATTTCCTCTCCACGCACTCGCCTCTTCCTCCTCATCGTCCATGCCTTTCGTGGTAGGATGACCCGAATAAAACCCTAAATTGTACAAAATAGTAGTAGCATCATAAAAGTAGCTACTTTCGGGGCAGAAAATAGATCTGCCTTTTTATGACACATTTTTGTTCTCTGGTTTAGTGCTATTGGTTGGGGAGCAAAAATGTAACGTACATCTATCGAAATATTCAAAACGCAATTTATTGGCTTATTTGCACTTCGAATTACATTCTACTATCGTTTATCTTGTCAGTCACATCCTCGGTAGCAATTAGCTTGCGTTGTAACGATTAGGAGTAGGATGAGCGTGCGTTTTGTTGTTGTCTTGTGAAAATTGCTTGCTTTGGAATGTTTTTTTTTCTCTTACTTTTTCGTATCCTACCATGCGTTGTTCAGTGGAACGGTATAGCAAGTGGACTAGTGTTGCTGCCAAAACAATGCCTGTAATTATGATAGTTTGTTGAAAACGCTTGTGACATCCTTTATTAATACACTGCCGTTTTCAACCCAATAACGCATGGGCTCCGAAACATCTGTTATGTTTAAGAGTCGGCCTTGATGGCCAGTGACGATGCCGCAGGGCTTGTTAGGTCGTGTGTCTCCTTTCGCAGTTTCCCCGTGCTGGGCGCGGGCTCCCCTCCCCTTGCGGCGAGGAGGGCAGGGAGGGCGAAGAGCCCGGGTTGCCGGGCGGGGCGTCGAGGCGGGATTTTTCACTGGAGAGTCAACGCGTGAATCGCGTCATTAACATTGACTCTAATGAAGCATACAGAGGGGCGGCGGGGGCGGAAACGCGCAGGGCGTCTATTTATCGTGTACGCGCGTGGGAGACGGGCGGCTCTTCGGAGCACCGCACGGGGGCTGGTAGGACACACGGGGAAGATTCCCTTCGGATTTATCTTTTTTTTTTTTCTCGAATAATATTGGACTATCGGCAATGACCGATTAGCCAGTGCGGTTTTAAACTTGCTTTAATCTTCTTCAGACGAAGCAGAGAGGAGGGAAAAGGGATAGTGGCGAAAGCGACGGAGGGGAGGAGGGCAGAAGCTTGAAAGAGGAACAGGAGAAGAGGATTAGGGAAGAGCCTAAAGACGATGTACGCGACCTCGCCACACGGGGACACGTGTGAGGGGTCCCTGAGGTGCAGGAAGAAGCGTTGTTACAGGAAAGTGAAGGTGACGACGTTTGTGAAGAGAATGGGAGCGAGGTCATGTGTCGCGAGAGCGAGGGTGGAGTTGCTGGTTGCTTGTGGCGAAGGACAAGTGAGTAGGAATGGGCGGTGAAGCGGAGTGTGAGCGATGGCTGAAATAAGCCACGGAAGCGAACTACATAGCGGAATCTTGGGAGGAAGGAAGATAGCGTACTAAACCCCTTGGGGAAGACGAGACTGGAGTAGAAGTCGTAGCGATAGCGAAGAGAGGAAAGTAGGAAGGATTGCTGATTGGAAGGGTTTTTTGGAGGGGAGGTGAATGCTTGATCTCGTAACACTTTACGTGGCTCCGTCGATGGAAGAGCAGGGGAATATAAAACTCCTGAAAGCCCGCATTTGTTTGGTTTATTCAGCTGTTCGTGTTAAGGTCTTTAAAGTTTTATGCAGGTAGCACTTGCGTGCGTGTACCCTAGCAGCTATTACTCTGACACTATTTTGCCAGCATTACTCATTTTTTGAAACCGATCAAGTTTTCGTTGACAATGTGTAAAATTTCTTTCTAAAATGAACTATTTTGGTTACCGTCTGCGGTTACAAAAGACCACAAGTATGTTTAGCACACGTCTTAATCAGGAAAATATTACATAGAATTTTTTTTTCTTCAGAAAATAGTTTTTGATGTAATGTTTTTAATTGTTAAGAATGAGAATGTTCAAGCTCGTTGCCAAGGATGTAAAATTTTGTAACATACAGGTACAGATACGTACAAGTGTACTTAAGAAACCTGCAGTGTTGCAAGTTAACAGGTGTTCAAGACACAGGTGGTCGATAAAGTAATTTACCTTCATTGGCATTTTTGTACTAGTAACAAAAGTTAATTATTTTAGAATGTTGATGAGTAATATTTGACATTTCGCTGCATCATTTAATTTTCTCTGTCAATATAGACCTTATTTGCTGCAACACTTATTCAAACTTTGACAAAAATGAATTTATTACCCGTGGTAAAAAAAAATCTCCTTCCACTGGGGTATTGGTAAACCATGTCTTTTAATTTGGATCGAGTGAGCATCTGTATGGATATTATACTGCCGTATTTCGTTCACGAACTTTGTTTCAAACGTGTGTACAGAAAAACAAGTTTTGTGGAGCAAATAAGCAAATGTTTTCATTTACAAACATTTTCAAATGTGTCTTCTGCAAAACAAGCTTGTTGACGCTAATTAACTAACGTTCGTGGAAGTTGGAATGAAGGATAGGATATGGCAGAATAGGACAATATATTTTTTGTTCATATTACATTTGCATAAAAGATCGCAATGTACATAGTTGACTGTTACATTAATGAATATCTTGCAGTTGATTTACACAGAGCCGATTCTTTGCCATTACCTTCCTGGATATTATTGCAGTGGAATAATACTGGCCAACTTTTGGAATAGATGTACCTAACAGCTGGTAGGACACACAGTATCTTCACTTAATGAACTTAGCGGGCCCGAAGTCGTTACCGCCCATAGTACGAGGCGAGAGGCGTGGCGAGGACCTGGGGCTGGCTGCCCGTTTTTTACCAGTGAAGCGTGTCCCTCAGCGGCCGTCGCGACGCCTGGCGTGTCGCGTCGCGGCCAGAGGCGGCCTGCCAGCGGCGCGGCGGCGCCGACGTGCGCCCTCCGCCTGGGGCGCTGTCGGCGCTGACAGGAAGTGACGTCGCGCGAATGGCGGAAGCGTGAGCGTGCGAGCCCTAGCGCGTGTGTACGCTGCCGTGTATCACGCCACCGGTTAAATAGGGCTCGGGTCAGCCTGGTTCTTCGGCCGTAGCTATCACTTCGTGTATGGGGCGTTCTGGTAAGGCGACGTAAACTTTAAAATCAATCACAGGATGTCAAAGGAAGGTTGGCTGCAGTCTATTACGTTGAAATACACTAAAAAGTTTATACATCTTTTTGCAGGTATTTTTCGTTTCAAATAAATGGCGTCAATATGAGTTAGGAGTGCACAATTGTACTGCTGATGATACAAGTAACCAAATTCACGATCCTGATAGTACATTCTAAATTTATGATGCAAAGTGAATTAGGTTTTTCTTTCTAATCTGCGTTGGTATGCGAGAATTCATTGAACAAAATCATATAACTTTTAGCTGTACAAATGGAACTGTGTGTGTGTGTGTAGGGGGGGGGGATCTCGTTGCTCATTATTAAAGAAAAAAATATTATAGATCAGCTTAAAAGGGATAAGAGGTGAAGTAATGAATGGAACTCTTGTGTACGTCGGCTGTTTTGTACCTCAAAATGGAGCCGTTGTGTACTTGACAAAACAGCCGATGCATATTCTGCAAAGTTACTGAATCCCGGAAAGTTGATTTGCACACCGTGGATACTAACGATAATTGTAGATGTCGTTCCACTAGCGCCATATTTTATTGTAACTTGCACGATTCTTAATTTTGTACTGCTTATAGAGACGTTCTATCCAAAATGTTATAGTAACAAGAACTCGAAACAGATGATTCACACACAAGTGGAATTTGTCGCCCGAGCGTATGCGTGGCTACGTTGCTTGTAATTTTTTTTAACATTTCATGCGCGAAAGATATGTCACGCATGCTTTGCAATGTTTCACATACTCTTCGTAATGTGTCGCACCCTCTTAGTAAAAAAGAAAAAAAAACTGTTGTACACGGAAATGAATTTTAAGAAACCGTTTTTCGCTCAGGGCGTCTTAAAAACAATCATTTCTGCTAGGATATTCTTAAACTACAAGTAATAATATGCCAAAAAGGTTTATATCTTGTTTTAGTTGCTTAAACTTTAGGATACATTGTCGGGGTTGCCCAGGAAATTGTTATAGATTTTCATTTGGTGCGTGAAATCCTGCACAAATTTTACAGAGAAGAAAAAAAAAACATGCGTGGTTAAAGTGCAGAAAATAATTGGCCACTCTAGAATTGCATTTCCGATTTGCTCGACAATACAAAGATAAATGGTTTTAGATATTTCGGAGTGTGTAAGTTCAATTATTTTTCGTGATTTTGTTTCAAACATTCGTGGAAATATCCTTGTGGTTTGAATTAATAGACAAATATGAAAGTAGGGAAGGTAATTTCGGTGTTTAATTTTGCGCTTTACAAATGGATTTCTTTTCAGTGCAAGAGGCTAATCTGCGAACTGTGGGGTACTTGTATATGTGTTTATGATAAAAAAATGTCTTCACTAGCTCCCGGATAAAATTGTTTTACTGTAACATCGTTCATGTATGGCGCAGTAACATCTGGCTGGGGGAGACGCAAATCCTTGCTTTCGAGAGAATTTGTCTCTTTCCGAGCCCCAGGATGGAGTTGGGGAGAGCTCAGCAAAGCAGACGTTTGATGCATTTACTTTCCGAAACAAATACGAGACTTGCTCTTGATGTGTGCGATCGTAACTCCTACGGCTAAGTTCGCTGCGATGCGTCGCTTTTATCCGGGTTGAGAACTTTTCGCGCTTTCCTGGAATTGTTCAAAGCCGCTCCTGCCTCTTTGTAAACGCAAGGGAGTTATGTCGTCACGTGTGGTCTTTTGAAGGGGTTTCGTGCTCCTGTGTTGCTTGAAAGCGTGTAGAGAGGGATTGATCGAGGAAAAGGAAAACACATGCAGGTTTTGAATTGCCCGAAAAATATTGCTTCTGTTATCGGAATCGGAAAAATTGCTGAGATTGGCAAAGGATGTTGACATGAATGAGGAGAGAGATTTTGTTCGATTACACTCCTTAATTTTTGGTCAAGAGTACCTTATCTGTTTTGACCGACCCGTTACCTGAATGCGACTTAGCAATTGCCATAAACTTCAGGTGTTATTCCAACGCTTCTGGGCCTCTCCTGATCTCCTCAAGCCTAACCTCTGAGGTATCCCATACTCTCATTTCTGTGCTTCTTTGCGCTTGAAACTTACTACGAGTATAGGGGACTGTTCCCATCAGTAGCAAGTCATTACTTTAACCGTGGATCCATAGCGTTCAATTGTTTTAAATATTATGGAGCAAGGCGATGAGCGAAATAAGTGGAACTGGGAAATCCTTTTTGTGCCACATTCGCAGCTGAAAATGCCCATGGCTTATGCGGGATTCTAACTCTCATCAAGGGCTTCAGGCGCACTTGGTGCGCTTGCTCATGCGCAAGAATACGGCCATACGCGAACTTACTGCAAGGCAACTACAGATGCAAAAAATGCAGGGATGAACATTTAACAAATGAGTGTTCAAAAGGTAAATTCAGAACTGTCTACCTGCGCGCTCTGCTCAATAAACCGTCCAGATAATTACAAGGGCTGGAATTAAATAATTAGAATTAAATTAACAGAATTAAATAAACGAAACCTAGAGCATACATAACCTACAAATGGAGGTTCATTCATATCTATCGAATCTGCGTTTAGGAGGATATATGAATCTAATTTGAAGCAAAGATTTTTTTCTACAATAGAAGCAACACTAAATGCATAAATGTAAAATAAATCCAATTACTTAGTATCTTCTTTAAAGTAGCAATGAGTAACACATCGGTAATCTGTTTTGCGGTCAATATGATAAAGCTGTTATTACTAGAAAAATATTGTTGAATTTTGTATAGATGCCGAATGAAAATAATGATATTCTCTAATGAACAATTACATAATGGATTTTTTTTTTTTGAAATATATATTTCACATCAAAACGAATATAAATTCAACGGTTGAACATTTATTTACATCGATTTTCGACCTAAGGAAAGATAACGTAAAATACAGAAATGGTATTATGTTTGAAGGAAATAATGGTGATAAAGTTTGTTCATAAAGAAAGCAACGCTTTCCAGGCGCAACGGAATCAGTTCAAACAACTCTTATTGTAAGAATTACAAAAACGTAATGGAAGACATTGCCAAGTGGATTTTCAAGGACTAAATGTTTGAAATGTTGTGAGAGGGTATATATTACAATCGCAAAGAACTGCTTCTTTTATGTGACTTGGCAAAAAGCATTATAATAAATAATTTGGGATTGAAGTTGGGGGTTAAACACAATATAAACACAATCCCTGTTGCCACAATATTTCCTTCTGTCTATCTCCTAAAACAATGTCTTCGTGGCTCACAAAATTCCCCACACTTGAACTCTGCGCACATACAGAAAAAAACAATTTATTGCCTACTTCGTCGCATCGAGTAATTCGTCACAAAGACCCTCATATAGTCTACCTTTTAATCCACCTCAAATAAATAGATGGTGCAAAGTATTGACAATTCCTTCCAAAGCTTTGTGAAGTTCCTAAAACAGCAATCCGAACAAATGGGAACGGTACTAAATCTGATAACGACAATAATATCCAAAATGCACTAATGGAGCTGACAAATAAAATTATACTCTCGAAAGCGAATGGATTAATTCAACACCGCAAAATAGTAATAGCAATATTGAAAGAAAAATGTATGGGTAAAATGCGAGATGCACTTTATGGAGAAATGAACCTTCAGATACCAGGACACGTGCTCTACAGTACTAAGCAGCTAGACGGTACACGGTGGAACAGGAATAATAATTCGAAATAGCATTAAATATTATGAACGTTACAACAAAAACGAAATTAAAGCATCGTCTATATTGATAGGGAAAGATAAAGACCCGCTACGGATTACGTGTGTGTGTGTGTGTGTGTATATATATATATATATATATATATATATATATATATTGTCCATCCAAAACTAAAATAACAATTTGAAGAGAATACAAAAACATTATGACCCCGATTCATAACAGGGGGCGACTTTAATGTAAAAAATACGTATTAGGGGTTTGCGTCTTAATGCTCGTACGTTACGAAGGAAAAACCTTTGAACGGCAAACGAATTAAATATTTGTACTCTTTCAATGGGAGAACCTTTGTACTGGCCTACCGACACATTCAAGCTTCCTGATTTATGTAATTTTTTCTTAATAAATGGCGAACTGCCTGGCAGTGGAAGTTACCGCAAGTTGCGACCTTTCGTCTGATCACACTAGTGGAAATGACCATCCGTTCGAACAAACGTTAACCAACTTTTTATTCATTTACGTCAAAAACAATTAAGAACTGTGTGTGACAGGCTATGGAAAAGTTAATTTGAAGTTACATTATGTCCAGAAACGTAACAAAGTGGCATCTCTACATTTGCTCAAGGATCAGGAAATCTGGTCGAAAACCTGAACGAGATAGGGGTTATTGATTTCATTACCAATGTTATGTAGCAAAAGAGAAAATGGACCAAAAACCGTGAAAACGTAAAAGCACTAGTTGTTGGGAACTCGTCTTGTGGTTGATTCCGCATTTCACTAGATAACTATCCTCGAAGTTCTCATAACACATTTTTCATTCCATGATTTTGAAAGGAAAAGAACAGAATAAAGCGGTTTTAAAAAATGTATATCGGTAAACATTTTGTATTACACATGATAATGGAATTAATACATTTCCTAATAAGGAACGTTTCTGTGGGTTGACTTTGTATTTTTCCCGACTATTTAAATATTTATATAAAATTAAATTCGTTGCCCTAAAACATAATTTTGAAGATGCAGATTCTCGTTTTGTCTTCATCCAATGTGACGAGGCGTTAAAATTAGTATTAAGGAAATTGGTTCTGATTCGCATTGATGGAATGCGGTCTGTTGTGCACAGGGTTGGATTTGACGTTTCGTGCTAGGAAATGCAGGTCGGAGTTCGAGCGCGCAAGGTTCTAAGGCAGTGGCCGGTCGGTCGGTCGGTCGGTCGGTCGTTTTTGTCAGAGGTTCTGATTTCTGGTCATAGTGCACCGGATCGACCTCTTCTGATGGCATCAGAAAACATCGGCTGTGAGAGAAATATCTATTTCGTTTGGTTTTGTCCATTCTATAGCGGCCGACCAAAGTGTCAACCAAAAACGGCAGCAGTGTCGCCGGTAAAGGAAAGTGACGCGAGCGCCCCTGCGTCTGGTCGGGAACAGTACGAGCGTTCTTCGCATCGCGCACCCGTCTCGCCCGCGCATTCCGGCGTGCCGCCGCGCCATCTTGCAGGCGCTCTCCGAGGCAGTATTTACTAGGCTGTCCGGGTGACGCCGCGTCCATGGCGAAGGTGCCGACGTTTCGGTCGCCATTCTGCGACCTTCCTCAGAGCGTAATGCCTGACGGAGGAAGGTTGCAGAATGGCGACCGAAACAGCACCTTCGCCATGGACGCGGCGTCACCCGGGCAGCCTAGTAAATACTGATTCCGGCCGCGGAAGCCTACGCTCGCTCTCCGAGGCGTCTGTCGCGGGTCTAGGTACCTTGTGCACCGCTCTTCTGGCGCCCTTTTCACGTTCGTGAATTCACATTTCCAATTTTTTGCTCCATTATTAATCTTTAGGGGAGTTTTAGGAAAATTAAAGGGAACCATCAGGAGGGAGGGGGAAGCGAGGTGAAATGAAAGACGCGATCAATGTAGTCTACAGAGGAACATTATTGAACATAAAATGTAGAAAAAGTGCGGTGAATTGGAAGTGGAAGTGACTTTTTTACTTTTCCCTCTCCCTTTCTTAACTACATACTGCCTCGTTGGCCATTTTTTTTTTCGCTGTGCTGTATACGTATGCATATACGGAATAGAAAGCTATGTAATGTTGTAACGTAAAGCTGAAGTTTTGGGGTTCACACATTTCGAAAAAGTTGTCTCTTAAAAACGTCAGAGAGTGTGTCCTTCCTTCTGTCCGTCCGTTTGTGGACACTAGCTCCTAAACTATCTGTAGGATTTTTTCCAAAATGAATATTTCACAATCGAACTGATCCGACTCTAGGATCTGCGAATTTGAAACGAATTCTTTCAAATTTGAAGTCACTTTACATAAACGCCCTGTAGTGTTTTCACAATTTACTCAAAATTAGCTCAAAACAACAACCATGTATTATTTGTTATCTTTATTTTTGTTGGAATATAATGAAACACAATTATAACGACTACATAAATCCGATTTTCACTGTTAAATGAATTTTTGGTAATTCCAAAAGTGTCGTACTTATTTCCCCCCCCCCGTACATTTTTAAAGTGATATTTTTTCCTAAATAAAATTTGTTATCGACTATTACTTCTTTAACTAACGTCTTGCACATTAAAAAATATTAGCAGTTGTCGCGCAATTTTTACTGAAATGGAGGTAAAATTAAAAGCAATATTTTCTTTTAAAAAAAGAAGGCATTACTGAGTGCGAAGTTATATGAATTTTGAAGCCGTCAAAATGACGTTGTTTGCTTTGTTGCTATGGAAACGAATGGTATCAAAGTAATTGAAATAGTTAGATTTAATGCTTTACAGCGCATTTAAGACTGGGTATGCATAAAAAGTTCAGTTGTGGTTTTATTATCAGTTTTATCAAATTATTGTGTTACATGACCGTACAATATTTACAAATATACCTCAAGTTAGTCGAAGTCGTGAAACAGCAGCTTGGTGCAGGTGAGCCCAAGTAGGGGAATACACAGCCCAAGTAAGCCGTCATTTCGAAACCCACGTAAGGCACAAAGTTTTAATTTGTGTTTGTGGCGTGGGGTGCATTCCTAGTTCCTCATGGATTACATCTATGCCCTTATATTTCCATGATATCTTGGGGTGACAGACTGATGCGTTCAAGTTGTGTGTATAATTGCGAAAGTGATTCCCTACACCCAGAAAATTGGTACAAATACCTAGATGAGGCCAATATACACCATGGACAAATATGAAAAGGCACGGGACCGAGATTGGGTTATTCTGTTTTCGGAGGTGCGATGGTACTCTTCGCAGGAGATTTCCCCCCAGAAGTGGTAGGTATCACGAGAGGTCCTGACTGATCTTTAAGCGCCGATAGATAGAAACTGGTAAGAAGATGATAGTGAAAACGGAGAAGCTGACCCAGACTCATGAGAATAAAAAACGAACTTATTTCAGAAAGTCTGTCCCCTTCTAGAACACCGCTAGTTTAATTTGTTATTTCCTATTTCGAACAGAGTGCATTAACCTTTCTGTCTGCGTGCGATTAACTCTTGTAGTTAATCCTTTAATTTGTACTCCAAGCTCTCAATCCTTTTGCTTATTTCTCTCTTAGTTTTCGTATCATTTTCTGTCATGTCTGTCTGTTTTTCCCTCGCGTGTTCCCTCACGTAGTATTCTTTTCTTTATATAGGTGCGTTATCGTTGTCATTTTTCATGAAATAATGATGGCTAAGCCATCGAAAGCTGCTCTTATATTAAATACTATTGTTGGCAATGACGTCTATAATTATTTCATTATTTTCTTTCCCCCCCCCCCCCCCGTTTATTTTCTTTTTGTTCGGCCATGTGGCCTTTCAATGGCTTGAATACAATAGATTTTTCATTGTTCGGAAAAGGCTTCCTTGCCATTTTTGAGCTTGGCATCACTGCTCCGTTTTTGAAGGTGTTGGATTGGGATTGGAATGATTTATTGTTTATTTAAAATGTATATACTTTAATGTTAGGTTGGATGTTTGATTTGGTTTTATCATGTGCTTAGGGGGGCGGAACTTATATTTTGGGAATTTGGATTTGATGCGGCAGAGGTGCACAACGTATTCTTTTCTCGGCGGGCAGCACGTCTTTGGCGCGTGCGTGTTGTCTCGGCGCCTGTCCGACAGGCACCGCCGCGTCGAGGGCATAGCGGCGCGGCGCGGCGCGGCTTCCTCCGAGAACAGGGCCGCTCGCGCCGGCTGCGGCAGGGGCGCGCGAGCTGCTCCCCAGTTATTGGAAGATAAAATTTCCGCGAAATTCTCCCCAACTATTCCCGCCGCATGCCTGGCGTGGCGGTGCGTGCGCCGGAATGCTCTAATAAAGTGCTAGCGCGCTGCTAGGCGCGGGCTCAACCTCGCCGGGTGACGAGCGCGGCTCCAGCTAGCACGAAGCTCTCTGTCGCCACTTGCGCTTGGCGCGTGTTTATTAGGTGACGTTGTTCCGGAAATTGGCCTTACTCGTGTGAGTTCGATGTTGGTTGGGTTGTTCATCTTTCGCTGAATACTTGGGGTTTCTTCCAAGCCGTTTGGAAACCGAGCGCCTTCCAACTTTCGATCATGGCAAGTGAGTAGGTGGTGGAAACAATACCTTGGGAAGGTTTCATTACGTTCATCGTTTAGTTAAGTCCCTTTTCATGCGTATCAGCGATTGTCAGTTAAAAGACGACTTCGAAAACTCGTTCCGAAATATGTGGTGTATAATGTCATGTAGGCACTATGCGTTTGGTACATTGTACTAGGCAGTGTACTGTGTGCTTATTCCCTCATTACGCATCTGTAAACAATCCTGTGGTATATGTAGTAATATTGTACTCATTAATGATCTTCAACTGTTATTTAGCAATCTAATAAATTAGCGTAGATAATAAGAAAGGTAAATTCCAATTAGATCACAATGAACAAAAAATAAATTCATTCTTAGAGAATTGAATGCAAGGTTCACTTAGGATACCAGAACTGCGGGTCTGTTTTGTGTCGAAAAACTTCTCGGCTGGAATCGAAAGAAAACAAACAAATTATGCAACAGCGTGGATCTATAACAGTGCATCAAATGATGAAATTCGTGTGTCCTTGTGGTTCGTTGCTTCTATATGAATACGTAATTAGTTCAGGCTCATGTATTCACCTATTGCTTCCGTTTTGTCTTTTCAGCGTTTCTTCTGTAACAGCCGTGCATTGTGTTGAGGATGCACTTGTTTTCTACATAATAAGCGGAAGTAGTTCCAGAAGGCGAAACGGTTTACATAATAGGAAGCATTGCTTCTGGGAGAGGAATACGTCCGGAGATTGCTCTCAGAGGTCCGATAAACTGCCAAGCAGACAGGCGAGGGTGGGGCGGTGCAGGAAGAAGGGCGGGGCGGCAGTTGCGAGGGGAAGTGGCTTGGCGTCTTCCCCGTCACAACGCAGCTCACGGAAGGTGCAGAGCTCGGGTTGCTGTGAATCACCAGTTTAAAAAAATACTGTGCCCTTCAGGGAGAAATCGAAATGTGTCAGAGAAGCCGGTTTCCCATCTTCATAAAGCTGGATAAAGGCAATTTAGTAGGAGTTTTGTTTCAAAACCTAATAAATAATATTTCGAACAGGTTTTACATTTGCGAGGGTTCATTTTTTTAAAATTTTACTCCATGTATTCTAAAATATAACGAAATTTCAACGGGTACGAAGTGAAGGGAAGAAAAATAGTTTTTGCAATATTTTGTCAGATTTGATATGGAATTAAATTTTATCAGGCGAATATGTCAGATCATGGACATTGAGTAAGCTCTATGAAATTTGCTTCGAATATTTTTTGTTGTTATATTCATTTCTGTCAGCTGATATTTACATCAAAATGCAATACACATTGAATTTTGCATGTGTAGCTGTTCTTGTGTTGCAAATGTTATTGGTGAAAGAACGAGTAGATATTCTAATTCGTTCAGTACGTTTTATATTATTGATGTGTTTAGTCAATTCTCGGGAAGTGAAATGTGCGAATCTATAGAATTTGTTCAGCAACGTACTACTCCGTCATTGCAGAATTGCATATGTGCGCATACGCACGAACTTTCGTATCTGTCAGTAATAAAATTATTTGCGATGTTGGGAAGATCTGCCCCCCCCCCCCATACTCTCTATTTCAATCGTTCCCACTTCTTGTCACATTTTAGCCCGCGTAACCACTTATCTGTAGGATTTCTGAGCTTGTGCTATTCTCATACATGGGTTTTTTTCTCATTTCTCTTCTACGCAATTCCTCAACCGTTCTTTGCAACGCGTGTTTTATAGTTTCTTCTTTTACAGTTAGTTACTAAACTGTGTATCCAGCAGCACGCCTCATTGCATTAATCCTCCCGCGCATTAAGTGCGACCACCCGTAATTCGTGCATCAATGAAGAATTCAATAATCTGCTGTTAGCATTAAATTAACATCCCATAACCTGTTAGCTCTTACGCCTCTTCCATTTATGTTGTAAATAAAGCATTTTTATTGTTTTATTATTCAAACTTTCCCTCTGTTCTTTTCTCGTTCCTCTCTGTATATTTCTGGCGTCTCTGCTTGTCAGCAGCTCTTTCAGTCCTCCTCGGAATTTCGCTCTCCGCGCAGCGCGCTGTTTTCTTTGTGCTGGCCCCGCCGTTCCGTGCGGCTGCCGCCCGCTTCCGGCCCCGACCTCAGCCTCCGGCGATGGGGCCTCGCGGGTCTCGCGGCCACTTGTTCTTTCGTTTTGGGCCACCTGCGTCGGAGCGCGCGCGCGCGCCACTCGCTCAGTCGCCGCTCCGCACCGCTCCTTCGCCGGACGCGCAAATAACTGTATAAATATTTAATTTTTCATTAAACATTCGTTTGTCTGTTTCATCCGGGGAGCGCCGGCGCGGCTGGGCGCGATGTGCTCTGACGGGTCGTGGCTGCGGGGAGGTGGAGGGGGGCGGGGCGGCGGCAGGGGTCGTTCGGAATGGGGCTGGGCCGCGGCGGGGAGGGGCGCGGTGGTGCGATGCACTGGCGGCAGGCGCGACGCTGGGCGGGGGCGGGGGCGAACCACCGCGGAGAGGGTTCGATGCGCGCGGAGAGAGTGAGGATGGCAAGTGGAGGGGGTGGGGCTTTTCGTTTCCCGCCACCCGTGAAACACGCGGGAGAGCGCGCGTGAGTGTGCGTTTATCTCTGGCGCAGGTGGAGCGCGTCGGGGCACGCGCTGCGCAACAGCGAAACAGGCGAGCGTGGTAGCGGAGGCGGCGGCGGCCTTGGCGTAATTGCACGGGAAAAGTTCGTTTATGGAGGTGTCCTGGCGCGCTCGCTTTCGCCCGCGGCGAGACGCGGCGGGGTAAGATGCGCGGGTGGGGTAGTCGAGCTAAATGCACGCGCGAGGGGACGGCGCGGCGTTAATGGGAGATAGGTTTACAACGTGGCTCTGGAATGGGCTTCCTGCTGTTATGCATTGTTCATTCGTGACTGGACGCGCTTTAAAGTTGTCAGCGCTTAGGAGGAATGTTTCATTCTCGAATGTGGAGGCAGTTTACTGCGTCCGGTCGCTGTTTTTCGATTCACGTTAATTCAGTTTAGAAAACTGTAATGCTTCTTTGTTCTTTTCTTGAAGTAGATAAGGTCTGATATGATAAGTTAAATCATAAAAGGGGTATGATATTTACTTTCGTTTTCGTTTTCGCTCCGTATTTTTTATGTCTGTAACTGGCAATGGCTTTAGTTCTAAACATCAAATTTTCTGTACTTGATTTGAGTACTGATCGATATCAGTATGAAAATAGTACATTGAATACGCTTTGATTAGTAATTTCTATCCATTCCTCACAACATTTCTGTTTTGTTGCAGAATTCGCAAGAATACAAGAAAGTGTAATAATATCACTGTAGTACTTAGTGTGTCTTTTTTTACATCCACACCTATGTCAATAGTATTTAGTACTTATTACTTATTCTGTTTATAATTGTATTTACTTGAATATATTGATAACGTACTTTGTTTCTAATACAAATTCATTTCTTTGTTTCAGGTGAGTTTCTCATGGATAAATAAGCTCTCATAATCTCGAGGGAGTGCGATGCATTTATGACAGTAAGAAAAATCTACAATTCAATTCACTGTAAGCAATTTATTTACATATCTTACATAACTATAAAAGTAAGATATTGCCTTTTATAGTTACATAATTTAAATTGTTTTCTTCCGATATTTGTATTAATTGAAGTGAACATAAAACTTAACAACCTCTCTCACCATACCATTGTATTATCATTATATCCTCGCCGTAAATTATCATCATCATCATCATCATCATAACTCTGACCTCTGGGTGTGAGCACAAAACAAGAATGCTGCAAGTAGAGGGTAACGCAGTCGAAAGGAAATGCACCTTATGAACTGTGTCATCGTTTCCAGAAGAGGGAAGAAGAAGGGTTTTATACCAGGTGCATTTGCGATTATAGTTGCTAAACCGAAGCTTAAACTTCGTAGACCAGGATATTTACGTTCAAGGCTCGACGGTAGAGGAATTTCATCACAGCGCCAACAAGGACACGTGTGGTAGTATAGTTAGTGCCTGTAAATGAAACTACGCATGCTAGGGCAGCGGAGGGCACAACGATGAGGAAAGAGGCATCAGAAGCTAAATAACACAAGGAAAGGCAAAATGAACATTTTATGAAGCGACTCCAGAAGTACGGTGTAGTGATATCTATTGTTAAATCTTAAAATAGTTACGAAAATAAAAAGCTATTTTGCCGAACTTTGTGTCTCTTTTTATATAGTATTTAAAACGTATTTATTAAATTGAAAATATTATACAGTATTTGGAACTTATTTATTGTCTTACATACGCTACGGGTCTTCGTTTGCTATTGATTTCAATTTTTCCTTCTTGTTACCTGTTTATTTTACTCTCACACTACTCTACATAGATCCCTTTTATCTTACGAATTACATTTTGCTTTTTTTTTTTTTAAAAAAAAAAATCAACATATGCTGTTTAAATTTTCAATAATAGAACATTTTAGATATAATTGTTGAGGCATTTATTTAAAGATGTAAAAAGTAAATATTTAATGAGGTTTCTGCGTCAAAATGCGTACAATTTAGTAGTTTGTGATTGGCCGTTGTTTCTTAGTGCCTCCACTGTAAGGCGCGGGCATGTCGACTTGGTGCTGCGGTCCCGTTTCTGAGTGCAAAGGCGTTTGCAGCTGATGAATATGCACCCGAAAATAAATATTAATCAGCTCACTTGCAGAGGCCGCCCGTGTGCTTCGTAAGGCGTTCTGCTGCTTAGCATAAGGCGCCCTTTGCGTTGAGCTCTTTTTTTCTCTCTTTTTTATTTTCCAGTTCGGTTTGAGATGCAATTTTATGTACGTGTTGTGCCCAGAACTGTAAATCATATTGTACAGTTCACTGTATTTGTTTGGCTTAATTTAAGAAATGTGTAAGTGATATAAATACTTGAATTGTACTATATCTTTTTGAAGAAGAAAAGAGTTCTGGATTTTGAACTGTTAAATCAGTTGTAGGGCCTAGGATCACTCTTGCGGATGGTAATTGTCGGAGTATTTTTGGGTGATATTTTGTATAAATGCGCCGACGACTCGTAATGAGAGTCTAATTTCTTAATTGGTAGAAATACCTTGATCTTGAACGCGTAGTTCTATCCATGGTTATATATAAAGAAACTAATTAGGTGTACTTCGGCCGTAGTGTACTGTTTAAAACTACTTAATGAACTACAGACCAGTCTTCTTGTGTTTACAAAGCTGCATTGTGCTTCGGGTCTCAAGTACACGACAGGCTCCTTTCCCGGAAGTTCCATCAGAAAGGCCTTTCACGAGACATTGCTTGTGAGTGTCTGAGCACCTCAAGCCGCCCCCCGGCGGCGAAGGAGCGGAATACGGACCGTGTCGTTAACGTTTACCGTTCGGGGAGCGCGGTGGCCGGTAGCCGTAATCGCTACGGCTGGCGGGCGAGTGGCCGGGCCGGGCCGGGGCCCCTCCCAGGCGACCGCTAACTCGGGCGGGTGCTTTGGGCCGCGCGGTGCTGCAGCTAGTAACGAGGGAGTGGAAATTGCACGCATCCGCCCAGGAGGATGCTGCCGGATCACTCCGCCGGGCGCAACTTCGCCTCTCGAGGCGGCGGGGGCGGGGCCGCGCCGGTGCGATGTGCTGAGACCAGTCAACACGTGCAGATGAGCTCCTTCTGGTCGACTAGGAGTTTTCGCACGGTTTCCAGGGAACTTTGAACACTTCAATAGATGAATGATCGCTTTTCTCCAAGCCTGGGAAAGTGTAAAGATGTTGATGGGTAGTGAACGAAAACGAATCTGAGGACTGCGGCTGGTAGAGGCTTCCTTTAAAATGTCACCACGTAATATACAAGTATTTCATATTAGTAAATGTATTTGTAATGTGCTGGTGGGTACGAATGATTGAAATTAATTATTTCATACTTCTTTTCCTAACGTTGTTATATACTCTTACATACTTCGTGCAGTACACTCATGCCATTTTTGGATAATGATTACTCTCTGCAGATTTCTTTAACTCTGTTGCTATGACCCTTAATGTCTATACTAAAAGTATACTATCGTTATCGACTCTGGCTTTTGATATCTATAATTTGATTACTTCTTGTGATATATTTCCACGCATTTCCTTCTGTATGTTGCAGTCACACTGTATATAATAATACGTAGGAAAGTAACTTTACTTGTCAGAGTTGTTTTCGAACATTGATTATGGTATTGCTGGAATTGAAGAAACCCATAAATGCTGAGTGGGGGGGGGGGGAGAAAAAAAAGAGGTTGGCAGATGTAGTTTACATTGTTATGAAATTGACAAGTTATGTTATTTCGATGCTGTCTACTTTTATATCAATTGACTGCTATTTTATTTATTTAGGTCCGAAATTGAAAGTGATCTGACAATGAGTGCTGTTGCGTAATTTTTCATTTTAATTCTCCGCTTTAATACGCAATTCTCCGCAAATAATTATACTTTCGAACGTATGTTTTCCGGGTAAATGCGGCGCAGCAAAATGGCTAAGGATTGTTGGAATGGAACGAGGTCGACGGGGCCAGACCAGAGTGGGTGGGTAAGGTATCGAACTGCAGATTGTTTGCCGACGCCTGCTACTGTTGACGGAGTGACGTAATCGCGCGAGCAAGCGGGCAGACGCGCGGGCGCGGACGGGCGCGGAGGCGCCAACGCGTGGCGACGCTTCCACTCCTGTCCCGCCCTCGCCACCGCCCTCGTCACCGCCCTCGCCACCGCCCTCGCCACCGCCCTCGCCACCGCCCTCGCTCCCGTCCCCGCCCCGCCCCGCCAGACCTCCGCGCGGTGTTGACCGAGCGCGCAGCTCCGTGTTGACGCGCGCCCAGCGCGGCGGTCCCGCTGCGCTCTCCGTCCTTCGCTCTCTGGGAAAAATCCCGCGTCCTGCGACCCTCCGGCGCCCGCCGCCCGCCCTCCGCCCGGATGTTTTCTCGGCGCCGACCGCCGACCGCCGAACAGGTGAGGCGCTGCTCGCGGGGAAGAACTGCCGTTGCTCGTTGTTCCCAACGAGATGGAAAGATAAGAATTCTCGTAATGCATTTTTCGGGTTATGTAAAGAGTAGTTTTTATGAAATTAAATTTGGCCAATTAAGTCGAATTTTGTGCTTCGAGAGATTAGTTACTCGGCCCATTGATGGCTCAGGTAGTCAATAACATTTTCGGTTATGAAATACTCTAATTTGTGGAATCATCCCAGGCTGTCGGATGACTGGTTTTGCAAGATTAAGTTCTCGTGTTGTAGTACGAAGTTTCACCACGTATCAACTTCATGTTTTGTTTTTGCATGTTTTTATCAAACCTCACAAGTGTGTTAGGATTTTTTTTCAACGTTATAAAATTAAATGAGTGATAAAAACCTTCATGCTTACAAGAAGCAACTAACTGAATATTCAGATTATGAAAACACTACGGTTGCCACAAAATACAATAGAGCAACTAATAATATTTGTATTTTACGTCTTTATCTGCAGTTCGAGGCACTAAAGTTAGTGACTAAACAACGTATGTTGACGAAAGACAGCTGTTTCTTTGTTTCCGTGAAGGCTACCGTTGTGGAAAATTTCCCTGTTCCAGCTGCTTTCCTGCTCAAGTGCGTGATACGCTTTGGAAACTCTTTGTGTCGGACTGTGGATCGTTTATGCTCGATGGTTGCGTCTTCCTCCCGTAGCTCTTCTCCCTCGGTTCCGCCTTGCCTGCCGGGAGGTGGGATTGCGTCGGCGTGCGCGCGCTTTTTGTTAGCATTAATTCGGCGTTTATCGCCTGAACAATGCTCGAGGAGACGGAGAATTGTTATCGTGGTTACGCCTCGTATTAACTGCTCGCTCCGCCGTAAATTGATGGTTGAAGGGTTCCGGTTTATGCTTGGCGTACGGCATACAAGATAACATGGTAGGTGGCCCATGCATCAAAAGCGTCACGAAGCGGTTGGGCTGCGGGAGATGAGAACGCGAGAGAACAAAGGACGCCAGAAGAGAGGAGTGAAGAGGCTGAAAGTGAATAAGCGACAGTCAGGCGGCAGGTGGAGCCACATATCGAACTTGCTTGGTACACCTGTGTACTAGAGTGATGCAAATTTAATCGAATGACGAGTGGCGTAATAGGGTGAGGATGTGATGGAGGAGAGCTGAAAAGCGGAAATATTTCTTTATTCGTAACGGGTGCTATTATATATCTTGTTTGTTATATGGAGATTATTGAAATTACTCTATTTCACGATTAAAGGTATAATCATGACCAAGGGTCATGAATAGGGTCAGAATTCATGGGGGTCACAATTCGTGGGGTCAGATCAAGGGTCAGAATTCATGTCGGCATAGAATTGAATTCTGGGGATTGCCTTGTAGTTTCTTTTGAGGTAAAGTATATATATTGACGTATTCTACTCGTTTACTATGTGTGGTACTTTTAGATTCATGGTCAGGATTCGTGCTACCTTTCGCTAAAATCATCATATTCAGTTACAAATGAAGCGAATTGACCACATTTTTAACGCATTCTCATTAATAAGTAAATATTAATATATCGAAACTTATCTGATTTTCCCGTAATATTGTCTTTCCCTGATCTTCAAAGCCTACGAATGTGTGCCCTGCAATTGAAAAGTTATTAAAGAGATATGTGTCGTTATTTTAGTACTCTCTAAATCACTTTCCTCTGCCCGGTTCGAAGAGAACGACTGCGATGCATCTCGTGACAAACACCCTCTCCATACCGCGCAAGATAGAGCGAGTCTCGAAATGGAGAGCCCGTTAAGAACATATCGCGGGGCCTTCGCTGCAGCCTCGGAGGCGTATTTCGGGAGCGAACGGCGTGCGTTGATGTATTTCCTCGATCCGGGCGCGCGCCGCCGCCGCCGCCGCCGCCGCCGCCTTCGCCGTCTGTCGTGAGGCGGAGGCCGGCACCGCCTGCGCCATTTGCCATAGGCCGCGCCGCCGCTCGCCGACGTCGTCTCCGCCGGGAGGACCTTCTCCGTCGGGCTTCTCCCCGACTACCCCCGCCTCCGCCCCGCAGTCCCCTGGCCCTCCTCGCACCGCCCCACCCCACCCGCACCATATTTCATCCGCGCGAAATTCCGCGCCGCCAAGGTCGCGTTGCCGAGCCGTGCCCCGTGGGTGCCACTCCCGGTCGCTGGGTTTCCGTCGCGAATCGTTGTGCAGGAATAGGTGAGGAGAGATGTGGCGGTGTGTGGGCATCCTGCGTATTTGATATGAATAGGTGGCGTATTTTCATCCAATTTGTTGTTTATTTCACTAAGACTTAATTTTACTTTCATGACGTTTCTCTTGTTTAGAAATTAGTAGCTTTTTAAAATTAGATTAGAGAGATTAGAAGAGGTCTTGTTACAAAGCTCCGCAGAAATTGTTGATCGAAACAGTCCAGTGATAAATGCGAATGAAGTATATAAAACCATTGGAAAGTTTGGTGTGAAATGAATGAGAAAATGGGACGTGAAGTATTCACAAAAATTTCGCTTCGTTCGGTGCGTATTCATCATTTGGGTTTTACTTCGTTGTGCACTTCAGCATCCCAATATAGCGTGAATTTTTTTTTCTCCTGACGATCATGACGTGTAGATATTAATTTGAGAAACGGAATTATTTTCATAAGTGTTTTAGAGAATTACAATTTCATAAGGTGAAGCATAAGCACTGTTAGACCGGGCAGAACCAACTGGTGCTTCAAATCCTCTTATGCTGGCTGAGGAGAGAGGCACTTGTGCGGCGAGGCTGGTGCCGTGTCTACGGCGAGGCTCGCGGACCGGCGGCGGCAGTGGGATGTATTCCAATACTCACGGCACGTGCATCCCGGGAGAGCGGCGTCGCGGAAATCAGATTTGGGCTCCCGTCCGCTTCGCCTCGCCCTGCCCTGCCCCGCTCCGCGTCTCCCGACCGACCTCGGGCCGCAGGGACTGTCGCTGCTCTGGCCCTTCTCCTCTTGCCAACTCCTCGCGACCCCTGTCCCGCTTCAGCCCTCCAAATGCTTCCTCTGCGGCGTCTCGCTGAGGTGTCGTGGTCGAGGGTGGCAGACGATAACTAACAACCCCAACTCCAAGCTTCATGAGCGAAATGGCAAGAAAACGTAAAGGATCTCGAGTAGAGATGTTTTGGAATTGAACACTGACTACAGAAGCGTGCCATACATTCAGCATACAGTCAAATACAAATATAGTGCATACAGTCCAATATATATGATATCGTATACACCATACAGTCAAAAGCAACCCCAACTTCAAACTTCATGAACGAAAGATGGCAAGAAGACATCAAGGACCTCGAGTAGAGATGTCTTGGAGATGAACACGGACTAAAATGAGCTTCGTGAGAAGCGTACCTGTATGTGGTAGACTATGTGTGCTTCTGGTACTTAGAAATAATTAGAAAAGAAATGTGCTATTTGTACGAAATGTGCTATGAGTAGCAGGATCTCGGAAGTCCCTGCTTCCCTTCCGCTGACCTCGCATACTCTCGATCTCCCTTTCGCGGTGCCCGGCCGCGCCGCTGATCGCCTCTTGTTCGCAGCGCCTTGCTTGTTCCTCATCCCTCCCCGTCTCGTTCCCCCCGAGCGGGCGAGCGGCTTCCCGTCCCAGGCCTCGCCCTGCCCAAGTGGCCGCTCTTCGCTTCTCGCCTTCGCGGCTCCTCGCCACGCGCCGTCCCGGGGCCCCCTCGCGGTTTAATTACACTACCGACGGCCCAGTCGGGCGCGCGGTGTGGTTGCTGAGGTTCCGGCCCCGGCTGGGCCCCGCCCACTCCCGCCGCCCTGCCCCGCCGCTCCCCGCCGCGCCGGCGAGGTAGCTCCGATAGCTTGTTTGCCTCCGCCCCCTCGCGCGCAAGTTATGGGAGTTGGAGCCGCCTCCTTTCGGAACGCCGGGGAGGGGAGGGGAGGGGGCTATCTCGTTTCCGGAGCGCCGGAAAATTTCTCTTTCGCGGAGTCCGCGAAGCGCCGCTCTTCCGGAAGTTCCGTGGGGTGGGCGTAAGGGTCACTGGCTTTGTGCGGAGCTCCGCTTGATGCGAAAATCGGCATCTCTCGGCTCCGCCCCGCCCCGCGGCCGCGACCGCTCCGCCAAGTTGCGCGTGATGCGCCGCGCCGTTGCGAAGCGCCGACTTCAGCTGGGCGCCGCAGAGCCGTTCTTCGGGACCAAGCCTTGTGATGTAGGGGTGAAATGTTTTCCCTTAGTTTTGAGAGTTGCTTTGGTAATAAATATTAACCGCCCCCTCTTCTATTACCAGTATCTTCCTCCTCTACGAAGGGATCTAGCGGAACTATGTGTGTTGTGAGATTTTATCAGATTCAAAGCATTATAGTTTTAAGAACAGTCGAGTAATAATATTGAGTTTTAAAAATTTTAAGTGCATTTTATCTTACTAAACAATTCAAGGAAGCATACTGTCTTCTTTCGGTACGGTGACTCTTTTTGGCTTATTAAATGTCATGAATTCTCTCTATTTTCGGACAGATCGTGTTTAAGTGTTGGAGAGAATTTAATATTTCATCATATTCGATAATATTAGATTTTGCGTTTGGTGCAATGTGTTCTTAATAACTATGTTACGCCATTTGTTAAACTGGACTATTATCCTTTTCCATCTTTGGAGTCAGTGTCTGTATTGTGCATTTCCCGTCCTGGATAGTCCTTCCTCCTGCTCGGGCGGGTTGGCAGCCGCGGGCGGAGGCGAAGGCTTTGACAGCGCAAGAGCGCAGGGCTTCGTTTCCAGCGCCCGCCTTCCTCGCAAATAGAGCGCCGTACTGCGGTTTCGCCTGTTGCGAGTGCTCGTCCTCGTCCTCGTCCTCGTCCTCGTCCTCGCCCTCGCCCTCGCCCTCGCCCTCGCCCTCGCCCTCGTCATCGTCATCGCCATCGCCATCGCCTCTTCTCCCGCCGCTCTCGCCCTTGCCCTGGCCCCGCCGTCCCCGCCCTCACCCCTCGCCCTTCCCCAGAGACTGAATGGCCTAGACCGACCCGCGTCCACCGGCTCCCACCGGCACGGCAGCGACTCCGAGACTCGCCGCAGTCTTTCGTGGGTTGGCTTCTTTGTAGAATGTGGACGCTGTGAAGTGAAGGCGGAAGCGCGCGGTGTCTACAATACCAACAAAGCGCGTTTCATGGAAATATTTATTGAAAAAATATTTTAAAATGTTTTTATATTTTTAGCTAAGGCAGGTCCATTTATGTTACGACTGTTTATAAAATGTAAAGCCTTTCAGTTCATTGAATTCTAATCCCAATGGCACTTAAATCCAAAGTGTAAACAGCAGTAGCTAAGTGGTCGTTTCTATGTAAGAATATAAATGGCTTCAAATATTAATTGCTATTCATTATGACTTTCATGAACATGAAGAGTGAGTATTTTTGTGTAGAAAATAAATTCCGAAATGCAGTCATTTTATAAGACATTCTAACGGAAACGAAAAATTTGAAATATCGAGTTGTGAATGCCAGGTTTTTCTTGTGTGTTCAATGAAGTGGGCATAAAAGTAGTCTGAGGATACTGATTTTAAAGACTGTCGAACTTTACCAACCAGTTGCATATTACACATTCTCTGCAGTAGACAGCACTATTGGTGATTCTCAGGCAGGGAACATTTCACTAATTAAAAGTTTACTGCCTAAAAACTTTAAGTTCTAATTATGCAATATAATACCGCATATATTGTGCGCTTTTCTATTCAATCTGAACCATATTCGGGGTGATAGGTGATGGTTTACTTCTTTGTAGCAGAAACTGACGCTACGTTGTCTGCATTCGAAGTGGAAGAGTTGTTTTTGATAATTTAAAAGCCAATGACGTTTATTGGAGGGTGGTTTATTGGGTTTTTTTATTTTCTCCTGGTTAATAGAGTTAGGGCTTTTTCTGAAACATTTTTCTTTTCTGTAAACAGTTTCAGTTCTCTGGCACCTACGCTACTCGTGCTGGTGACTACTGAACACGTTGATAGGGACCCAAGTGCCTGGCTCTCGTGTTAACCTTCACCTATTTGCTATCTTATGAACACTAATGCTCGTCCAGCCTCTTCCTGTTTCGCATTATTCGTTTTGTATGTTCTGGCTGTGATTTTATGAATACGTTATCTTCTGCTTGGTGGATGTCTGTGAATGTTTCTTTTTGTGATTGTTCAATACCGGAACCGGCTGTTTCGTCAGTATGTTTGCTATGTGCTAAAATATATATTTAAAAAATCGTTTCCCCTCCGCTCAAGTTTCGGTACCTCACAACAAAATGTATGGACACTAATCTTACTAAACATTAGCATCAATATCTCAAAAATGCTTCATTTAAATCTCAGAAATTCTTATGAATTTTTGCTTGTTCTTGTACATGACTGGATAAATCTTTGACTGGTAATGTTGTGAAAATGAGTACTTTCGATGTCATAGATGTAAAAGCTGCATTCGAAGACGTCATCGAAAATATGAAACTCTGATGGTGTGGGCAACTGCGAAGGCAATCGCATTGCTGGGGATTGTAAGCCCGAATCCTGCAATCTGGCATGGAAAGCAAATGTATATCGTAGCATGTAGATGTTGAGACCTACCACACCAAAAATCAGGATCTTAGGCAACATCTAAAGGAACACGAATATATAGAATATTTTCTCAAAAGCTTAATCATAAAGAAATGGGGGGGGGGGTTCTTCCGAGAATACTGTACACATTTTTTATCTAGCACTGTATCGTGGTCGGGCTCAACTACATATTTTTGTATTTGAGGGCTGTGATTCACGTCAATGACTACGGTATCCTGCTCAGTTGAGCGACCTCTTACTACGCTGAGTGAGCATTTGTCGTTGCAAAACATTGAACAGACGATTATCCTTACTGGCATTTAAGCGAAGTTCGTCGTCGCGCTTGGGCGGCGGATGTCTACCTTTTCCGAAATGCACTATTGTCGCGTGATTGCATGAAAATTATAAACATGAACAATTGCAAAAACTGTAAAACAACTTAGCATGTTGAATTTTAAAATATTTGACGTTGTTTGTGGTTACCACAACTCGTGATTTTAATTCGGTGTGAGTAGTTTGGACATCCTGTTTAAATAATAATTTATTCGTTCGCAATAGCCGGTGAAGTTAAGACTTAGTTCTCTTCTACTAGGCCGCCAACTTCACGTCCGGGATATGCCACCATAAGAAATACTGCATATATGCTTGGACTTTCCCTTGGAAGCCTCGCCGAGACACTTGAGCGCTTGACCTTCCGAAACGGAGGCAGACGGGAGGTCTCCTCGCCTGCAGTCGCCCGGGAATTTCCCTGGCTGCTGCCCACCGCCGCGCTCGCGACCTACTCCCCCTCACCCTCACCCTTCCCCCTCCCCTTCCTGTTGGCGTGCCCCGCGGTGCCGGACTTCCCTCACGTAATTCCAATTTCGCGCTACCCGGCACCGCATCGCATCGCATCGCACCGCTCTACCTCGACCCGCCTCAACCCGAATTGTC
>BOPP01000022.1:9798492-9815518 GCA_017312745.1 Gryllus bimaculatus
CCCCCCGCCCTTCTGTCCTTCCGCTTCCGACCGTGTTCCCGCCACCGACCCTGCCGTCGGGAATTCCCGCGCGTTCCATTGCTTTGTGTGACAGTGCGCGGGGTCGGGCGCCTCTCCACACTCCCCATGCCAGGCTGACTGTCCGGAAATTCACAAGCACGGGCTATCGGATACCTCCGTTCCTTTGACAGCCGCCACAATTAACGTGTCCGGGCTGGTGACGGGCGACCAGAGCCGACCGGTACATCTTATTGGAGGCATGTCCGCTACAATGCTAAGGGATGTTCCATGTCGAATGGTTTATGACTGCCTCAGATTGTTCCTAAAATACTAGTTAAGTGCAATTAAAATGAATTTATAGAGAAATTTTGATAGTAAAAAACACATTTTACGCCTGGGATGTGTAGAAAAAGCTAAAACCATGTTGATCTTTGTGTGGCTTCAAAAATTCCATTCACCCTTTTAAGGCACACCATTATGACTTTATGTTGTATACCATATTCTACACGATAACGAATCTATAAATGTTTATTAGTTTATAAAATGCGAAGCGGATGGTGCTAACGTGAGCGCGCCCCCGCTTGTAGTCCTCGGTTCCCGCCGCAGTTACGATCGCGCGCGAGAGTGCGGGTGCGGTGATGTCGCGCATGCGCTTTCCCCGCCGCTGTGGCTTTCTGCGCCTGAAATATTCATGCCTTTGCGAAGCGCCGCCGGGCAACTTTGTGGGGAGGCCGCCGGCACTATCAGAAGTTGTTCGAGGCGAGTGCCAGTCTTTTCACTTAAGCGAGTTTGCTGTGGAGAATAAAAGAGAAATGGAGTACTGGTTTACGAAGACGCGCCTTTCGATTTTGAGTTTGCGATGAGAGGTACTTCCCGGTGGTTCTCTACGCATAACCAAGTGTCCACTTGGTGTTGTGTGCACATCTCATTGGTGGAGAGATTTGGATTGGACAGACGTTATGCTTTTGATTACGTTATTACATATTACTAAGTCTTGCATCACAGTTTCCCATTTTATTTATGTATTACACATTGCAATCCGACCCAAAACGAGTGGGTTATAATAAACATTAGAGCGTTATAGGCACTTAGTACTCTTTTCTGCTGGAGAAATAGTATTTAATTTCTTTACATATTCAGTTGCATGAATAACTCCTAATTTGCAAAAGAAATTGGTATTCACAACAGTTTTAGTTGAAAATTCGTGTTTAAATTTTGAATTACAGCTTGTTCATCTGTGATTGATTCAAACTTTTTTTTAAACTTCCATATATACTTTTCCGCGCGAACGTATTTCAATATCTGAAATGAATCCGTAGAAGTAGTTTCAGGTCAACACGTCTTGTTATAGGCCTTTTGTCTCTAATTATATTAAGATTGCAAAGATTGACATTGAGTCGATATCTCTTATTTTGTAGTTATGCGATCGTGCATTTTAAAAGTTCAATCAAGTTTTCAAAGCAAAGTGATCACGGATGGCACGCTCAACTCGCAATGGGCTCTGCAATCAACTACACGTATGTTCTCCAATGGGCCGGGTCGGAGTTCGCTTGTTATGCCTTTGCGCTCAGGTCTGGTACCCAGCCCCAGATAAGTCTCCAATCCGATGAACGAGGCTAGTGTACCTGAAACCCGATACTTTTTGCTGAATCGGGCGATGAAAGGTGAATGCCAAAAACGTGAGCGGTTCAAGGAAGTGGTGCGACCGAGCTGGAAGCGGAGATGATTCAATCTGTTTCAGAGAGTAAACGTCAAGAGTCCAGTCCGCTCCCTCCGCCTTTCCTTAGCCCCTGTGAGTTACTTTGTCGCGCCTCTATTTCCCACAATCTCTCTGTTTGCGCCTTGGCCGTTCGCCCCGCCCCTCGCTTTAGCCCACATCCTCCTCACCTCCTGCTCGCATTATTTCTTTGGTTTTTTTCTACCTAATTCTCCTCTGCCGGCCCTATTCCCGCTTGCTTAGCGCGATGCCCCAGCACTGTCTCCTCACTGCAACTCTTCCTCGTTTCATCCGCCCCCGCACCTCTCGCCTGCTGTATCCCATCTCACATTCTCTTCCATCTAAGAATTTGAACACCCCAGTGCCGGGCCACCCCGTTTACGGCTCGCTGTCACTACCCCAGACCCACTCGCGCCACGCCTTCATCGCTTCTATGGCCGGCGCCGCTGCCTTCCTCCTCTTCGCTCCTCTCGTTCCCGTCCCTTCCTCGGCGTTCGTGTGCCGCGACGACGCTGGCCCGCCGCTGCCCTTCCGCTCGCGCGGCGCCTGTCAGAGCAGCGTGGCGGCCGCCGCCGCCGCCAACTCGCCTGCGCTGAGCCGGATTATCCTGGCGCTTCGTGGCCGCGGCGCGAGCGGGTCGGGGGAGGGGTGGCACCGGGCGCCGTTGTCATCTCAGGGTTGATTTGGGCCCTTCCAACGAGAAGCCGCACCGCGCCTCGCCTCGCGCACTGAGAAGGATTTGCATGAACCTAGAAATAGATAGTTGTCACGACGCATGTGAATGCAGTCTTCAAAAAGACATTTTGTTCGTTGGTCTTGTTTCTGGTGTAAACCTAATACTCGGGTACCAAGTGAATGTTTTTGGGGTGGTCACGAATCAGATCTTTTGTTAGGTGATGAGGGGTTGAGTTGTGGAAAGTGAAAAAAAATTACAGATTTCTAATCTTTGTATTAATTCAAAAATATGCATGTAGCGAACATAGGGGCACTAAAGGGAAGAATATTCTTAACATTGTTTTTGTCATTTCCCAAGAGCAGAACTAATTTTTTAACTAAAAATCCTTCCAGAAGCACTTACGTTTTGCAGCAAAAACATTTCTTATTCCCCACATCTCTAAGAAAGAAAAGAACTTGATGAAAATTGAGTTAAGTGCATGCTATCTAATATTTTCGTGAGTAAGGATAATCGGAATAGTTGTTTAGTTCGGTTCTCTGATAGGCTGACCGAAGTTTTAGTGATTTTTTTCCCCCTCGAAGTCTTCAGTAAGAAAGTTAGCAGCAGAGTTCAAACTGCCGAAGTTGCGCCAGGCGCACTCTACTGCTGCGGAGTTCTGTTCACTGGGGAATTTGATCCGTAAACGATGGACTGACGCGGGGGAGGGGCGGAGGCAGGGCGAGGTAGGGCGGGGCGGCTTCTCCTGCGGGCACACGCTTCCCTCGCAAGGCCATTAGAGGCTGCTTGCTTACTGCGGTCGCCCAGGCCTAAGCCCTCGGCCGATCCGGCGAATTAAATTCTCAGCAGGAACGCCCTTCGAACCTGCGATCTTCGGAATCGAAGTTGGCGGATTTGCACCCCGTATCCTTGCTGCCTACCCGCTCTCCGGGTATTAGGACGCTCGCGGTAAGCCTTATTCCAAGGTACGCTCTCGGTTTTTTTAAACGCCGGCTTCCGCCACGTGGCAGATAAACGGCGGGTGGCTGTGCGGTCATTAAGAGCAGAGGACGTTAAAAGGCGATTTAATGGGCCCCCGCGCAGCGCACACTATGCTCTTTTACTGCACGTCGTCCAGTGTCTCTTCACGCTGCACGCCAGTGGAAGAGCGAGCCAGAATGTGAAAATGTGTATGAAAAAAAGTAGGATTCCCATTTCCAATTTTTTTCCCCTCATGCGATTCTAAAAGTTACTATAAGAGTTAAATGTAGGTTAGTAAATTGTTGACACTGAGTGAAATGTGATGCTCATACGTTTTACGATCGCTTTAGACTCCCACCTCCCAATTCCAATACTTTGACATTATTCGAGTGGCGTGACGAGCGTAATATATCAAGCGTCTTAACAAAGTAATTGAATTCGTTTTTTAGCGTTTTCACATTGAATATGCAGAAAAAGATCTGAGGTGTAATCTATTTTGGTCGTGTATTGTTCCCGTTGTTTGGAAAACAAGAGCATTGTTATGCACAAAAGGACTTTGCATATATTTATATTTTCAGCCAGTTCACTGGCAGTATGAATACGATTAAAATGATTTCGTTATTTTATTTAAATGTTCTCGTAAAATCTACTCTAAGATAGGTGTAGGTGATTTCATGCCAATCTTAGATACTTCATCTTGTAAACTCCGTACCAATTTACTGATCTGTTTATTTCCGATCACATTTCCAGTTCTAATTCTTTCACCGATCTTTAAAAGGTCTGAGCGCTCTTCATCTTTAATCATTTGTACTCGGAGAATGATATTTTAATTATGGTTTGGTACTGTAGATTTTTCCCCTGAATTATTGATTGGCAACAACCCTAACGCTTCACTGTTTAATCCAAAAATGTTATTTTTCATGAAATTCTCAATCATTTTTATTTGTGCAGATTTGATGAATTTATCTTATGTGATAATTGTATCTTGTATTGTTAATTTAATCGCATACGTCCGAAAGCATGTTCACGATTTTGACAAATCTCATTGTTGTTTTCTCAGGTCAGCGTTTAATTAGATTCATACAACCAACCGTTGTGTATTTGCTTCCAATGTACATTCTTGTATTCAGGATGAAAATCGGTTGAAAATTTCATTGACATTCGAACTCTAATTCACGAGAAGGTTGTTTCTCTCGCTCTGTGATATTAATACACATCCTGGCAGAACGCCGTCTAGGCGTTTTTAATATCTGAGTGGTTTTCTTCCACTTACTATGACATTTACCTATCCTGAACATGTCTGCGCTTTCTCTACACACCACCTCTACACACCACGCATCGCTAGCGGGCACTGGGATAACGTTAGCCCGCGGGTTCCGATCCACCGCACCCTTTGTGGATTAATTTGGCATTTCATTGAGTGTTGATTGGACGGGTCGCACGCGGACCTGCCTCGCCCCGCCCTGCCCCGCCGGTGCCTCGGGAGGTAATGCGATTGCTGCGGGCACGCGCCCGCTCGCCGCTGGGCAGGGATGAGTGGGTGGGTGCGGGTGAACGGGTTCAGTGCGCTTCGACTCCCATGGCCCTCGATCTAGGAGAGCGTGAATTTTCAATGACGTCGAACGAATGCGGTACTTGACGGAGTCCGTTTCGGCGACTCGCATTGGATTCCGGCTCCGAGCGGCTGAAGTATGTTCAGGTTTCCAACTGAAAACGCTGCATTGAGGGTAGAATTTCTCGTCCATAGCATATTTGAGGAATCTGCATCCAATGCACTTGACTACTCCAAGTTTTTTTCGGAAATAAGCCAAAATTTCAGGAGAGGCAAATTATCCCATCCGTCATGTTTTTTTATCTATTGAGTGTCTAAATCCAAAACATTGGTAAAAGGTCTACAACAGAAAATTGAATTACGAAATATGATTTTGTAAAGGATGATATATGTATTTAAAAATACTTGAATCCAAAAGGATTTAGTATCACTCTCTGAATAATGTCAAATCGCTTACGTTTAGTGAAATCCGTTCGCCGTACAGATTAATTTCTTTATAGCCCGTGGCCTTGAGAGACCCGTGGTTACGTTAGCTTTTCTCAAGCGTGTCGTAACGGTACGTTGAGTAGTTTGGAACTAGGCGAGTGGCCCCGCCGCAGCTCGGAACCCCTAGCCGCTCTCGAAGGGCCGTTCTATAGGCCTCCGCGGTGCGAGTGGGTGGGCGTGCGGGAGGCGGCCCCTGGCGGCCGCGTGCGGTCGATAACCCGACACCGGCGCAGCCACCGCGCTCGCCACGCCACGCCGCGCCACGCCACGCCGCGCCGCGCCGGCAGACAGGCCGGCTGGCGAGCGAGCGAGCGCGCGGCTGGCGTACCGAACTTGCGGGCGTGGGAAGCAGAGGTGGCTGCAGGGCGAACTCATTTGCTGTCGGCCTGGGAGGCCCGTGGGTGTGACACTGTGACAAGTCTTCTCCATAACAGCTGACTGGGGCCTCTCACCCAAGAAGAAGCGATGTCTGGTATAGTGCTTTGGCATTCTTTAAACGATGATTTGGACTTTGTAAGCAATGCACATCACATTGTGGATTAGATAATTTTCTAGGTGTGACATCTAATTTACTTTATCCATCACGGTTAAATAATATTATTTACCTTGGTTAGTAAAAAAGTGAAACATAACAGAACTATGGTCAGTACGAACACACTGAATTTTGGAAGGACCCCCATCACCTTTCGAAGGGCGAATATACGAAGTTAAACGAATGTTATAATTCATTGTAATTTTTATCAGATGAATAAAGTTTTCTACAATATTCGCATCATAACATCTCGTTGTGTATTGGCTATCAAATGCGAATTCTTTGATATAAAATGTGTGGAGACAGAGGACACGTTTAATACAGTAAATTTGTAATATGAGTTTCAATGAGTGGCCAATAAAATCATTGGCGTCACTGAAGATCGAAAGTGCCCTCCTTATTTTTTGGGGTATTTGGAGTGTGGTGGGGGGACTCTCCAGTATCTGTAACTATACGTTGAATCCCCTTTCACAAGAATTTTCTTCTGATAACGAACAAGAAAGAAACGAGTATTTTTAGTTGCGTAGCTTTGCGAGAAGATTAAAATCGACAAGTAATTATTGTCTTTGCTCAATCATCTCTATTAATAATAAATTCCATAGTTATTATATAAGTTAAATTACCAGTATTTCACAAATATGCATGATAATATAATGTTTCAACCAGTCACTTCATTTTTTTTTTCGTTTAAATGGCTGAAATTATAGTTAGATTTTTAGTTACGCGCGCGTGCGTACGTGGTGTGTGTGTGTGTTTCTTGGAATACAGGAACAATAACGTATCAGTTAATGAAGTACCCTAGAAGACATTTGTAATAAAGCTAAAATTTATATTCCTTCCATTAAACTGTTCGACGTCTTCATGAGTTGGCGTGTAGGTGTTGCCGCATTCCACAAAAACTTACCAGCAATGTGGAAGTAATAATACGTTAAGATAGTGAATTAATTGTTAGTTATTTTGGGCACATAAACGACTAGTCATTATTCCCGTAAGTTTAGTGTAGGTTTTTGCTCGTGTAGTAGTTGTGGTGGTGGTCTTTCCCCACTATATGGCGAGATCCGACGCCAATCTACCGTCGGCTAGCGGGCTTTCCCCCATCCAGGTATCTGCCACCAGCGGGACACCGCCTCAGCCGGGACAAACTCTAAGCTCCCGACCGCTCTCTTGGCATGTGTGGTAGTGTAGTGCATGTTAGCGAAGGTGTGTGTAAGGGGTGAGGATAGAACGAGGAAGAGGAAGATAAGATCGCGTAGGGTCCATGGCCCACTTGTTAGGATACTGCTCCAGAATGTTGCCCAGAATAGCCGGCCGCTAGAATTCTGCTCCATACAGCGACTGAACTTGACCTAACTGGGAAACTAGTGTCGATAATCCGGTCACCGTCGGGACTCGAACCTTGGATTGCAGACTTAGGGGTTGCATTGACATCAGTTGATGCGCTGAGCCATCTCGTCGGGTTTAAGCTATTTTGCAAATGGAATTGAGCCAAGGCATTATTTGATGGTGTCTGTTAGGTATTATATATCTATACTTTAATATGTCATGCTCTTAAGCTCAAAAGCCACTTCGTTCCCTGTATTATTCCATTAGTCTTTTAGAAGGCTTTTTTTCAACAGTTTTGCTTCTCTAATCCGGTTGAGTTGATGTGACGGTTAATGTAACTACTATATAAATTGTTTATGTTTACTTCATAAATAAACTCAGTTATACGGAAAGAAAATTTGTAATTAATTGGCCTCCCACTGTAGATTTTCATCGCCAGAATACGTTTGCATAATTACGTGAGTAAGGTTTTTGTAACGAGATATTCATAATAAAATCAAATACAGTCGAGCCTTGCTAACAATGAACGCATATTACCGAATTTATTAATTATATCATTTCAAGACCACTTGAATTGCCTAGTCTTGAAGACCAAGTATTGAAAATGATTGAGTGAACTAATAACTGTAGAATTACAATGCAGTTGTAGTGGGTAATTTTGGTTAGCAACATGCAATGGTTCTATCGAAAGCATTCGACGTTTCGCGCGACCGAGCGTATCAAGATTAGTGAGTGTGTTTGAACGCAATGTACGGCGATCATCTGAAGTCGTGTGACGTGTCCCTAAAACACACGCACACAACAGTGATCATAATTACATGTGCAGCATTCCATTTGTAAGTTAACGGAGAAGCAGGATATTACTATCAAATAGTGAGCACCCTGCTGAAGGTCTCCTTGTTTAACGGCTGTGTAGCGTCAACTTTCTTTGGGAACGAGTTTAACTTGCTGGAAAAGCGCTCGGTTTTGGTTCGACAAAATGAATGCGTGCTTTATTGTCAAATTAAGAGTGGAGATTTAGAGGACATGAGATCGAGAAGAAGAGTTCCTTCACGTTTGATCTACAGTTCTCACATATTCTTCCGTTAGGGACGTGAAGTATATATTACTCCAACCCAAATGGATCCTCCGTCCCGACAAAACTAAAATAGGAACAGAAACGTTCCCGCCGCGAAGACCAGCAGAAGAAGCATTAAAGTTTGTGAAGCAATCGCAACCACTCATTGTTAGGAGTTAAAGATATGTGATAAGTTTGTCGGAGAGTGACGCGCAGGCGAATTGGAAAGTTGAAAATGTATGGTAATATGTATTGGTTTAAAGAATTTAATGAACTTAAGTTAGAATTTAATAGCCAAAATTGACTCATTTTAATTTTCTACTTTCAGTTTTACATGTGATAAACACGGTTTTGGAATAACATGAACCTTCTGCGAAATTACATCAAGCAAACTGCACTTCTCGTGTGACATGTCCTAAGTACAGAAAGTAATATACAATTTGAGAAACAACAATGCCACAGACCCTCGAGAACTTCATTGCGCCCAAACTTTGACATGATTTCGATTCGTTCAGTACCATTCCTCCAATAACTTGGCTAGCCAAAATGAGAGAGGCCTTTACATCATTCTGGCATCTGCAAACAAACTACATCAACACAACATCTACCATAACAGTGAACCCCCACCTAAATTCACAAAAATAACAATCGTTTACAGAAAAATGTATTAATTTAACTGTATTTTATTTTTACCTGAATATTTCTAGTTCACATTATTAAACGTCGTATAAAAGATAAAGGGTTGGAGGTAACAATGATATAAGGGATATAAAGGAATAGTGCGAAAATATCACTACCTTGAACCTACTCTCCGAAAACATAATTAACTTACTAAAATGTTAATTGGCGACGCTCGCGATTCATGTGAATTGTGCCATCGTTAACAGCTGTCCCTGTGTGCAAGTGAATGTCTTTAGGAAACAACCGCCTCCAGCCCCCAGAAACCGCATCTTAAGTCGAGGTATCGATGCGTGCATCGGGGTTGGAGAGTTATCTCCATATCATTGTCGGTTCAAAACACACTCACTAAAATACCTTGACAGCGCTCGGATCAATAGGATTGCAGCGATAACGAGGATCGAATGCTTCGATAGAAATCATTGCATGTTGCGTTAAACCAACCAATTACCCATCTCACAACTGCATATGGTAAATATCAGCCACGGTTGATTAGTCTCACTCAATTTCATTATATCATATAACCTGGTCTGTACAACACCTAAGAGCAATAATCAAGTGGTCTTGAATTGAAAATTAATACAATTCCAAAACTCCCCGACAGCCCCAACCGCCGCCCGGCGTGGGTAAAATATATGGCGCGCTCCTGTGCGGTGTGTTCCATAGTGTAGTCAAGGCTCTAGCCGGTATTGATATTTAATTATGCAAATATCTCCGTGTAACATTAAAAACTGCCGCCTTCTACTCAAAAACCGTAATTGATTGCAAACGTATTCTGCGGATGGAAATTCTAATGCAGTGTGCTGAAAGAGCCAGAAATTAATTAAAATTTTGCTTGTGATGCCGCCTTACTAAACTCAGAGTTTACTTCATGATAGTAAGACCGCATATCACAGACAAATATTTAGCCCTATATGTAAAGTACATATACGCGTTCAACATCTAACTGCGAAGCCGGATGAATTAGGAGAAGCCAAACTGATTGAAAACAACCACAACACACCCCCTTCTAACCCCCAAGACTAATGGAACAAATTAAAATACACGGGAACGAAGTGGCTTTTGAGAGGGGCGTGATAAGAGAACTTTAACAAAATAATGAACAATTATATAAACAGGGTGAATAAGACGTAGTGATAAAATAGGCCCAACCTAACAGACCACCATCACCCACTATATGCACTTGGGTCGGTCATTATCTCCGAATTTAGCAAAATTAAACGAACTCCTAAACCCCCGGCGAGAGATGATCAGCGCATCAAACTGATGTCAAATGCAAAAGCCCCTAATGTCTTGCGAATCCTAGGCTTCGAGTCCGACCGGGTAAGACCAGGATTTATTCAAACAACATAAGGTTTACGCCAGTTAGGGTCTCAATTGTTCAAGTCGTCTGTTATGGGAGGGCAGAATTCTACCGCGGGTCTGCGGCATATGTGGTTGAGAAAAAACGTGGCAACAATTCTGGAGCTTGTATGGCTCTAACAAGTGGGACACAATGAAGACCGTACGCTGGAATCTAATGATACATAATAAACCATCTTCCTCGGTGTCTACTACGCTACACCCGAAATTACACTATCAACCTTCATGAAAGTTAACACTGCACTTATCACTACTCACCAAACCGATGCCAAGAGATGAGATCGGTCGCGGAGGCTTAGCGTATCACTTTGCTCCCCGGCTAGAAGGCGGTGGGTTCCCGCTGGGGATCCGCGCAGATACAACCTGGCCGACAATGGGTAAAAGACCACGACTAGCCGGACCGGTTAGGAGATTGGCGTCGGAATCTCGCCACAATAGGAAGTGGAGGAAAGATCCAACCTAACCACAAACCTAACTACACGTAGGCAATTAGAAACCTACACATAAACATATACCCGGGAATAGAACCATAACTAGTTCGTTTATGTACCAAAATCCTGAGAGTGCACTGGAAAATAAGAGCAAATTCGTTCAGCTATGCATTGAGGCGTCCATAATAATAATTTACGTTCCACAAATTAGGCTGGGGTAATGTCTCTTGTGGACTATGCAGCCCGAAGGCCACCAAGGATGCCGATGGCAACACACTACATCGGGGCCAAGGATTCTCGTGTTATTAGACGCGGTTCGAAGCAGGGTATTAGATGCGGGAAGCCGGTAAGCTATATAAAATGTTAATTGACCGCACTTGTATATTACCAGAATTTGTCTATCTGGAGTACCAAAGTTAGTGTATACAGGGATTGAACGTATGACAGCCGAGTAGTGCGCGTAGCTTCCACCAAACCTGTCCAGAACCATGATAAACCCTCCTCAATGTGTCTGACACTGCCGCTAGACTACTGCCTTGCACCAGACAAACACACGGAGCACACCACTGATACGCCCCACGCTGGGCCGGCGTAACTAAAAATCTCTATAACTTTCGAGCCCATATTTAAACTTGAAGAACCACAAATGAAGAAAGTTACGAGACTGCAGTGGTTGAAAACATGTATAAACGTTACTATGTTTAAAAGGGCATATTTTATGTGATTATAGAAATAAGCATCCAACGGATATAACTCTGAACAAGGTATACCCAACATATAATAACTATGGACTGATTCCAAAATAGTTGCAAGTGTAACCTCTAATAGATTGGTGAGAATGATTGCGGCATATTTTAGCCCAGGTTGAGCAAAGAGAAGATAAACTTACAACTTGATGTCCGCTGAATGTGTAATCCTCATTATCTCGACCAAAGGCCTTAATCGCATAAACTTCTCTAAAAATTACTCGTTTCTTTCCCATGTGTATTCATGTTATACCAGAAGAAAATTAAATCTTCAGGTGTTGGTAAATAGCGGGAGATTCTTCTATCCGACACAATTTCTATGGTATCATCACGCATAGGTTCGTCGAGTCACCCCCACCACCATCTTCCAAATATCCCACAGAGAAACATAAGCGGAGCACACTTTTTCGATCTTTCCATTAACGTGGGAGACTGGCCAGAAGTAGATTTTATTGTGACCAATATGACCTTAGAAATCACATCGCACTCATTGAAAACTCATATTACAATTCTACTTACGTATTAAACGATAGAGTCGCACTCAAGAGTCTCGCCATCACAATTCGTTATTACTACAAAAAAGAAAATTCGCCCATATATCTTGTCCATTATTATCACCCAATCTCACCTATTGTCGAACCGACGCACCTTTTCATACATCCAATTAACTATTACTCCATAATGTCATGTATGTTCATGCGAACCTTTGCATATAAAGACATGACCAAAAACGTATTTCCGGGTACCGATCGTCGTCAACATAATGAATTCAGTCTCTTTATTACACACAATGATTATCCAAGTTATTAGGCCACTTAATTCTCTTTTCTCAGTCTTTTATCCACTTCTCTCTCTCTTCCGATGCCTTTGGTGTTACATGTCGTGAATGACCGACGTAAGAGATTTAATTGTCGATTGGTAAGTTTTTTATAATCATTAGGTAAAATGAATTAAATTAGTTCTTCCCATATCGCATGGAGCCATGATCAATCTCGTTTAAAGCTGGTGGAGTTGGCTATTCAAAAGCGCACAATGTCGATGTGGTAGAAGATATAAGAAATGTGTGAGAGACGTGAGGTTAACACGTATATAAACAAATACCGAGTAGGAATAAATTGTAAATACTCGAGTTTCACATGTATGTGGCACGATAAATATTAGACTTTCACTGTAAGAGCCAGAAGAAGTGCCTATCTCTTTACTCACGATTTTGGATCCGCGTATTTGGAGTGTGGTGGGGGGAGCGTTCAAGCGCAGTATCTGTAAGATTACTATACGGGATTGGAAAATCCTGGTTCATCACACAGAACTTTTACTTTTTGACTATTTACCGTAACAGGGAAAGAAACGAGATATTTAATTCGTTAGTCTTGCACGTAAGCTGCTGCGCGAGAAGATTAAAGATGCTGACATAAGTATATTATTCTCTTAATGCATCAATCATCTCATATTTAATAATAAATTCCATAAGTTTATTAACAAAATGAGTGATAGAGCCTTAAATTTATTCAGTATCACGCGCAAAATATGCTATTGCTAAGTTATAATGTTTTCAACCGAGTCACTTATATTTTTTTCGTTCTAATCGGCTGAAAATGTATATGTAGATTTCTTGATTGGTTACGCGCGCTGTGCGTAACGTGGTTTGTGTTGGTTTCGGGTGAAAAAATACGAGAACCCAAATGAACGGTATCAAGTTAATTGATAGTACCTGAGAAGTAATCTGTTAAATAAAGCTAAATTTACATGTTCCCTCTCCACTCCAAAGTGTTCGACGTCTTACAGTGCGTGGCGTTAGGTGTTGCCGCTAATCCACAAAAAAAGCCTTGACCAGCAATGTTGGAAGTAATAATACGTTTTAAGAAGTGAATTAATTGTTAGTGATTATTGGCGCAAACCGTAAAAGCGAAACTCATTAATTCCCGTAAGTATTATTGTGTACGCGATTTTATGCTACGATGTATTAGAGTCTGGGTGGGTGTACTCTCCTCCCCACTCCTATGGCGAGATCCGACGCACAACTCTACACAGTCGAATAAATACCTTCAATAACACAAATCTAGCCGAGTCACCGCCACGTCAAAACAAGGCCGAATTGCTAGCGGGCTTTCACCCTGGCATCCAGGTATCTGCCACCAGCGGGACACCGCCTCAGCCGGCGACAAACTCTAAGCTCCGTACCGCTCTACTTGAAACATGATGTGGTAGATGGCTAGTGCATGGCCTCTAGCAAGGTGTGTGCTCACAGGAGGTACGCAGAGATATCCGAACGGGAAGAGGATACGATAAGATCGCGACGAAAACAAATAACGAGTTACATGTTCCAACATATGGTTACAATACAGGAATAAAACAGCTCCAGAAATTGTTACTATGTCGGCCAAAAAATAAGATGCCGGCGTCCTGAAACATTCTGTAATCCTATATACAGCGAACAGGAACTGGAAACCCTATCTGGTATAATCTAAGTGTACGAAGAATTATCCTGGATCCACCTTCGGGGGTAGTACTGCGCCACTAGGATCGAATAACCTTAAAGGGGTTAGCGATTGATTTCAATATCTATGATAGTGCATGGCCGACTGACATCTGCGCCGCAGGCTGTAAAAAGCTAATTTGTGCCGAAATCGCACCTCAGATAGGCCAAAAGGCAAGAGTTATTTGATAAAGCGTGTCCCGTTAGGTATAGATACTCTGACAATAATCGGTGAGTTACCTTAAAATACTTCGGATCAGCTCAATTAAGCATCAGATATAAATGGGCACTTTCGTGTTCCCATGAATATAATCTCCATTAGTCTTTAGAAGGCTTATTTTTCAAATTATCCTCCTATCTAATAATTCCGGGTTGAGTTAGATGTGTCCACAGAAGATATACAAATGCGTAAAACTTTAAACGACCATAAATATAATGTGGTAATGAATGAATATTGTTTTAATTCGAGTAAATAAACTCGAATAGTACGGAAAATTGAAATATTTAATAATGAATTGGAATTTAAACTGGCCGCACTTGTAGATTTACTATCGCCGAGTATATACATATATCCGACAATAAATTAAGTGAGTGATATGTTTTGTTTAAACGAGATAACCTTCATAATAAAAAATTCATATAAAATAAGACAACTAAACAAGGGGTTCACAAGAGCTTGCTAACAAAAATGAAAAACCGCAAAATAAATTAACCGAATTATTAATAATATATTATAATCAAGACCACTCATAAAAATTGACCCTAGTCTTGACCCGACCCAGTGATGAACACAATGAATGAATGAACACTTAAATACACCTATGTAGAATTACAAATAGAACATTCGATAATGAGGAGTAATTTATGTGGTTTAGCCTAATATGCAATGATTCTGTTATGCGAAAAGTCATTTTCGACGTTTCTTCGCAAGCAGATCTTGAAGCGTATCAAAAAGAATTTAGATGAAGTGTGTGATCATCCCTAATTTGAAACGCTAATGTTACCGCCGATCGAGTCATGAGAGTCAGAATTACTTCGGACGTGTCCCTAAACACACATCCGCACATCAAACAGTGAGTTCTATCACCATATTACATCGTGTGCAGCATGGATTCCACTAACTTTGTTAAGTGGTGGAACGTGAGAAAGCATGGGTGTTACATCATTTTATCAAGTGCTTGTCGCACTACGACGTATTTGTGTGAACAGAGTCACGACGTGTATAAAAAATTACGAGAACCAGTGTTAAAATTCACATTTTAATCTAGAACACAAGTTTCACTCCCTAAGATGGGGCCTAAATTCAAAGCTATGCCAATGGTGGATCTGTATGCACCAGAAAAAATATGATAACACTTGCTCTCGACTTATCCACAGTTTTGGGGATATGTAGTGAGGTCCTAGAACGCCAACAGAAATATCAGTTGGGCACGTTTCGATTTTCTGTATTTGTGCTCAATAGTATAATATTCTTCTTCTAGTCCTCCCTAGGAAAACATTACGCTCCTCACATGTGGAGAAGTGTTCTAAAATTGCAGTGATTCGCCCACTATATTTTGCTGAGTTTAATTCACATTCTTTTATTACCAGGACCGGAAACTGAAGTAGCAGACATATATTATAAATGCATGTCAAATGTTCTCTAGAGCGATAGTGTAATTGCGGCATTAACTTAATGTCATTCTCTTACCATTTCCAGTTTCCGATCCAGTAATTTTCACTTAATCTAATGCGCATGCGCGAACGGGCGGAATGTAATTTATGTATCCCTACAGAACTAATGGACTATTGCTTTCAACTAAATTTAAATGTTATCGTGACGTGAAACGTTTGCTGGCCGTGGATTAGTGGTTTCGAAACACGACCTCTCTAATCTGATTATTTACTCGGTTATACAAGTAATTGAAGAACAGTGTAAAAACTTTCATTCCAGTGAGCATTAACTAGTTGCGCATATCTTTCTATTCATTGCAATAATTTGTTGCACCAGTAAGCACACGGAGAGTTCCAGTAATGAACACTGTCTCCAGATAAATAAAAGTTTGAGTATCAGCCGTACACAGTCAAGGAGGACCCGACTTGGCGCTTCAGTCTATCATCTGGAAAGGTCTACTTTGCCCGGATCGATACTGGATTAAATAAGAGTATTGCTGAATTTTTGGAAAACTTTGACGGATACAGCTGAACGGTACGCAATAGTCTCTAGTGATATATAACATAAGTTGTCTCCTTTCAAACCGTAAGTGCATATACTCTTTGGTAAGTGAGCATGCGAATCAAAGCCCCAGAAATAAAACAGGCAGCCCCTCACTGGGAACAACTCTTTCCGCAGCCCAACCTCTCTATGATCATCTCAATACTACTACTCTCTCATCTCTCTCTCTCTCTCTCTCTCTCTCTCTTCTCCTCATCGTCTCATCTGCCTCTCTCACCTAATTAGTAACATCTGCTCAATCTCACAAACTCCTAACAAATCCCTCCTCTTCTCTCTCCGTCTCTCTCTATAACCCTCTCTCTCTCTCTACTCTCTCCTCTCTCATCTGCCTCTCTCTCTACCATCTTGCTCATAATCCTACTGCTTCTCTCCTCTTATCTCTCTCCTTCTCTCTCTCTCTCTCTCTCTCTCTCCTCTCATCTCTCCTCTCTCTCCTCTCTCTCTCTCTCCTCTCTCTGCTCTCTCCTCCTCTCTCTCTTCTTCCTCTCTCTCTCCCTCTCTCTCTCCTCTTCTCTCCTCTCTCTCTCTCCTCTCTCTCTCTCTCCTCTCTCTCTCCTCTCTCTCTCCTCTCTCTCCTCTCTCTCTCTCCTCTCTCTCTCCTCTTCTGCCTCTCTCTTCTCCTCTCTCTTCCTCTCTCTCCTCCTTCCTCCTCTCTTCTCTCTCTCTCTCTCCTCTCTCTCCTTCTCCTCTCCTCTCTCTTCCTCGCTCTCTTCTCTTCTCTCTTCTCTCTCTTCTCTCTCTCTTCTCTCTCTCTTCTCTCTCCTCTTCTCTCTCTCTCTCTCACCTCTTTTCTCTCTCTCTTTTCTCTCACTCTGTCT
>BOPP01000022.1:9822998-9864034 GCA_017312745.1 Gryllus bimaculatus
CACTATGTATGCGCATTCGATATGACGATTTTTAAAAATAGTTTTGCAGCCGTCCTTCACACAATTTCGTCTTCGCCGCCCTGCCCCCTGCCTCGTCCCCGGCCGCTGCTGGCTCCCGCCACCACCCGCAATCCTCTTGGCCTGCTGCAACCCGGCCGCCCTTTTCCACCGCCCCGCGCTACGCCCTTCCCCGCCGCTACCACACTCGCGTTAATCCAGGGCTGCAATTTGGTGTCTTTCACTGCGGTGGTGGCGCGCAGGCGGCTTTTTTATCCACCTTGCGTCCCGGGGGGGGGGGGCAGGGGCGGGGGCGGGGGCCGTGGTGAATCGGAGGAACCGCCGGTCGCAAGAGCTGCCGCCTCCTCCCTAATAGAGCGGATCCTGCGAATTCCCACGGTTGGCTTTTTGAGCCTTCGTCGCCGGTGGCGTCGCCGCGCGCGCGAGAGACGCCGCCGACGGAACAGCACCCGGCAAGAAGGAACGCAAGGAGGGGTCGGAGGCGCGGCTGACAAGAACATTAACGGGCGCAACAGGTGACTGTAGCAGGTGCGCCTTTTGGCGCCTGCGTCGAGCATGAGAGGTCCGGTGGAACATGTATAGCGGGGACAAAATCCTTATCGCTCGTATTCGTTCTTTCATTTCGTTACGCTCACATCTCGAATTATGCGAAAGTAGTCAGTTTTTGTTATCTGGAACTTAATGAGCAGTATTAGCTGTTTAACGTGGAAATGTATTAAGCTATTGATATCTTGAATAGACAATTTCAAAAAATGCCAGAGATAACGAATAGTTATATTTTAATTTAGCGCTCTTGGAGAGTTAGTGCTAAGTTGAGATATATTGGTATTTCTGGTTCTCGAAGGACATTAAATCTTACCGATTTATTTTTTTTTTATTTCAAGGATTTCCACTTCTCTAAATTCGATACTACCTATATATTTTTGGAGAAATAAAAGAGTATATTAATATATCACTTGCTTTAGCAAAACGTTGTTCTTCACATATGTTTTTTATTTTGTTATGTAATTAAAAGGTACATTTTGTAATCGAGGCTCAAAATCGAGATAACATACGCATTTCCACATTTTAAATGCACAATTACTACCATGTATGCGGAAGACCGGTCAGGAGCTTGAGTTTGTCCGGTTGGGGCAGTAATTCCGCTGGTGGAGATTACCTGATCAACTGAAACAACTCCGCTATACTGATTTAGGTTGGCGCCGGGGAGTGTGGAGTATCGCAATAGCGGGGGGAGATCTAGCCCGCATCCTCACGAGAAGCATGCACTAAGACCATATAAGGGACTAATGACCTTGCCGCTGACACAACCGACATCCACTAATCTCTAACGATCAAATCATTCAGTGGACATTTCTGATCACCGCTTTTTCGTTTCGAAATCCACTGTTCCGGAGGGCCTCCAACTGTCGTCACTGCCACCGCATTGGCAACACGCAGACAGCAGGCTAGCGGCGGCGGCGGCGGCGGCGGCGGCGCAGCGAGGGTGCTCTCCGAAAATCTAGGCGGGCGTCGAATGGGCTCCCATAAAAGGTAGCGTAGCGGCGCCGCGGGGTACGGCAGGATGCGTTGTGCAAATGGCTGTCCGTACTGTCGTCCGCGCTGCTCACTCCCACTGGCCGCGTCTCGCTCCCGCGCTTCGCGCCGTCGACGGACGGCTGGACAGGGTTTCTCCCCCAGGTGGCCGTCGCGAGAGCAGCGGCGGGCGCTGGCGCGCGCCTGGACGCGACGACACCCGGAATGCGCCGCGCTCCGCTTTCAGCCGCCGCGCTCTCTCTCTCCAAACGACTCTTACGGCGCGCGAATCTCTCGATGTCGCACGTAATTGGCCAGCGCGAGGCGAGGCGCGCGTGAAGGCAGATGTCGGCGGTGTATCGCTGATTGCCTCTCGCCCGTTGCAGTTTCGCAGAACAGTCGCCGTATATCAGGGCGCGGCTTTTCTCGAGAGATTAATGGCGTGCGCTGGGCGTGCAATCGATCCATGGTCAACTGCTTAAGGGAGGGCAGGTATTTTTGTTTGTGTAAAAAGTTTTATTTCCCCTGAATTGTCAATTATCTCTTCAAATGTCCACCATAATATTCAAAGTGCTTTATATTACTTTTGTGTATATACATTACACAATATCGTTTTCTGTTTGTTAGAGATTAATAAGGCTTGGATCAGACTTTCGCAGGATTAATTCGGGAGTATTGTGCGTGCGATCATATAGGTTCCCCGTTTCTTGCATTTGCCTCTGCGTTGGGGTTATGATATGTTAGCAAATTGTTGCTTTTGAACTGTGTGTTTCCTATTGTTTGCTCATGTGAGGGTAAAATGTTGACACTCTGGCTTGTTTCCATTATAATTTGGTTCATTGTCAAGTTCCCCATTCTGTGGGACATTAAGCGAATTAGTGGGTGGGTCGACTGAGATCGATGTTAGTCTGATATCTTTTACATGTAATCTTGTTATGTGAGCAAGAGTTACTATCTTTAGGGCATAACTCAAATTTTCCTGTCACAACGAAAATTGCTTAATGCAAAAGTGTATGTACGCGTCTGATTGGACTTCTTTCACTGAAGCAATTGGACTTGTTTTCTTTACACTCCATTTCCTCTCTAGTGACTGTAGGCGCCTTGCTTCAACGGTGTAGGAAGACAAAGGAGGAACTAAACTTGAGCAAAGACGTGAAGGGGACAGTGGGACAGAATGTAATATCGTCGCATTTATAGCTCTTGTCAGCGGATGTGAGCTGCTTATATTTTTTTTGAGGAATTCTTATGAGGGTTATGGTTTTATTACGTCTCTCCTTGTGGAATCTTTGTTACATGATAATAATTGAATTGATGGGAATCGTACTCGGGGTTGTCTGTAGACACGGCTTATACGAGCAATGCCGAAATGTCACAGTAAGGTTCAATATGAACAAAATTGAAAATAAATAAAAGAATCATCTCTCAGATAAACATATTATGCTAACTGTGAAAGAATGGTTTTAATTTATGACCTAAAAAAAACAAGAAAATCGTGTAATTTCTCCTAAGAAAACACCCTGAGCTTATCATAACAGCTGTGAAATATATTTCATGTTCAATTTTCCATTACGCCCGAGTTCCAGTGTGCAGTCTTTATAAGGAAATTAAATTCAATCTCACACTCAGCACTCCTTTAGGGTATAAGTCCTCATGTTCTCATTTTTCGCCTGTCAGTGGCGCTTGTTCGACTTCTCAAAGGTTCCGCATCGGGTGGGCTCTTCTCTTCATGCAACGAATTGTGTACTTTGTAAACTTGTCGTGCCAATCCGAGTACTGCTGCAACAGGAGTTCTCGTAATTTTGCTGCGCCGCGACGCATGTCACGACATGGCTAGCGGTTACACACGTCATCTCCGACGCGATTGTTTGGGCACTTTCATTATTTCCGTTGATGGTGTGTATATTCATGCAGAAATTGGCAAAATTATTACTTTTTATTTTTTCACTATATATACTGCCATCCAGTTTTCAGTTTCCAAGAGGAAAGAAAATGATCTGTCTCGCACAACACTTCGCAACCAGCACTTCCTGCATTCATCTAATTGCTGATATTTTGTTATGCTTATTGTGAACTGCGCAACTTTTTCTCATTGCGCAGTATAAGGGAGTGCAATATTCTTGACATGCCCTAACTTCAATAAGAATATTTTTCTCCTATCATGCTTGAAAAGTTGTTTTTTTTCTTTTATGTTTTTTTGTCACTGGTGGGTGGGGGTACTTAACGAATCACGCACAACTATTCACTCAGCTTTGCTCTTTAACATTATTACATACAAATCCGAATCAGACCTCCCAGCATTCTTAACGGCCTTCGAAGCTAGATAGGAGTGTTTGAGAGCTTTCATTGCTTCAGTACTGTTGCGATAGTCGTCTGCCGTTTCGCCCCCTAAAGACTCTCTGGGCCCATAGAAAGATTGTGGTAATCTCTATGAAGAGCTTATATATTTGCGGTTTATGTGTTTTCATTGAAATTGAGTTTCCACTAGATCTAGTATATTCAATCAACACGGACCAACGCGCTGCGCTGGTCTGGGGGCCTGCGTCGCAATGCCGGTGCTCTTCTCTTTCGCCCGGGGGAATGGTGGGTTCTGGAGTCTCTCACTCTGTGTGAGAATAAAATGATCGACATCGTTCAGTATTCAGATTATTGTGAGCTCGAACTTTGTAACTTCTTTTACGAACCAAAAAACTAGTTTGAACATAAATGAGGAGAAAATTGGGTTTTCAAAAAATCCTAGATTAACTTTTGCTATCAGGGCTTCTGGTCGCAAAGTCAAAAGAAGACTGTAATACCAGATCATTTCCAGATTTACTTTCGCTAGAGCGACAAACGAAATCCATTCTGCTGGCTTTGTTGACTAGAGTAGCATATTCTCCTATTTAAGAGATGTGTTCAGATTGGGAGGCCCAGGATTCGAAAGCTTCAGTTTTGGTTTATGCTCTCGTCACCTTTGAGAGTGATAAACCATACGAGACTTTAAAATGTATTGGTGAAGAATGTATCCTCCACTCAGTTTGAAGTGAAAAACAGTGTCTCGGGGAAATTAATTAATTAAGTATTCTACCTTCCGCAATTAAACTGCTTATTTAGTTAGTATCTCCGGACAAAAAAAGAAACTTTCAACGTTGTATTGGCCCTATTTAGTAGACTATGCCCAAAGGCCTACTACTCGAGGCAATTTCGGAATGACAATGAAGCACTTTTATTGTTAAAAAAAATCGACTAAGCCTCATGAAACTGTAAACGTCATTAAGAAACATCGATCAACGCTGACAGTTATAGCTTCAAGTTCTTTTCATTTCTTTCAGCAAAGTGAGTGGAGAGACGGCTAGTCGCCATATTTCGAATAAACTTCTGTATTTACCTGTTTTTTGATGCTGAATCTTCTTGTAGATGGCTAGAGGTAAGACATGCATGTTGTCCCACAGCGTGCGCATTTTGGATTATCTCTGTTCTCCATTCCAAAATAAAACAGTTACTTCGACATGAAATCGAAAAATTCGAGATTTATCTACCTACAGGGTATTTTCGCTACAAGGTTTTATCTTCATCTGCCGAGTTAATAATTCTGCTTGGTTACCAGTTTTCCTGGTGCGCTTGATTTTGCAGTTCAGCTTCCGCATACTTCCCGCCTGTTCGCACGAAACATCCGTAATGAACGCTCAGCAGTTGTTAATAATCTTCATTTTATGGCATGAACATATTAATCTTAGATTAATAACACATGTAATTACGATGTTTCATTCTATTTTTTGTACAATATCATATACTCACTCTAAACCGGTATGCTAAAAAAGGAATTGCTTTAATCAATGAAAGCCTAATTCAACGCATTTTTTCTGCCAATTGTTTGCTCTACTTTTTTATCGTTATTAAGCTTCTTAACAACGCCATTAACGTTTTCAATGCACCGCAAGTACAACAAAAGTGTGATTTTCAAAATTAGAAGTTTCAAGCTGCTCTTGCGGCGTATGTGCACTTTGACTTACATGTTCATCATTACAATCCGCTCACTTTATGTAAGAGTCATACGTCTTTTTTCTAAGTAGATATGTATAGGTGGTTTGTGGAAAGAATACCTGATAAATTTTGCAATTGAAAAGTATTTTCGTGCTTCTTAAAAAAACATCTCGCGGGGATCACCACCCGCCCCCTTCTTTGTTGATTTCAATTTCATGATAAAACTAAATAAAAAATCTTTTATTAATACTGGCACTCTGCTACGCTAGATAACACAACATTGAAAATATTTAGATGTTTCCAGTTGTCGTACCAATAAATCCAATGTTATGCGAATGGGTAGAAAGGCTCTATGCATTTGTTCGATAATGACAGAGATGCGATCTTACTTCTCTGAAAAGAATGTGGTTGACCTATTATTGTTCTAGCCGATGGCAGCTCTCGCTGCTCAGCTGTTTATTTTAACAACTGGGTAATAATTTATAAATTAGAAAAGTATTTACTTTCATTGTCCGTGAGTTTCTTCATATTTACAGAACAAATTCAACAATGCTCAAATCGGTAGAAGAACTAATCTTTCGTCTAATAACCCTGTATATATACATATTGATTACTAGCGTGAAACATATATACTTGATAACACTCGAACTATATAAGTTTTGTCGCAAAGAAATCAATCGTATATTGCCCGGCACATAAAATGTGGGCAGATTTGTGGCTTGATCACGTGGTGATGTCGGATTCTCGCGGAGGGCGAGATCGCTCGGCCTCCAGCCCACTGCCCCGCTCCACATCATCACTTGGCGGTACATGCTTTTCTGGCACTTTCTTTTCCATTCTTTTTAGGGGAGGCTTTATTCAATGTATATCTTAAACAGGGTTGGAGATATACAGGCAAGCTGTGCCGTAATCAATTTGGTGGTGGGAGATATGCCCCATGATTTAGAGACTAGTATAGGAATAATTAAAGGTAAAACACAGTATAAGTGTTTGGGAGTCACACTAACAGCAGATGGTAGAGACGGTCAGGATGTGTAAAATAAAACTATAAGAGGGAAAATAGCCACAAGACAGTTGAACTGAGTGCTATGGAACTCAATTTCAATGAAAACACATAAACGCATATATAGCTCCTTCATAGAGAATACCACACTCTATGGGGCAGAAGTCTGGACACTATCAAAAGAATTGAAAAACAAATTCCAATCAACAGAAATGATGTTCTGGCGAAAATGTTGTAAACTTTCTCTGTTAGATAAAATAAAAAATGATGAAATAAGAAATAAAATGAAAGTGCAAACAACCTTGAACGAGACGATCGAAATGAGACAACTAAAATTGTATGGACATATGAGAAGGTTGAAATCGGATAGAATTCCTCAAAAAGTTTGGGAGTGGATAGCAAATCGAAGAAGATACAGGGGAAGACCGAGAAGAACATGGAACATGGCCATAACTGAAGCCACGGAAAAAGAAATGGACGAAAACGATGTATACGTATGGGATAAGGAGACATGGAAATTGGGATGCGGAAAACTGTCAAGGCTGTAAAAAAACTGCTAAATAGATAGATAGATTTTACTGTAGAGGGTTCTTCTGGGATATTGCTTCAAGAACAGTTAAATTGCAATGAACTCGATGCTTGGTTTAATTTAAATATATATGTTGATATAACCAAAAGCCTTTTCCGGTTATGTACGTTTGGCTCAAAAGCAACGGGAGTTGAAAGACAGGGAAAATATTTAAAATTCTGAGGTTTACAAAACAAAGCCGACCCTTCAATTATTCTGTGAAAATTAAGGAAGGGCATTGCGCAAAAAGTAAACACAGCCGGATACTCTCTTGGGAAAACTATCCACACCATTCGGAAGTAAGGATAAGTGAACAGGCTTGCGCGCTCGGACACGGGGAAGAGTAAAGGTCTTACGCCACGCCTTCGCAAGGTGCGCACACGCATCTGCAGGGGTACTAATGGGCCTGCTAATCTGTAACCCTTTCGTGACCAGTGGGACATATAATCCAAATGATACATATTAGTGCATACTCTGTTGCTGCATTCCGCACTCTTATGAAGAGTGTGTGTAGCTGCAATCTAATCCTCGGTTACGACTGATTCCAAGAGTTGTGTGTTTTATTGTCACTGTTTCCAGAAGGTGCATATTGGGTTCCTCGTTTTGGAGAGTTTTAATTTTTCCTGTGAGTTTTATTTTGTTGTAAGGTTTCTTTTGTTTTCAATTATGTAGTTAATTATATTGATTGCTAAAATTATTTTTCAAATGCGCTATTACAAGTGATTTTTTATTATTTTTATTTTTTTCCAAAGTAACTTATTATATCTCTGCTTTTCCAATTTTTTTAAAAAGTAAATGTAATTATTATTACTTTTTTATTATTTATTATTATTTACATTTTTTATTATTAGGGGGAAGATTTTAATGAAATGTCATTTTTTCTTTTCTCTTTATGATAATGCCGTTTAGTATAGAACTTCATTTTATCCAATGACAAAACAAAATAACCCATTTTTATTGTTTTGTTTTGGCATTTTTGGTTGATTTCGATTAATAAGACATTTTGTACTTCTTATTTAATTTTTAAATCATTTTCGCTGATTTCATCGATTTTATTCGTAATTGCTTCTAACAATATTTATGAAGGACAACAAATATTCACTAAATTTTTGAGTAGTCTACTCAATTTCTTCTCTCATATATTGTAATGTTAGCCGTTGTATTATGTGATCTAAGGTTCGTGTGACGTCTATCGGCTTCATTCTTAGTTCAGCCGATTTCGCGATAAATAAAGGTCGAGATTTTCTTTTAAAGAACAGTCCAAACTAAACGATTGCAAACTGAGTTCACTTGAACAAACGGAAGAATCCTGCATTACCTCAGTAACATATTAAACAGCTTGAGTTGTTCATCTGAAGTGGTTTTGATCAAACAATTTTGGGGCATTTTTGAAGTATTTTAAGATCATTTTATTGATCATTTTAGGCAATGTTTTAGCTCATCAAAATCCGCTCCTCTTCATTATTATATTGTTCCGTAATTAAAAGTATAGGGGAAAAATAATTTCTTTCTCCGTGTTATTATTTTCCGGAAAGACCATTGGAACGGATGTCCCACTAACAATTTCTACAGCACTAAACAATTAACAAAACGTTTCAGTAATCAATAATGAAATAGTTACTAAAAAAATAACTGAAATACAAAGTTGGTCTAAAAAAATTCCGAAAAAAAAATAATAAATCGGTCATGAAAGGGGTAAATTCTGCATTATTATGGTTACAGAATAAGAAATCAACTGGCACACATCTTAGAATTTGACATTGTTACGAATTTCAATAATTATTGGATTAATATGTGCACGTTTTTTTAGCGAATGTTCACGTTACTTTTAAAGCTATCCAGTAAACCATGGAAGGATCGTATTGCCATTTAAAATTTGAAGATGCCCGTGCTTGATGTAAATGCTTTGCGATTTTGAATTTGATGTATCAGTATATGATGACTTCGGATGTGAAAAATAAACGTTATACTTTTTTTAATCTCAGATAAGACAGAGGTTGTTTCTTGTGTATAATTCACAGTACTATTATCACATTCAAAAATGACATGGGACGTTACGTTTACGTGGCATATATGTATTGGCAAATTATTATATTGCCCGTGCAATTGCAGTGCATCTTCATATTTGGATGTAATAAACCCTGGGTTTTATTACGGAGGTTTCAATCAATTGCGGATATAAATTGAGCCCGTGGAGCCTCATGGTTTCTCAAACCAATATTTTGTGTAATTTTACTCATGTTATCTTCAATAATCATCACGTGTAGATGTCATCGCATCCTAAGCAATATTTTCATTATGAATATGCTTCCAAGCTCGGATTTAAATCCTTCACCCCTCCCTTGAATTCTCTCTGGATACTCCTGGAAGTGCCAATTCCAAGTGAGACTGAGGGATTTTAAAGTACCCCCCACTCATCCAAGAAAATTGAATTACATTACGTTTTTAATACAACTTAATAATTTTGGAATATTTTTGTTATTGTTTGGGTCTAATGTTAAGGGATTGTAAAATAGCTATGTTTTCAGTAATTAATATACTTAGTAAACTATAATTAATTATAATTAATTCAAAAAATAATAAAAACACTTAACTTATGTTTTTCCCTGACTGTTTTTGGAGCACAAAACTCACTATATTTGACCATTTTTAACTTCATCGAACGTTGAGAGGCCTGTTTACATGGTTTGAATTTTGACAACGCCTTACTTCTTTCTTTTCCGTGCCGTCCTTCTTATCCTTCTTTCTTGCTCGCGGTAGAGTGTCGCTGCCTCCAACCCCCCACCCGCGTCGTCCCTGCGAGCGCCGGCGCCGGCGCCAGCGCAGAGCAGACGGCGTAGACAATGCGGCGCCGTGCGGCATTCGCTTCTGGGGATCAAAGGCGCCTCCGCCGCTGCACTTCCCGGTATTAAGATGCGTTTCCATCTGCGCGGATGGCCGCCCGCACAGACTCTTCCGCCTCCCGGACCATCGGCGGTCATCGCTCGCGTTGGAAAAACAATGCGGTTTAAGTATGTGATTTTAGCCCGGAACCTTGTGGAGTATTGTCCTCATACTCTTAAAGAGTTGTGGAGAAGAGATCGTTGTCGTGCACAAGCGGTGTTGTTGATTTCGAGCTTATTTTCGGATCGTCGATCATGATTCGAACGCAAATATTTCAAAAGTTTACCCAGCGGTAAACAGTGTGGCCTATTTCTACAGAGAGTTTGTCATGTAATACGTAGAAAATTTATGAATGTTGTGATCATTTCAGAATTATTTGTTGATTTAACTATAAATAAAATAATTGTAGATGATAGTTACGGAATTTCATTTGCATTTCGATGTTTTTAAATTTTCACCGTGCGAGGGTTATTGCAGTTTATTGAAAAAAGACACAAACATTCAAAGGAAGAAATAGGAAATGTTTCTTGAGTGTCACTGTGATGCATACAAACTATTTTGTGCACTCGGAACGAGTTCATTGTTAAAACGTTCATGGGTTCCGAATGCTCCTTTCAGGGTTCTCAGTTTGCAGAATTGTACAAAAGTCCATGACTTTCACAAGAGTGAAGTGTTATGAGGGCCATGTTTGCACACTGTGGGAAAACAGCTTCCTTCCATACATTTGCAATTCGAGTGACGATTCAAAATGATTCGGGAGTACTTAATTCAAAACTAAGGCGTACATTAAGAAAACTGTGAAGAAACTTCCATTGTAATGAAAAATATATATTTAATAATAAAGAACTTTGTAAATATATGTAAAAGTATTATGTGTAATATATTACAAATTATGTCAAATAATACATGAAGCTGTTTTTTGTATGAGTAATACTGTAAATTACCATGATATTGGGGTGTGTGCAATTGCAACACAAAAACCTATGTCGAAGGTTCACTAGACGTAACATTTTGAAATATTTGGTTACACTGGCCATCACATAACGCGGTAATTCCTTAATTTGTTTGCACACATTGTCGCAAGACTTTGTAATTCATTCCACCACATCTTCAAAAACTTCAGACTATATCCAATGTAACATGACTTTGCAATTCCTTTCTTGATTCTTTCCGCGAACTTCGTACCTCTGCCTTTAAAAGTAGCAACGCTGTTCCCCAAAAGAGCTGTAATGAAATAAAATGCAGATGCTCGTCGTGGTCGTCTTGTTCCTCGCGTGCTTGTTCCCCTTCAACGGTGCTGTACCACCGCTGCCACTCAAGTTGATACCGCCTTGTGCGACGCGTCTTTTGTTCGGGGAGACGAACTTGCTCTTACGTTTCGCTTGGTTTTTCTATCGTCTTTTGTCCTGCTCTTTTTGTTACATTTTTTTTTCTTCCTTCGTATTACGTTCGTGCATTCTGTGCCCCTCTCGCTCTATTAACTTGTTTGAAGAGAAGCCCGAGGGTGACAGGACCATTTTATTTGATTAATTTTGATCAGTTGGGACAGAAGGAAGGGACAGCGTTATTTTAATTTTAATTTTCATTCAGTGCGGGAACGTGCACCTGCAAGCTTTCATTTCAGATCAGATTGCGCAGTAACGATGCTATTTCATTATCAAGTCATCTGTTTTTAGCGCTTGAATATTTAAAAAAAAATCTCGTCGTTGATTCGAACATCATATCCTTCCGTAACGTGCGTAGACGATACGCGTTCCTTTATTACTTTCTTACTCTTACGTTCGCGATTGTCGGTGATGAAAAGGCGTACAGACTGCTTTTCTTGGAGAACATTTTTACATCTGTTTGTACTTCGGGTGATTGTGTTTATAATTGTAGTTTTATTGGTATCGAAAATTTGCAAGCCGTATAACTGAACGTAATACTTTTTCTTTGTTATGTAAGGTTGCATCAATATCTTGGTCATCAGCGACCACTATTGCTTTTAACGGTATGGTAACTGTGGAGACATGAAATGGTGATAATAGGGGGAGAAAGGACAACTACGCCCGCAGAGGGACTCGACCCCGCGAGCCTTCGGTCCAAGATCGCTACGTCCCAACTGCCTTAAATATCTCGGCCACCGGCACCGGTGTAATGATGTACATTTCCCCCAATTTTGAAAATTCTTTGACACCCGTGGGATTATGTCTCGCGCTGAGAAGCGGAGGCAGGGGCCGGCGCGCCAGCCATTAGGAAACCGCACCGCCCGAGGGGAGGGCGTTTGGAGGCTGTGCGTATTAATTGAGCCTTCGCTGCACATTATGCGTGCGCGGCCCGCTGATTGGAAGATTGCCGGGCGGCGGCGGCGACCGGCCCCCGGCCCCCTCCCGCGCCTGCCGCCCGTGGGAGCGCTCGCCCAGCCGCCCTTCACATTCCCATTCCTCTTCTCCTTCCCTTTCGCTGCCGCACCCCACCTCGCCCACCCTTTTTTGTTTTGTTCGCGAAGGCATTCAATTGGAGAGGAAATATCATGATTCGTGTCGTCTGGAATATCTCCTCAAATTGCGTATGTGAGATTAGGGCCTTGACTGATTTGAAGAATAAATATATAACCATCCCTCAGTTTAGGTTCCATTTTGGTGTTACTTTGTTCTGGCAGTTATATTCTGACGTTCTGCCTCTATTTTCGCCATGTGTTTGCCGATCTTAAGTGTGATTTCATAGCCACCGAAAGCGATCGTAAATAAAAATCTTCTGACTAACATTCTTCGATCTGAAAAGTTGTAACTGGAATGGATGTGATGTTCAATTTAAAACTACTGTAAATAATTTTAAGTATTCTTGGCCATCGATTATAAACTACGGAATTAATAAATATTTTTCTCTTTGCGCGTTTATGATTTCTCAAATACAAAATTATTCTAGTGTGCAATGGCAATTGTAGACGTCTGAAATGTAAATTAGGACTAGATAAGTTGTTAACAAGAATGAAAAAATAGAAAAAAATGGTAAATCGCATGCTAGTTAATGTAAATATGCTGTGTCGACACAAGTTTCCAATTATTTTAAACCACTTTTTTCAGCCATTTCTGTTTTCCTATTATGTTTCTGAATACGGGGCCAAGTAAATTGCAACAGCAAAATACAACAGCTAAATTTGAATAAATTTATTATCAAATAATTAAGAAGTGTTTGTCACGAAACACAATGCGGGGTCAAATATCAGGCTTCCTCTGACCTTTTTCTGTTATCTAAAATATATTATGGAAGTTTCGAAAGCTGAGACTGGCTGTTTGGAGATAACGCTGTTGAACGTCGCGCCCATGACCTAGCGCGTTGAAGCGGCTGGCGTCTTCCTTCTGTTGTATTTGTGATTCTCGTGTTATCCCTCGGAGATCGAGTAAACAGCGCACTCGGTCAGGGCGCGTTGATTGCGTCTCCGCCCGCGGGTCGGAAAGGGGCTGGCGGTGGCGAGGGCGGGGGCAACGAGGGAGGAGGCGAACGCTCCCTGTTAAAGCGAGAGCGCGCGGACGCAGGTTCAGACGAACGAGGCGAAATGATCTCTCCGCAGCCGGGAAGAGGAATCGAATTATCGATGCAGATCCTATACCCAGGCAAGTTATCGTATTGTAAAATACGGGTTAATTTGTGATGCAGGATTTGTGTGATTATGCGTATGGGACTTTATTTTCTTGCAATGTAAATAGTTTTCTATGATCTCGTGTAAATGTTGGTACGGTCGTCACGTTCTTTATTTTTTAACAGATCCCCATTGGCATCGTTTCATAGCGGTAGTTAGGATTTGGAAGCACCGTGATTTCGTGGAAATGCCATTTGATCATCCTGTTGGGACGCTAGTGGAAGTGGGTGAGGATTTCTTAAATATAAGTTAGCAGCTCTTGGTCGAACTCTCCCCCGGCCTCGTCGCCTCGAACCACGACGATAACCTCTCGACTTCCGCTCTCCCAATCCTCCCCACCAAACCTTCCTTCCCTCTTTCTGTCCCTCTCCTCGCCCATCTCTCGCTCCCCCGTCTCCTCGCCTCGCTCTCGCTTTCTCCCTTTCTCTGTTTCTCTCTTCGCCTGGCCACCGCTCTCCGACCCCCGCCCGAACTCCCGCATGCAATATCGTAAAGTACTTCCACTATCTGGGGGCCTTAATTATGGCAATCATTAAGCAAAGGGTGTCGTGTCCTCGTCTTCTGCTTTCGAGGAGGCTTAGGATAAGAATCAGGGTCTTTGGAAGCCATTACGGGGAAGGATGGCGGGTGGCGACGGAAGGGGTTGGCGTCAGTGCGTGGGCGAGGGCAACGGCGGCGCCGGCCGCTGCGCCCAAATTAGGCGCTCTTAAACGCGCGACCCGCCGTATTAATCATTCCAGATTATGTTCTTAACTCCCGAGTTGTAAATTGTTGAGACGAGCGTTTTGAAATAGCAGAACGGAGAAAAGATTTCAACGAGCTTCAAGAGTTTCCGACTGGAAGTGAATGGTGTAGTTGCTGCGAGGAGGCACGTTTCCAAGCTGGGCGCTTAAGAACTCTGCTGGACGGGCTGGTGGATTCACTGTATGCAAAGCCTTTAGTATATTTGTTTCCTGTGTCATTTCGGTCTTGGTATTTTATGAGGGTAGAGTAATATGTACTAGATTAATAATTTGATCCTCTGTGAATGAAAGATGGTGTCTTCATTAATGTAGTGTTTTCCTTTGGTGACAAGGTAATATCAGGCGCGGTGATAATATAGAAAACGCTGCATAGAAATAAAAGTTAAAGGTAAAACGCAGTTATTGAGATCATTGTTTTTCAGAGAAGCACGTTTATGCAATGCATTGATTCAGCCAGTTAACCATGGGAAAGCGTGGTATTTTTTATCGACGGTCGATTGTGGTGGACTCGACTGAGACTCTGTAAAGTGGATTCCCTACATTTCCAGAAAGTCAGGAGTCATATTATACCCCACTTAATTTAAAAGTCGTTTTCGTGTGTCCAAGATAATGCTGCTTATTCACGTATTTGTCGATTGCCTCGACCTGGACCCAAACAGGGCCGCGGGCGCAATAGATCAGGTGCCTATCGGATCGCGTCCCGCCAAAGGCAACTGGTCCTCGCACCGCCTCATCTTTGTTTCTCGCCGTGCCGAATGGAAGCTGGCCTGGGGCGTTGTAATTTTCCGCGATGTTATCGTGCATTCACGTCAGCGTGACAGAGGTATACATCGCGGCACAAAAACGGTTTATAAATCCAGGAGTAGATACGCGAACGGGCGACAGCGAGAGTAGGGGACCAAGGGACTTGCGCTGCAGGAACAGTCGCCCCCGCAAGCCATGTTATCAGGGTAAGAGCAGGCATTGAGTGTTCGCTGCTCGTCCCCCGTGGTCAGGTGCACCTTTATTCACTTTCTATTTCTTTTTTGTCTATTATTGCTATTCCTCCGAATTCTTCTTCCTCTATCTTGTTTCCCATTTTTAGTGTTGTTTTTTTTCATTTGGCTTTTGCACCTTTTAGTTTTGTTCGTCCTGCTTCCTTTTTGCTTTTACATTCTCGTATATGTGGTTCAGAGAGGATTGGCAATGCACATTTGGGGGCGCGGATGCGCAGTCACTCACTCACAGTCTGTATGTCAGCATTACGAGTGTATAATCGTACTCAGTACCAAAATGAATATTCCCCGATCGATATCGTGGCCCTTCAAGTTTAAAACGGATCTTTCAATTTTTGATGGTCCAAGCAAGATAAAAGTACATGGACACATGAAGCCTCAAGGACATTTTCAAAATTTTGTCAAAAACTCCTCCAAATCGTTCTTGTCTTTAAATTTTACTTCGAATAGAGGAATGTACACTTCGAGCTTTAAATATTGTAATGCTCGGTTTTGTTTTTCTAATACACATTTCGCGTAATTTTAGTAAAATGAAACTTTTTTAAAAAGTCAACGAGATATTTTCAAAAAAGTGCTCCAATATTTTTTTATTTTATTTTTTGCTTGAATAGAGAAAAGTTTGCTTAATAATGTGTCAGATTAGTCGGATATAAAGAATATTCAAGTTGAAATCTAGCGAGGCTAAATATTTTCGTTGTTTGAAAACATTCCCACAGGCATGATGCGATTCTTAAGTGAAGTAAGTTATCCCTGGCTGTTTAGAATATGTTCCAATCTGGTACAAGTATGCGAAATGTTCACACGGAATTCTAGTCTTAGTGTGCTGAACAACCAGTATTAGGCAATTTGTCTGTGCATTTGTATGTTCATACTCTTTGCTAATTTGTGTTGTCATTTTGTGAAAATCCGACAGTCACCGCACAAACAACATATACACACAAGTTATATTAAAAAATAATGTAATTCATTCATTGTACATTAAAGTATGTCAAAAATTAATCCGAATTGAGTTATTTTGCATTAAGAAGAAGAAGCACATTTAACTCCTTAGAAAATGAACGGAACAATTTCTATATTCATTTTATTAAAACGTTTTATAGTTATAAGATTGTGTAAAAAAAAGGTAAGATTTATAAAAAAAATAGTAGATTGCTATGGTTCGATTTTATTTGAAGGCGTTTATTGAGAGTGTAATCTTCGGAATACTAAACGTTTGTAATTTAGAAGAAATTGCAGAAGCCGATTTGTTTTATACACATTAGATGCTGAGAATTTATGTAACATGGGTATCTTTGGGAGGCGTACTTCGACCACTCGTGTCAAAGACAAATCTGAGCAGCATAAACAGAAGAAAGTTTCATATTCATAAACCTGTGTTGCTCCCTCTGGACTAGTGTGGTCGGAAGGAACTACAATTACAATGTCCCGGAAGAAGAAAGAACGAATAGGAGGAAGCTGCTATCAGAGCCCCTCGCATGGTCCGTGTGGTTTCCTGCATCGAGACTAAAATTAGCTGCGGGGGTGTAGTAAAATTGTCGTGACCAGCTGAGTCAATTGTTCTGCAAGCCTTCTCTTCCGGCGTGTCGTTCGCCATGAGCCCCAACGGCCCTCCGCGTCACGCTCTGCGCCGCGTCGCCGCGCTTCGCCTCTCCCTGCGTCACGCCTCACCAGCGCCGCTCGCTGCCCCCACGACCACGCGTGCGGCGTCGGGTTGCGACTCCTGCGCCAGCGCCTGCCCCCTCCCTCTTTCGCTCACCCACCAGTCACTCCAGCCCCGCCGTCTTTCGTGCGTGAAGCGTCATTGTTTCTTTGTGCCGTGCGCCCTAAACTAATTGCGCCTTTTCTCTTTTGTTCCAGGTGAGACCTTTGTTTCTCTTTCTGCCTGCCGCGTCAGCGGCCATGCTCTCTTTAGAAGTTCGGTGAGCGATGTTCGTGGAACAGTTTTTTCTTCTGATTTTTGCGGTAGCGTAATTCCGCTTCGATTCATTTGATTGCTTTATTAGTGTTTTAGTGCGCGTCATCTGCTAAGGTCGTTACTCCCGTAAGTGTAGTTCACGTTTTATCGCGTGTAATGGCGGCGATCCCCCTGCTGAACGGCGTGATCCGGCGCCGACCTACACGTGACCTTAAGGTTTCAATTTCTTTCCGAACAAGTTTTTTCCTACCAGCGAGGCACTGCTGGCGGGAGGAGCTCCAAGCTCTTGACTGGTCTCCGGACATATGTGGTAGTGCAGTGCATGCAAGTGTGTGTTTCTTCCACACAGGCACATAACTTGACCTAGCTATGAAATCTTCTCACCGTCGGAACTCGAGCCCTAGGTCTTCTGGTCAGAAGCACTGCTGTGACATCAGTTGATACCCTGAGCCACCGAAGATGGTAATTCCGCCTCGAACTCAGTAGGACATATTGTGATTCGTAAAAAACAAACGTGTATTTTATTAGATAGAGTTGTGGGCATCCTTCTCGTAGTATTTCGTTTTTCTAATATCATTCTGATTCTAGTGCGGGCCTACGAGGTTCTTTGGTCCATAAAAGTATTAAAAACTAATTTCGTCCTTGTGCGAGGTTGGAAAATTTACGGCGGGGAGTTCAATGAAAATTCTGGGTGGCTTTGAGAAAATAGGCTCGTTGCGGTGGCAGCGGCGGCGGCTGAAATGAAAACTCTTGCGACCTTAGGCTTCAGATCGGCTGGCCCGCCCGCGAGAGTATTAGGTCGCGTGTAGGGTAATCCTACATTTGAGTTAGGGCTTTGTTTGGAAAGAAAATAACTTTAACAGTTTACCAGCGGCGCTCGAATTGTCTCCAATTCCATCAAGAGAAGTCCCGGCTGGCTTTACGACGGAGAGAGATCGCGTGGAAGAACACACGAAGCAGGAGGAAGAAGAGAAGGAGCGGACGAAAAAAAAAATCGGTAGATTCTCGAGGGCGGAAGAAGAGATGATGGAAGGGCGGGGTATTGGCGTGGAGGCGACGTGGTCGGGGGTTGCGAGGGAATGAAATGAGCGGTGAGGGAGGAGCCTTCGCGCCGTCTGCCAGACGGGCTTTCAGAAGTTGCGGAACTGCCGGCGTCGCCGTTCCCTCAGTCCCTTTCGGCTCTTAGCCGCCGCGCCGCGAGGGAGGAAGCCGAGCATACGAAAAGCTCGCCTAGCCCCGCCCCGCCACGCCCCGCCCCAAGAAATGTTGGCAGCGGCCTTGGCGCTGGAGAAGGGTGGCATAGGAAAGTCCTCCCTTACCCTCGGTAACTACGTATTGTAAAGCACATCGCCACCCTTTTACCCTGCAGCCGGGATCATCGAGTCAGCGCGTTTCCACCCCATTGCAACACCTACCGTCTCCTGCTCTCATCTCGTAATCCTTCATTTCCGTGTTCTTCGCAACTGTGCCTTCAACGACACATCTCCCTTTTCTATCTTTCAGTGAGCGAAGGCTTTCCTTTCCTCTGCCGCTTCTTCACTTTGTGCCTACTGCAGCATCGATCTGATCCTCCTCGGTCTTCTCCCTCGCTTATCGGATGATTCAGTTATCTCTGCGACCCGTGACCATCAAACGTCTTTCTCAATGGTTTCGCGTCGAGCGGTGAGAGGTTTCTCTCTCTCTCCCTCTCTCTATTTCATCCCCTGCAAGTTTAACTCTGTCCTTGTTATCAATTCCAAGGATATTCTATTTGCGCACTGCCTTTTAGATCCTCTTCTAGATCTGCTGTTTCCATCCCACACTGATTCGAGCTCTGTTTGTGTCATTTCTTCCCCTCGTTTCTCCGTCACGTGCTTGTGTTGCCTCTCTTGCCTCTTCATTCATCCCGTCTCCCCCCGAAAGGCCCTTTCCACTTTCGCGGCTCCCTTTCGCCCCTCGTGAGCTCAGTTCGCGAGACCCCTTCGGCCCTTTTCTTTTTTCATGGCGCCGTTCCCTTCCCCCGGCGCCCCCTCTTCTTACGCGCTCGCGGACGAGGGCTCTGCTGAGGTGGCGATATTTCCGCGGCGCAATTGCCAGCGAAGAGTTTTAAGGAATCGGAGCCCCGGCGGCTCTCGCTGTTCGGCTGGCACGCACAGCGTTAATGCGGCCGTGGAAGAGAGCGAGGGGGGCCTTGACTCTGGCCTTGCTGGTTGCCAAAGTTGTCAAAGAGTAATGATGATGGCAAACAATGAGGGTGGGGGAACGGAAGCAGTAGCGATGTATTGTATACGTTTTTCAAAATATTGAAAATATCTACTACGAACTTCGTGTAAGGACCTTCCCAAAATTAAGAGATTGTTTCAAATTCAAGGGACCGTGACATCACCTAGCTTGGTCAGAAAATATTAATGTGGTGAAAATCTGTGTACAACAGAGTGAAACGTTTGTACTTTCTAAGTGTTTGTGGGTCACACAAAAAGTTGAAACGTTCGGGCCGAGAGTGCATATCGCGCAGGTGTCCGTTGCCCCGGCCTCCGCCCTCAGCGATAGCCGCGCCACCAGCGGGAATGTTAAGTAGGCGCAGTCACGCATGCCGTGTGTTCGCCCTCTGCGCTGGTAACCAATAATGGCTTGTTTTTGCCACGGGATTATGTGGCACATCGCGTATTTAAATTGGAGACAACGTTGATAATAAGAAACGAATATTTGTCATTGGGTACCACCCAGTGGAAGCGAAATTTTGTCAGTGGCGAACCAGGCTACACGAGAAATGTTTTCAATAACTTCTATGGTAGACCTTCAAAGTTTTCCACTGCTTAGACTTAGTTACGATCGAAATCAAAACCCCGCAATAATGCATGTTTACTGTCTCAAGAACATCGAATGTAAATAAGCGTTGTTTCTCTGTTCGAGAAATAAATACGTGCTCGTGAAACGGCCAACATCGTCGTGCGTGAATGTATAGAGAATGCAGGCTCGCGCTCCTCTCATGGGTCCGTTGTAAAGAGGCGCAAGGACGAATGTGAGGGAGCGCGGGCAGCGGGGCGTGACGCCCTCCCGCCGCCCGACTGACTGGTTGGCTGGGCGCTTCCGCATGAATGTGGCGCAGCCGGCGCGGCGGGGGTGGCGTCGGGTCGGGGGCGCGGGCCGGCGCTCGGTGCCAGCGCGTCACCGAGGGCACTTGGCCGGGTCGACGCATGGGAAGGAGGGGTGCGGTAGCGCCCTCCGACGCCGGCCTCCGAGCGTTAATCGCCTCGCTCTCGGAGATCTTGGCTGTTCTGTTCGACACTTTGGCCTCTACTTGGAGTCTTTTGTGTGTGTCTGTTTTGTATACGTTTTCTTTGATGACGCTGATGTAAATATCCAGTTCCTCCCGCAGAGTTGGTCAACCCGTGATCTCTCCTGGTCTCTTATCTATTATTTTCAGATGTTTTGCCTTCACAGAACTTCTGCATTCGAAAACAATTCTAACAACTCTCTTCTCTTTACTCGTTCATTCTACTTGCACTAGTGATCCCGCACATTCCCGACTATACTTGTATTTAAACATAGTCAGTTGATGTAAAGCGGCTGTTACGGTGTCCTCCAATCGGGATCTGAAAGGTGACTAGTGCAGGTGTCATCCAAGCTCCCGATTAGATGACACCGTAACAGCCGATTTGCATCTACCGCCTCTATGTTTAAATCGAAGTACAGGCAAGGGCGACGTGCCTTCCGGGAGGGGGGACGCTCGCTGCGCTCCGCTCTCGCTGCCCTCTCGACCCCGGCGCGCCGCTGGGCTCCATCGTCAGCGGGGCGCCGCGCCGTGCCGCGCAGGCGGCTAACAAAGCGTGACGGTCGCGCTGCGCTGCGTCCGTTGATGGAACGAACACGCCGGTATTTGATTACCGGTCGCTGATTTTCAGATTTACAACGCGTGATATAGGAGTAATGGGCTGGCCGCTCCTCTGCTGTTAATCGCGCGTTCTTGCGAGAAAACGGAAATCTCGCTTGGTTTGGCTACGCACTCTCGTTAGGAATCGCGGAACGGCTGTTACGGGACTTGCGAGGGTGATTGCTATCTTTGGGCTAAACAGCAGGAAACTTCGTTTCGTGATTCTATTTAATAAAGGAACGTTTAAAGAGTTCAGTTTGGATCGAATAGTTTGTTTACATTATACAGAAAAAACATACTTTCAATGTAACGTTTATGCCATTGCTATTTGTAACACATGTACACAATATACACTGGTGTATGTATATTGTGTACATCTGTTGTGCGTCACGTATGTTCCAATTTTTCTGAAAATTGATGGAGTACTTCGTAAGTATTTGTTTTTGCGGAAAATATAAAGAATCGCTTTTGATTGGATATATTTACTATGTAAATGCTAAAAATAAAATCACTTTTATCACATGTGTCTCACACAATTTTTAGACATTAAACTTTCTTGACATTCATTATATTTATTTTAATAGAACCATACAAATCACTTTGTTACATTAGGGTCAGTAGTAGCTGATGCGATCACACTAGTTTAAAAAAAAAAATTATTTATCTACTTTTATCTGATCATTTGAGCATCTCGCTTGTGCCTTTAGTGTTAAATATTTAAATTTTAGCGCGCTTTGCGTGTCTTATAAGTAACAGCTTTTACAAGGGACTGTTTAAAAATGTATTTTTAACCCTAGCGTTTCTTTTACTTGGTTTGCTTGTAATCTGGAATATTGCAAACAAAGTCTGGAAAGGCATTGAACGTGTGGAGGTACTCACAGTAGCGCAAACATTGTACAAGCTTCGATTAGTGGAAACGAAACAAATGTTATTATAAGTTCTAACAAAACTGGGCAAAGTTGCATGAAAAAAATGTGTGGTGCACTGAGCGCCGTTGGTATTTTCGTAAACACGATTGATCTCATTTCCCGCAGGAATCGGGAGGCGCATTCGTTGGGACAAGCTTCGCCGCCTGTTTATATGGTCGCTGGACCGAGGAAATAAAAACTCAACGCAAAGCGCACTCGGGCGGTTCTGCCCATCGGAACGAAAACGTTGATTAGCATTGCATGAGGCCGCTTCGGATGCCACAACGCGTGGGCGGCCGTCTTCCTCGCTTCCTCCGCCGCGCCGTTTGGCTTGCATGCCCCTGCCCATGAGTACCCTCCGCGCGTCCCGTGCTAGACAACACAGTGCTGGGCCAGTGACCCGGCGTCTCGCGGCTTCTGACGCAGGATTTCTGCGATTGGGTTTGCTCTTGGCCGCCGTGCTGTTGGCTGGCCAGTGCGATAACATATCGACAGTCCTGTTCGTAGCTTCCTTCAGGGCTGAAATGACAGATGTGAAAAAAGTAGTTCAATATGATGGCCACGAAAAGATGACCGACCTGTGACGGTGGACGCGGTGTGTCATACCCCGGACAGCCGAGAGCAAGCATCACTATCCCGTAATAACTAGAGAGACTTGTTGATGTGGAATACGTGTTTAGAAATCCTTGATACCATGCAAGATGATGGACTGAGCAGTATTTTCCCAGAATTCTGATTCATCTCATTGTTGATTTGATGGCTCGTACTTGATTACATGTTATGGCACAACGTTGTGTCTTCTCTTATTCAATTGGAAAGGAAATTTTTATTTTCGAATAGAATCAGTGAATTATTATATTGATAGAGCTAAAATATTAAATAATAGCAAGAACAAGAGAATTTTGTAAAGATCGGAAAGGTAATTGTATGTGTTCGTATATGTGCGTACGCGTGCGAGTGCGTGCCTGTTAAACCTGCCATATCTCCATTTGACACTTCATCATAATGCGTCGTTTTCAGAAAGTATATATGTAAGGGTTTTTGTAAGCAGGAGTAGTTTCAATAATATTGTATGATGTTCCTAAGGAAATAACGTTTCCCATCTCCAGGAAGGCCAAAATACAGTTAAGGATCATCATGGCTGCGGTCCTCTTTCCATGATTTATTTCTGGTGTAGCTAATCGTAACCCCAGTATTATTACCCAAGTGCTTTTACAAATCTCATAATGGACGGGGGCAATTCTTTATAGGAAAATGATTCCTGTGGTATTGATTCCAATAGTATTGTTCGGTCGATTTGAATGCAAGTTAATACCAAATCTTTCTTCTTGTAATACTAGTAATGGTTAAATGTGTTTCTTTAAAATTATTTGTTTGAGCTAAAGAATTCACATGTTGATTATTAATTCAAGTTGTGAATCTGAGTTTAAAAACACTTGAATACTACGTACAATACTTCGGCGCCTTGCGGGTTGCCTACCAGGAAATCGCAAACGCTCCTTTCTTGAATTGCACAAACATCCTTAAGAAAGCACGGAAATGAGCCTGCCATTGAAATTAATTAGAATTTCAATTCATTCATAATTCTTTATGATTCACGACTTTATCTCGATCTGCTTCAACCACACACAGAAATTATTTTCTCTTGCTTTAAGTGTTTGGGAACAACTTCGTGCACACAAGTAAAATAATATGATGGTAGTGGTAAACGGAAATAACTATATTTAGTTATTTCTTTCACATATTTTAATCGCTATGTATTATGTACAACAGTGGTTTCATTGTAAGAGAGAATTTCCGAAGAAATGTTGACAAATTTTGCATTCTGAAAGGCACGTACAACAGCAGAAGCCCGGAATATGAATTTGTTCTGTTCCTTAACCTGCGTTGGATCGGCAGAAACAACCCGTAAATATTCATGTCTTCAATTTTTTATTTCAAATCAATATTTAAGTCGTTTAAACAGTTTTAAAGAATCTGTTAATTTTGCCTCCAAATCAAATTCTTTTAAAGTTTTGCTCGAATATTACGTTGATAAATATGATGTAGGTTCGATTGTCAGTCAAACTTCTGAAAATATAAAAACTGCTGAAGATTAAAATGTTTTGGATTTCGTCATTCAATTACGTTATTGAAGATAATTTTTTTCAAACTGAACCAGTTTGTCAAAATTAGCACTTTTTCAATAAAAGAAATATTCAGTTAAATTTTGAAAAGTTCCACCATTTGTTTCGAGTTGCCTTGTGAAAGATTTTTTGAGGCCGAAGTATCAGTAGGGTACAAGATGTAGTATTATATTGTAATGTTTTTGTGTAATACGAGAAAGTAGCATTACTACTTCAAGAATAAATTCGGGTTGTGGAGCATCCCGTTGCCTAATTTCTTTCAGTGAGCTAAGAAAAGTCCACTGTCGTTCCCCATCTCGATAATAATCCGTGAAGACCACAGATCATCGCACTCCTGGCCGAAAGGCCTGCTTCCGCAACGATTCCACTGGGAAACTGCGAGGCAGCTCGCCTGGGGGGCGGGGCGGATTTTCATTTATATTCAGCAGCCAATCAGGGACCTAGCATGTTGACAGTGGGTCCGAGCGGGAGAGGGAGTGGGCGGCGCTCGGCCACTGCCCCCGGGCGACGTTGCTTATGGATGACGCCGCCGCGCGCTCCGCAATCACTTAGAGCGAGCGAGCGCCCGGCCGCGTGGCCTGGCCGGCTTCCGCGCTTCCTCGTCCCCGCGCCTCCCCGCCCGCACCGTGCCAGCCCGCCACCGCTCCCTCCTCCCACTCTCTCACGCTGCTTGCCCTCCGCTCACCCCTCTGCTATTCGCCCTCGCTCACGCCATAAAAACATGCACTCGACGGCCAACGCTCATTGGAAGACGATACTTCATTTAGACTCGAGGGATATCAGAGAATTTTTACTTCTACGTTGCAATTTCCTAATAAATTTTAATTTCCACTATCACAGCAAGTTTTCAATATGAAGTTGTTTCAGATTTAGGTTCGTGGTATATCATTCTTCATACAGAGAGGTCTTTTGTTTAAATTTACGTGTTGTATGTCATTGTATTGTAAACATTCCACAATTTGATCCGACATAATGTAAAACAATAATGTAATAACAATTTGATCCGACATGTTGTAAATATGGTAGTTTCTGCGGATTTATATCGCACAAATTTGTAGAATTTCATAATTAATAGTGCTACGTATAAAGTGATTCTAAGATTCAGGAGCGTATAATTGCTTAAGAGGCATTTTCAAGAAAGTGAGTATCTACAAACGTGAGTTTATTTGTATATGGGACTTTGGTTGGACTGGCTGACTTTGCCGGCCAGCTAACGGTGTCACTCGTGACTGAGCCTAGTTTAATTCCCACGCTCAGGGATTAGAGAGTCGTGTGGCGAACATTACGGATACTCTTTACAGTAACTAGTAAACTCCGCTTGCCAGAGCTTTACTTCGCCACACAGCTACAGAAACTGAGAGAATTTTAAAGAAAAGCTGCAACTCTATTTTTGTCCCGAACGGGTATTGAACCCGAGATCACACCACAAGAAACTAGTACGTTGCACATGAGTCATCCTAGAGTGAAGTTAGTTAATTTATGTTCTAGTGCTATTATACATTTACTTGGCTGATTCGTTCAATTTTTTTTTTCGTTCTCTACATCATTTATAAGAATAAGTGTAAAGTTGAAAAAATACAATTGATAATATTAGTGTATTTATGTACTCTGGCACCGCAGTGAAACGCGAGAACTTTTTACCTCGTCCGCGGAATCAATATCGGCGCTGCGGATTGGAAAAAGAGCTCGCTATCCATGAGCCACCGGGGAAGCATAACTACTGTTTAATGAGAACAAAAACAGAGCTACGAGGGCGTGTCAATAAGTAACGCACTACAATTGACTTAGAAGAGAGTATAATAGTTAACACAATAGAAATATAAAAATTAAAGTATAATTCTGCACTTTTTAGTTTTTTTCTCATACTATACTATAATGAGGAAAACATTAAAACCACCTCCACAATATGATCTCCAATATCGGTCGTAAAACCCATGTTTAAGGTTCTTTTCAGCTGTAACTTCGCACGTACGTCAGCATTAAAGGCAATTTGGGCTTGTCCAATAATGGTTAAGATTGGTGGTCCAATAATGGTTAAGATTGGCATGTGTAGAAGAGATACTTGCAATTTTATACCTGAAAATCTAATTGTATATCTGGACGAACAGACTTGTTACGTATAACACGGTTAGATTAGAAGATTTGCGTTGAAACTTTGTAAGTAGCGTTACATCAGGTGTAAGATCTAGTTGTGCTGTTCCAGAGATCATTAAGGGTTTTAATTTCTGGGTGTACTTTTAGGCGGCTCTACACATGCGGCATGTGGCGAATCCCAAGTAGTGTGGATGGGTTGCTCGGTATTCGCCCTACCCACCGCGTGCCTATTTTGAGAACACATCAAAGGGAGCGAACATTCGCCGAACTCATCTGTTCGGAATTAGGCGAGCAGTAGCTCGCTACTCGGCGAATGCCGAATGTGTGGAGCCGCCTTTACATGAAATACCTATGATATTTTCAACATTTTCTGGAATATGGCAGATATTTTTTCTTGAAATATTTTGCTCATTTGGAAGAAAGTGCGGTATGTTATTGTTCAGATTTTCATTAAAAGCTTCAGTATTTAGTAAATTGCAAAACTCATTTTATTTAAAACAAAAGGACGTTTAAGATTTCCACTCAACAAATTTCGTGATTTTTGTTTGAAATGAAAGGTAGTGAGCTCCGTATGTTTTATTTCTCGCTAATATTAATTCATTTTATACGAGGTATAAACACTGTTCTAATAAAACCATAAAATTAATACAGTGCATGCATTTGTTCATTATTTCATTGTGTAATTTGTGCTCGATCTGTTGGAAGCATCGGGTGAGCAATACCTGCTTGTGGAGGTAAGTTTTGAAAATAGAAGTATGATTTTATATATACACACCATACACACACACATATATAATATTGATACTAGATGTTTGGATAACGTTGTCAGGCTTATTGTACTCTTATCATTAATATTTCAGGATATTGGTATATTATAGTATATTTAATTTCTAAATGTAATATTTACATTCAACGTAATCTCCAATGTTAAAATTTTGCTTCTCGTCAGCACCTTTCGTAGTAGTTTCATTTAATTGCGCGAGTTTTACCCTGGTGCGAAATTCTGATGTTACTTACATAAGAGTAATTGCACTCGTGTCAATTTTTTTGCAACCTGCACTTCACTTCATCACACGTGGTCCAAATTTCTTTACGAATATTTCATTGAGATATATTTCGTGACTGCAATAAATGGGAACAGCGCGGGCGTGCCCGAAGGTCTTGCGATCCTAGCTCGAACTTGTTTGAACCGTACACGCAATGAAAGCATTTATCTCGGCCATTTATCTGAGCATTTAATTACGTCACAAAGGCCTGGAGCTGCACCGCCAGCGCTATCTTCGTAATTGCCGCTCCACGACGCATGCTGTTTATGTACCCGTACCATGTATCCTAGGCGACTGGCTCTTCTGCTTCAGGCACGCTCAGTGACCTGTTAGTCGTAGTTGGAAGATGAATCTTATTTTCATGAAACTATCACTTGTATAATTGATTAAAGTGGCGTTAGTTGTTATAATTTTATTTTATTTTATTGTACTAGTCAGTTCGTTATACTCTCCCCAGAAACGGCATTAGAAATATAAAGTTATAATGTATAAAACGAGGGCTTTCATGTAACGCTCTCTGTCGTTCGCGACATTAGATGTTGCTTTTTTGATTCTTTGGGTTCTATTTTTAATTTCTTCCTGAAATACATATTATGCTTCGGATCTAGCCTATTTTTCATTTCGGTAAGTTGATTTTATTATTTAAATGACGTATTATTTCACTTAGAATACTAAAATATTGATTGTACGTAGACTTAAGGTGGCACTAATTGGTGCTGAATTGAGTGACAGATTGTCTGTTCATGCCACGGACTTTGGACAGGCCATGCATATACAAGAGAAACTTTTTTCTAATGATATTCTTAGTTGATACAATTTAGCCTACATTGTGGTTTGTTCTCGAATTACTTTCACCAATTTCGACACATTAGTTTCAATCTTATATTCACTTGCAGTTGCTTGACACTGTGCGCAGGATTATTTCATTTTGGTCGTCAGCCACGATCCCGCTTGCATAGTAAAGTCAGGTAATGCGCTAAAAAATCTATATTGACCTCGAACCGAAGCTACGGGGAGTAGCAGGAAGCAGAGTCAGCGCGCCGTTCGGAGAACAGAGAGGAGCCTCTAGCAGGAGACAATTTAACGATTGTCGAGGCTAGCACTAGAGATATCTATTTACTTTAAAAAAATATTTTCAATTGTGTTAATCGTTGCAATTCGAAGTATTGATTTATGAGCTGGAATTAAATGCATTAACACTTCTTTATTATATTGTCGAACACATTCAATCAAAGGCAGGTGTATTTGCTTTTAATTCTTTCTCGTCATGAAGTAAAATAACCCGATTCAACGACGTTTGGCGTCTTGGGATATGCTCCAGTTCTATTTGTTTTCGTGCAGGCTGTCCTGGAAACTACACGCGATATGACTCATCAATTTCCATTTTTCATCTGCCAGAGAAAATTCCGTAAAATATGTGTCTTTGGCTTAGACAAAAAAAAATAGTCTATTTGTAATATAATTTTCATTTTAATCTTCGTTGAGGGTTATAGCAAACTATGTATACAAATTTCAAAAGACCAGTTGAAAAAACAAACAAAATTAAGTAGCTTCAGCGCCAATAGAGCACGAGAGGACTTAATTTAAAGGCCGCAAGTGCTTCACTCCTCTCGTTTCTGATTAAGCGAAACCAGTGGTGCGGCGGGGCGGAGAGGTTGCGACGGCGGCGGCGGCGTCGCGCAGCCGACGCGTGGGCGGGGCCGGGAGGGGGGTGGGCGCGTCACGTTAACCGCATTACGTGAGCATGAGGCCGAAGCGGAGGCGGCGAAATTCGAAGTTCATGAATTTGGGCGGAAGTTGTGCCGTCGCCGGCAACTTCTCATGGAAATTCTTGCCTGCGCGTGCGGCGCGGCGCGGCACTGCGCGGTGCGCAGCGGGTGGGAACGGCTGACTGGGCCGCTGTGGTAGCGGCTGCTGCGCGCGCAAACAGCCTCTCGCCGAACACTTGGCTGCCGTTCTGCGCGCGATAAAAGAGAGTTTAGGCCCGTCTGACATGAAAGCTGAATTTGGACCTCGTTCGCGCAAAATAAAATACGTCAGTCTTCTGACCATAGTGTTGGAATAAGTCATTTCTGAGAATGAAAGTTATTTATATTGAAGTATTGCGGATCGTAGAAGAAGACGATAATGCCAATATGCAATCCCCCCTCTCATGTAGTGTTTTTCTAACTGCGAGATTTTGATCAAAGGGAAAAACGTGCAAAGGGGGGGGGGGATAGCAGCCCTGAGAACAGCTACAAAAATAATGATAATATTATTTCACGATATTGTGAATCATTTCGTAAATGACATGTCGAAAAGTCCTTGATATTGCTATGCCCGTAAATTATTTCAAATATTTACATCATAACCATGTTTTAATAAAAATCTTATATGCAAGTGCGTTTCTCATTTCCAGGATTTTTTTGTTTTTGTTTTATGTAACGGTGCATTTCTCATTCCTAATAGAATTGTATCTGTCTTCATTATTTTGAGTTGTCACTCGATCCGCCTTTTTCCTGTTTTCCGTATCTTAAAAGAAATCAGACGTGACTTGCGTCGAATCGTCTCAGCGTCTTGGCCGTCGCAGTTTACAGTCCTTAAGTGCAATCGAAACGCGTTTGTTTCTTGACGACGAGCCGGCCCGGCAACCGAGCTTCGTATCGAACCCCGGGTGTCGCCTCGGGCCACTTACGCAGCAGTGCATGTGTTGCAACGCAACGCGAGCCGAGGCGAGGCGAGCCGCGGTCGATGGCGCGCGGTTGCGACAGCCAGAATGGCTGTGTGCAGCCTTTTCCGTCGCCTACGCGTCGTTGCCTCATTAGGTTATATATCCTGCATTGTAGTACGTTTTTGGTGAGTCAGGTGGCGCAGTCGGTCGCCGCGGGACCATCTGCTCTACGAACCTGTGGACGGTAGCAGCCCTCTGTGTACTTATTGTTGATGAAGATATTTTGCTCTTAAGAAAGCGCGAACGGTGGGCAACATGTTGACGTTAATGTCAAGGACGAAAAGTGTACTTTTTCAACTTTTTTCTTAAAAAGTTACACGTTACTTTAGGCAACGGGACATGCCACATGCCACATATGAAAAACACATGACAGGGACAGAATGACCACTGGCTTTCACAACTAGAGAGTATCTGTCTTGAAACAAATCATTAATACAACTAGTTGTTCTTTAACATCATGTACTTCCCCGTTGTATGTGTAACAGTCACGTGATAATATAATACTGGTGTCCTATTAATACTTCAGAAATCTCACGAAAAAACACTCTTCGCGAAACGAAGCTCCGGATTTGCGATAAAAAAGGCATATACTTAATTTTCTAAAATTTTGATGATGTAAGTGAATTGTATTTCTGCCATAGAATTCAATGCATTGTGCTGCCGTAACAAAAATTTAAAGAGCGAAAAGTGGAGCTGTTGGACTAACCTCTCATGATTTGCCTGAAACATACGGGAAATTAATTAATATTATGATTAAATGTGTAATCGAAAAGCATTCGATTAGATAAATCAGGGAATGAAATGAATTAAGAAATAATGTCAAGTTTCAATTTTTAGTGTGAGACAGATTTTAATAAGAGCTTTTAAAATGTTTGAAGTTTTCATACAATTAGGACCATTCTGCGTTATTAACTACAATTCTCCATTTCAGCAAAAGTGCAATTTTTACTTTTGAAGCCACTTCCGACAAAATTTCCTAGAGACTTCATGAAAAATATCCCCCAAAACTTAAATGAAGTATCCCCAAAAAAATTAAATGATCCATTTGAAATTCGCAGTGCCTCGAGTTCTGCTAGATCAATCGGGGATTTTTTTTTACAGAAGGCCAGTCGGACGGGTAGACACTAAAAAATCATGGTTTTCTGTATCGAGACCTCCGAAAGTAAAGGGTCCCGCCAAAATATTAACATAGATTTTTTGCAGCATAGTACGAGGTAATGGAAGATTCTTTAACGTAAGGAGAGAGGAACGTTCTTTAAGGTAATGGAATATGCACGCAACTCACCTTACTAGCTTGAATTGGTGATGCTCTTCATTGTACAAGTTTGACGTCGGCTATCATGAACTCAGCTGTATGAATAGAACCAGTTAATTAAATGCGTTTATTTTCATTTCGGTTGCATTGTTTTTTTTGTTGTTTTTTTTCACGCACATTCAATTTATACGTTTTCATTAACCCTGCATTTTGCAGTTTTTGTTTGTTTTTTAATACGTGAATTGGGAAAGAAGTACATTTTGCTGCGTTAAAATTATTTTGTTTTCGTTACCAATAACATTTTATACAAAAAGCTTCTCCACACCTTTTTAATATCGAATTTGGTGAACTAACTCGTCTCTCATCTTCTTGAAAATGTTTCGATAACTAGGTCGAAACTAGTCGCTCCAGGCAGAATGCTGTTTGTAGAATTCTAGCGGTCGGCTACTCAGATAGGATTTTCCCCTCTTTTTGTTTTTTTTTTTTTTTCCTTCGATAATTATCAGGTGAAAGTGGAAGCATTAACTGAATTGAATCACGGACCACGTAGATAATTCTTCCTCTTCTGCGTTCGCTTCTCCTCTTACATACACGGGCACTTACGTGCACTACAATACCTCACACTTCGAGACACTAGTAGAGAGCTGGGTGTATGAGTAGTGGGGAGGTCCCTGAAGGGAGAATCCACCGTAAGCCGACGTTTAGGTTCCCCTCACGTTCCACTCCACTTTCTCTCAGATTGACCGCTCCAGAAGTTAAAATTAGATGTAATCAATCAGTTTGTAAAGTAGATGGCTTTTGTAATAGTAAACTATGGGAATTCTCTGCCGAAGTTCGAAGATTTCGATCAGTACAAGAATCTGAGAGTTAATTTTAAATAAAGCGAGAAATTATAATCTTCTATAGATTAATATTGTTCTCCGAACGGTATTTTTCTCACTTAATTTATATACATCGATAGTCTTCAGAATCTGTATTTGCGAGAGGAATCATTTCCTCCGATCTGTGCGTGAGTGAGCGTGAATGGATCCTTTCACCACCACCCCTCACACAGACACGCGCGCACAGGCTGTACCATTTGTCTACCTTATTTCACCGTCCACACCTTTAATTCTTAATAATCCTTGATTAATAGTCTACAAATTATCTTTCATGCCTTCTTGTCTATTAGATAATGCCAACATCCCCATCATTATCATCATCCCTTTCATCACTCCCATTGTCATACCTCTACGTCCATGTCATACCAAGGTGATTTTTTTAAAGATAATCGGCACGAGATTGATCTGGGTACGGAAGTATGACCATGGTGCCGCCTCTAGGCACTTTTGAGTCATCCGATATCTTCTGTCTTATTTATTTATTTACTTCTTGCGCGCCCTGAGGGCTCTTTGGGCCCAGCGAGCAGCGTGGAGCGCGTTCCCGTGCGGACGCCTATGCCACGCCACGCCACGCGCGGAGCAATTGTGCGCGCTGGCGCCGGCGCTCCCTGCCCCCGCGCCCTTCTGCATGTTTAATGCCCTTTTCCACTTCTCTGCGTTCTCCACGCACAGGCATCGCCGTTTCGTAGCTGTCGCGTTCGCTAATATATATTCTCGATTTCACTGTCGTCCCCATCTGCTGGCGCGTAGTTCTACGCCATAGAGCTCGTTTGTGACTCTTTTTCACACTCCATTTGATAGTCACATTTCGTATTGTATTTCTGTATTCTTCTCTTCCCTTCATTTTTTTGTGTAATCATTCTCATTTTAACAATATTCATTCCCGTCTAGCTAAACCAACCGCTTTTTTACAGTCTTTTTTACTCTTTGTCTCTTTTAACCTGTTTTTACTCTCAACATTATATACTGGCATCGTTCTATCCTTCAGAAATGTATATATTTTCCAGCTGCTCTCCCCTGCTGATCTTTGTGTTTTCTAGAACTTTCCGCTCTCCCATTTTGTCTGTCCTGCGAATTCTGCCCTAGGACGGCGAGCTGTCCCGCTGGCACCACCTCCCCGTCCGCCCTCGTTGGGCGTGTTGTCCCAGCGGCGCCTCCGCGTCCGAAATGTTGCGCCGCGCCAACCGCTCGTTCCATATTGATTCGCTCGCTCGCTCGCCCGCGCCGCGCCGCGCCGCCCGGTACGCGCTTTTGTTCTCGCGCGTGGGAGTGAAAGAGGGGGAGGGGTGGGGTCGACGGTCACGCGCGGCGTGTGGCACTTGCCGGCCACCTCCCGTTGCCTCTCCGCCTCCAGCGCCATCTCCACGTCGCTCATCTTTTTGGTCTTTCCGCGTCCAAAATGTGCCCAGTTGGTGTCTGCGATACATGGCCTGTTACCTGAAAGCATTTTTTTTCTACTTGACGTCTACAAAACTTGTCAGAAACAGTTTGACTCTTCTTTTAGAAATCCACCACCGTATTTCAGTAGTATGATGCATGAGGTCGTTTATCTTCATGATGTTAAATAGTAAAGTTAATATTGTTTCTTATGTAATAAACCTGTATTACGGCTTACTACGTTATTGAACATAATACTTGAATAAAAAATAAATCAGTAGAATGCATTCGCGTTGGCAGTACACGATAAAACACCATTTCATTCCAGAAATGGTGTTAGAAATACACTACAATGAACTTTTGTTTTGTTCGTGAGTTTTGTACGTAGCATAGTAATTTCTGTTTCACAGAACGTTCGGTTTGCGATTTTTCTGGTAGATATTTTTATGGTACAAACTTTCGATTTAATTTTTTTAAGCTAAGAGAAAAGCCAGTTGCCTTGCAAACTATAGTAACCCGTTTATATGATGTGTTGAAACATTATTAATGCCGGGCTCTTGCGATACGTTCAGATATATGAATTCCAATGCGACAACCACCCGCCCTCGTGATGTCGCGCGTACATTCGATGGATACTGCTGCCGCCGCCGTCGCTCCCGCCGCCGCCGTCACCCGCGCGGGGTACACGCGAGCTCCTTAATGAAAGCGCGTGCTTAATTAAGGCACGTTTTACGGGCGACGCAATCGAACGCCACCGCCAGTGCGCCTGCGCAGTTTAATTCCGCGCGGGTAGGAGGTGGAGGCGCGAGCTGTTTGCTTTATGATTGCTCTGCCCCACTCCGCTCCTGCCGACCCCTTCCCCGCGGTGGCGTTGCTGTCCCCTTGCCTGCCCTCCCGTGCTTATTAGGTGCTCCGACCTAATAAGTAGGCAGGGCCCCCCAGTTGTGTAATGTCCCGCGCGCCATAAGGGCCCCAGTAGGTACCTCTCGGCTCCCTTTATTAGTGCCCTCGCCGTTGTTGCTTCATAAAGACTTGTGTATGCAACGAGGTACCTGGGGGAAGTCATGAGCTTTCACCCCCGCTCGTGACCACTCCGCGTTAATTGATGAGTTACGCTGCTGGTTCGTGGAATGCCGCACCGGCCAACGTGCATTCTGATTGCTTGCTTGTCAACGTCGACCCTTTAATGTTAGCTTTGATTGTCCTTTGATCCCTTTCTGTTGTCTTATTAAGGTTATTCAATTACAGTGCTTAAATGCGCTACCGGGCACTCTTACAACGTTCAACCGCCCTTAAAAGTGTTATTCATATTTCTCTGCATGATACTTGAAATGAAATATTGCAGCACTATGTTCTTGGTGAGATCCATTCGGGTAGCTCTAAGAGCATCCATCACAAATGATCACCGTTCTTAGTAGGGGTTTAGATCGACATTGCCGATGGATGCTTGATCTATGGCTCCAAATGTCAGGTAACTCTGGAGGAGTTTTTAATGCAAATAGGTCTTAAAATAAAGGAAACTGCGCTCTTGGCCAGTCAAATTGCTCTCGTTGCTACGTTAGAGAAGAACTCTCGCGAGANGTGTGTGTGTGTGTGTGTGTGTGTGTGTGTGTGTGTGTGTGTGTGTGTGTGTGTGTGTGTGATATGCTGTTCTAAGAAACTTGTGTCGTTTAGTTCGTCGAGAATTTATTTTGTCTCCAAGGGTTTTTATGGCATGGAAAACAGAGATAATTGATGGGAATCAGAGCAGTAAAATTGATATGAAAGAAAAGATTATTGATAGAGGAGCTTCACATGTACTTCATATTATTGCGTGAGAAAAAAGATAATTTTGAATGGAATGCTAATTTTACAAGAAATAACTAAGCAAATGGGATAAAAAGGGAACTTACCAATTATATACTATAAACATTCAGACGCAAGCAAATTTAATGAATTAAATAAATAAACGATATATGCATAGTAAATGAGTTAATATTACTCTTCGTGCGACTCGCCCGTTGGTGTGACGCTGGGTTGCTTAGACCATTGCATCCGAAATCTCTTCAACTGCACAAACCCAGTCTAGTATAAAAATGGTATGTGGGAGGAATGGCGGGGAGTACGCGATCGCTGGAATGCCGCCGCTTCTCGCATTGTTCGGGGGAGGGGTAGGGGGGGGCGCGGGCGTGGGTTGTTGCGTGGGTCTGTCTGCTAGTCGGCGATGCGAGCGGCCGTAGCCGCCATTCCCCGCGCCCCCTACACAGCCGAGCGAGCACGACACACGACACACACACGACTCATTCCGGCGCACCTTTTTCAAGTGCCTGCTCGGCGGTAGGGCGGGAAAATAATTTGCGCGTGAGGATAGGTAAGGGAGGGGGCGTACCAGTTAGTCTCTGTGGTTGTTATGTGTATTAATCATTTCCAATGCGCGCTGAAATTAAATGGAAACTACGTACCTCCCGGCTTTTTAAAGGTTTTTAGGTTTTCCTTAGATGATACCCAGGAACTCGGGGGCAAAAACAAAATCATTACTGACTGAAAAGTACAAACATATTGTTTGTGTTATTCCGCGTGTTGTCATATTGCGCTAAGAGACTGAATTCTTACACTTAGTGCTAAACTGCATATGACAATGCTGAGGTCGTTAACTGCAAGGGTTTAAGTAGTCCACTCTGAATACTTTTCACGTAATGGGTTCTGGAACGTTAATTTTTTTTATATTCTTGGAAAGTGAAGAACGATTGTACTGTATCCTATATACTATATTATGTTATTGCACTATTCTTGAAAACTGGTTTTGTTACAATATTTAATTTGTTGCAGTGTGTTTTATTTGTTATTAAGCACTATGTGCGGTACGTTTTGGGAAACCAATCTGACTTGTTTTTTTCATCATCATTTTTGTTGTTGCAGCAGACCACTTGTAAAGATTATTACCTTTCTTCTGTAAACTTAAAAGAAATGTGAAAGTGCCCATTGGGTTGTTTTGTTTTTTTGATTTATGAATCATTTACCTCAAGCAGTTTTGTTGTACTTGTAAATATGTTTTGATCCCGTAATGGCGTCCTATTAAATAAAGTCGTGAGAATTAATGCTGGAAGTTAAGTGTGTCAGTAAAATTGTATTGCATTATTGGCGCCTGAAAATTAAATGGTGGCACTAGATTCTTCATTATGATCGAGGCATTAAGAAGGTACAGTATAATGAGAGTCCCAGGTCCGTGGGGCGAGGTCCGTCGGTGGCGGACTTGGCACCTGCAATGCGAGTAGCGGAGTCGAGCGATGCCATCGCCTGGATGATTGTGGACGCCGGCTGCTCTGAGCGGTCGTTTCGTCAGTCTCCTCTGTTCAATTTCAGGTGGATCCTAAAGAAACGACTTTAAAACGGGCCGGGGACCCTGCACGATCCCTTTTCCCCCTTCTTTTGTCAGAAACGTGGGCTGAATCTCCTGTCCCGACATGTTTAAAAACGTGTGCAGAAACTATGCTATCAGAAATAATACCTCCAATAGAATGCAAAAACGCCCAACCACTAACCGTTGTATTTTTCATCCATAGCTACAGCAACAGCTCAAATGCTTCTTGATCCAAACACATATTTTTAAGATACATCCTTTGACTTAACAAGTCACGTGGAATTCAATTCGATCAATCTAAACAACAGCTCCGTCCCATGGGGATCTTGGCAACATTGAAACTACTAGTATGTTTCGAGTTCGATCCATTCTCCTAGATCTCCCGCCGGTCGTACCTAGTGGATGAGGTGAAGGCTCCGATTGAACTGTAGCGCCAAAAGCGGCCGGTAGGGGGGGGACTTGAAAAGCACCCTCCGAGCCGCCATGGACCACTGTGCGGAGGGTGGTTGCGTCGTAATTCGTCGCGAGGCTCGGCGGCGGCACAGCGTGTGGAATGTGGACGGCACGGCGCTGGCATCGTCTCCTTCCTTGCTTCCACTCGCGCGTGCCTTGCTATTTCCCCCGCTTTTCACCCTCCGTTCGGTGTGATGTACGCGAGTACGAAATAAATAAACATTTGTTTTCCCGGATTTTCGTTGCCTGCTTCTCCATCCCTCGGCGCTGTGCTTTGCGTTTCGCTTTGGAATTTGCGGAATAGTTGAGGAGTTGTTGGTTGGAATTCTTTCCGAATGTTTCGACTGCGTTGCCCTGGATTTTTTTAAGGGGAGTTCAATAATTCGAATACTAGACTTCTCCTTATCGTGTTCCGCTATGTAACTGCCTCTTCCACCGGGGTGTCAGTCCCTTCCAATTTTCTTCAGTGTGGTCTTATTCATTATAAGAGAAAGACTTTGATCGATGTGGTTGGGAGGCACCCTCCCGTGTTCGAATATGTGGTTATATTTGTATCTAGCTATGTTTGTTTTAATCAGTTAGTCATTTCATATTAATTGTGACGTATGTTGTCAGTCATTCGTAATCATGGTATTTGTGGTACTTGCCTTCTTTGGACAGTTCCAAATGACTCGATGAAAATACTACTCAACAACTGCTCCAAGGCATCTGAAAAATCATCTCTTATTTGTAAGATATGGATGTAATAAGTTGAAAAGATTATAGTATGATTTGAGGTTCTGGTATTTCCAGTTTATCCTAAGTAAAATTCTTCTTCATACCTCTTTATCTTCATGTTGGTCATAAAAAATATCGAAAGACGTTTTTACGATGGTTTCTTTAGAATTTAATAGTACGTAGTACACACACATTGCTCATATTTCGACTACATTTTCAATTCACGCTTTATTTCCTGTCTTTTTCCGTTCAATACTTTTCTCTTCAATATATCTCGTCCTTTCGTTAATTGCCATCGCTGCCTGTAATGTGCTTGTAATTCGACGAAAAATCTCCGTTACGAGTCGTACCCGCCTATTCCTCCGTCCTTCTTCCGTTTCTCTTCCTTGAGAGCGAGTGCTAGGCTTCAGCCGATAAGAGCCGAGAGAGGAGGGATCTAGAGCGAAGGCGTCGCCGATTGGGAGATAGCTCCGGTGGTCAGCGCGCTCTCGCCTCCTCTATAGGAGGGCGTGGTGAAGCGAGGAGGGGTTGCGATTCGAAATGGCGATTTGCGGAGGAGGAAGATGGGTCTCGTTGCCGTAACTATCGCCGCCAAACGGCAGTTCACCTCGTCAGTCTGATTGTAGCCTCGCCTTTCGCAGCGCTTCGCGTCCTTCGTGACCCATGGTTTGCGTTTATGGTCCGTGCGCGGAAACATTTGGAGTCTTTGTTTTTTCTTCGCGTTGCAGAGATTGCTGTCCCCGGTTTTTGATTCTCGTCGTTTTTGGCAATAGTAAGAGTGCAATTATGCTGGTGATTTTGACGTTAGTTGTCGATCTGCCTTTGAGGATATTTCGCGTCTTCACCCTAATTTAATGTCACATGGTTTTCTTCTTTCACTCGATGCACGCTATTGTATCGTGGATTCTTTTTTACCGCCGCGATAGAAAACCATTGTATTTTTTTCTTCACTTTCTTTTCGATCACATGTTTCGGGAATTCCTTTCGTACGTAATGGCAAAGGTATGGGCATGTTCCTTTGGCAGAAAAAAATTAGAAATTCAAATCCGCGAAAATTGAAGGGTTCTGCCTCGGGAAGGTGATGAAGAGTCAACGTTAACTCGGCTGTGTGGCACGTAGCTCGTCGGGAGAAGGCCGCGCTCGCGGCGTAATTCAGGGCCTAAGGGGAATCTGCGATTCGCATGTTTTCTCATTTGCATGCGGCCTACGTGTGGCAGCGACGGCGTACGTGCTGGGTCGCTATCCTTCTCTCTTGGAGCACCGGCGGTTGACGTCGCGTCGCTTCGAGAGAAGCATAAAGCTCTGGGAGGGCAAGAATTGTTGTGTGGCACATCCTGGAGTTTCGCTAAAACGAACCCGAATTCAGGAAGGTTACCGAATGTAGTTGCCTTTGTATGGACTTTGATTTAATAGTGATACATTTGAACTCTATGGTTTTCCAATAGTGTTTGGCGATGCTGCTAATAAACAAATTTGGAAATAAATATCCTTCCCACGTATTCATTCAAGTCTCGTAAATTAATTTTGACACGATGTGCACACCCTTGTTAGTGAAAAAATGGCGACACATAATAATTATAATGCTGCTGCTGCTGGGCCACAGTAAAAAAAATAGGTCTCTAGGGATTATGTAGCCTAAACGTTTCAGTGATGGCGAGTAGATAGAGGATAAATATTGACATTTGATGAAAGAGACAGTCAAAATTATTTTCACATGAACATAATCTAATATTATTAAAGAAAAAAAATTAAATGTTTTCGGTTGTTCGAAATGAGGCTTATTTGAAATAGTTCTTTTAAACGTCAACTTAAAATGCCGCTCTTGAAATTATCCTATTCATTTTCATATTATACAAGCGTGGCATGTTTTCTCTTACGTTTCCCTGCCAATATGCATTCCATCGGTGTGCTCCATCAGTCATTTCCTATCCTATCCGGTCATTAACCGTCATTCCCCAAAGGATCCGAGGATCGCAGCGGAATCTAATCGATAACCGAAGAACTACCTAAGAACAGTCGTGACTACCTCAGCGAGTTAACGAAAGGGAGGGCGCCGGCTTGGCAAACTAGAGGAAGAGTGAGAAGAAAGAAGAATAAAGTGTGAGGGAATAGGGCGGGGTGGCCCTTCTGGGACCCCTAAGTTACGGATGATAAAGAGTGGATGGAATGCGCAGGCAGAGGGGAAGTGACCACAGCTTTGGTCGAAGCTGGGCCCGTGGAGGGGGGGGAAGAGGTTGTTTTTCCTGTTTGTGTGGGTCATCTTTGTTGGGTTTGTTTTTCGAAAGGATTATTTACTCTTCTTATTCGCAAACCGGGAGTTGACTTGTTTTGTTCCTTTTTGTTGGCATTCTACTAAATACCCTATTTTTCGTTTAAGGGTAAAGAGCGTTTGAGGTAATATTTTCGCGTGGGTTCAACTATGAACGTTAACTTAAAGACATTCTAGTTTCTCATCATTTCTAGTTTATATAATCTTTCTCGTTCGCTCTTCGCAATTGTTTGTACGTGTTATTCAAATTGTTGCTAAAACATTGACGCCGTTAGTAAGGGTTGAAATTTTACGTTTCAAAGCTCATTAATAATTGTTTTGTTGTTGTGACACTAAATATATATGCTACGCATTATTAAAAATGTTATTTGGAATTTTGTCAATCATTCATGACATTTACTATTCATGACACTATTTGCAATGTGTATTTGTAACTATCAATAAGAAGCAAATTTTAATATTGATCTCGTGTACAAAGTAGTTTCGGTGAAGTTTTTACGTAAATGAAAAGCAGGGAACAACATTCTTCATATATTATTACCATAGTATGTTAGTTTTTCAACAATAGTAGAATATTATTATTGTCTTGAATTAAATATGTTTTTTTGTATAATTTCTTATGTTAATTTAATGCAGTTGTTTTTTAAAATACATTTGAGACCAGTTTAAAGTAATTAATTCGTTCGATCGTTAAAATTTTCGTAGCCATTATATGTTCCGTAAAGGTAATTTGCCTCGGCGCCGGGAACCCGCGATGTTTCGTAATAACTTAACCTTCGTGACTT
>BOPP01000022.1:9864312-9877494 GCA_017312745.1 Gryllus bimaculatus
TGGGTAGAACAGTCCAGTACGCTAACCGTTACACCACCACCGCCGACTTCACTTGTTGTTAACGAATTCGACTAGCGTCGCCGGTTTTGCGGTCGTGGCCAGTCAGTAGAGCGATCCCAGCATTCGCGTGGATGACTGAGGGGAACCACAAAAGCTCCGGTAAAGATGGCGGGCACGGAGAGAGATCTCGGTCCTCCGAAATGTGAAGTCAGCGCGCTATGCCCTGAGCCACTTCGCCCGGTGATCGATAAAATATTATTTTTAAATTTGTAACAGTTCCCACAATACACACTGTCAATTTTGAGTTATTGACCGTTGCCTGTATAATCCAGGCAAAGTGTGAAATGATGCACAGTGTTGCGTTGACCTGTTTATGTCCAAGCTCTCTAAAGCATCTTCCAATTGATTCGTTTATTGCGGCATTTCGCAACGTATTTCCCCCTGGGTGTCGATGCGACAAAATGTTATCTAAAACATATTTTGGGATGGGGCAAATACACAATATTTCATCATTGCTTGTTATGAAATGAGTGGCATCTCGTATTGCAAGTTACATGTGTACTTTGTTTCAAGGTATCTTTTATAGAAAAACATACACGGGAATGCTGTTTGTTTTTGTGTGGGTTTTTATTTTTATATCTGATTTTGACTAGTAGAAGAGAAGTGAAAGACCATTCAACGATGTATTCTCGCAATATTTACCCATCATATTCCTAGCTTAGCGTGGCGTCATCAGCAGATATTTTCATATTGACAGTTTTTATTAGTAATATGCGATTTCGTAATAAAAAGAAATTCTAAACAATAATACTGTTGTCTGGCTTGTTTCCTTGAGCTTAGAATTTTTCATGACAAAGTAACTACACATAAATATAATTTTCTATGAAGGGAATATTTTTTTAAAAACTTTTAATTATTCTCAAATTCAATAAAGTCCTAACGATGAGTCATATGTTCGACATTTATGAAAATTTACTGCGTTAAACCATTGTGGATGCATTTAAACCCGCCAAAACACGTTAATTTTTTTAAAGAATTCTAGAATATTCTAGAACGATCCACCCCATTATGGGGTCTTGTTGAAAATATTCAAATTGCTCACATCTGCATTCCTATTAATATATTTTTTTAAGTTTTATATTTTTACCCTGCTCCTCCCATAAATACGTTTCAGCCGCTTCCCCCAGGCTCCAGTCTTTTTTTTTCTTTTCTTTTTAGAATTCTCTGGAATGTTTTCGAAGCAAAAGGGCAAAATGACCAGTTCCTCACCACGAGACGCGTCGAATAACAATGGTCTTGCCCCGAATATTGGCCCGAAATATTCCTCATTGTGATTAACGGACGGAAACAATACACACGGGCCCGATTACTGTATCTTGTATCCGTAGTATACTTTGTAAATGTGTGTTCACTGTATCGATCTCTTTCTTGGCTTTCTCTCCACCGTTCGTCGTATGTTTCCGTTAGCGTATTATTTTGGAGAAATTAATGGTATTATTAGACGGAGCTCTCCGATTAGAGAAACTTATCCTGGTTGAAAATTGAAACTTCGGGGATGTGTAATGTTTTGTCCTATAATTAATGAAAATCAGTGTTGTGCAATATAGCCTACCCTCATCTTCTTTCGAAGTAGGAGGTTTTGCGAATTTCTTAAACTATAATTTATATTTGAACAGGAATATAATTCTGGATATTTCAACTGTTTGGACCGGGTCTGATATACCTGGATTTGTGCGTGTCAGGAAAAATGTTTGTTTTTTTTACTAACATACACTGATAGAAATGATAAACCAAATTACTTCAATATTATGTTTCGAGGAATATGTTTAGCACATTCTCTCAATCTCGATCATTGTCTTTTTAGTACGTAATATGAATGGGTGAAAACCAGAACCAGTCATGTAATAAATTCTGAGGAAATGTGTTTATTTTAAGCTATATTTCAGTGGGCAATGTATTTTCGTGGTTTTAATGAACAGTGGAAATGCCGTGGTTTTAATGTTGAATCAAAGCACCACGGCTTTACAGAAACATAGACTTAAATATACAGATTTCTCTGAATTTCACTTATACCGTTCTGGTTTTCACCCATTCATATTAATTATAAAATTCGTAGAAGTAACTATTTTAATGTGCAATTCTCTATGTCTATGTTACTTATTGTTTTTATCTTTTTTTTTCTAGGTAAGAAATCTCATCCCTTTTAACTGCTAGGTTTTACCCGTTTAATGGTAAAGTATATTGTTATTACTACTTGGAAGATAGTACATTGCATGAGTTGCGTTTAATAATGTAAGTTTATACACACATTTTGTAACGTTGCTCTATCAATTCCGAACTATGTTGAAATAGTTCTTAGATGATCCTTTTGTTGAATGACGAATTACAGTGTCATTCCGATGCACAAATGTTTAGTATAAAACTGAGCTGGTCATTGATTGTTTAAACAAAAAACATGCGCCTCATCAAGGGAGGCGAAGAGACAAGTCAAGACAATGGCTCACAAAAACGAATGTATCACAATTACATTAAATATGAGTTTATTTGCATGCTTATGGATGGCTTCGCACTTCATCAGTGTATCATTTGCTATGTAGTTCTGAGCAATTTGTGCGAGAAAGCGGTTTACGCACTTAAATTAAAACCAAATACCGGGCAAACTTGACATTGCTAATGATTTACGTTGTGCACTTTCTGATACTTGACCAAAGATGGGGATCTGGTAACAAATGCAAGCTCGTCTTTGTCACTAATTTTTCCTGTCCTCTTTTTAATTTCAATTTCAATTTGTAATATTAATTAGTAGCGAAAATAATTAACAGTATTTCATTACCTGCGCTAACCTTTCTTGATCAAATCCAAGAGAAGCGCGCTTGGAATTAAAAATATATTTTTGTGCAAACAGTATATAATCTACCTTACCTCGCAGGAGAAATAATTGAAATTTATGTACTTAAGTGAAGTACATTATGACTTGTGGCATTTCTTATACCTGATTTAAAAAATCGATATCAAGAAAATTTCGAAATTTGTATAAGTACTTCATTATCCATAAAAAAACGCACACTGTGACAAGCTCTTCGTAATTGATGAACGCTCAAACATAAATAGATCGTATGACAAGTTGGAACGTTTCAGAGATGAGTCTCTATTTTAACGAAATATGCAAAATATGTCCCTATAGTTATATAACACGAAAATGAACCATCAGGAAAAATCGGCATAAATATGCACTAACGTATTAATCTACATAGCATCCAATTCTATTCAAATGTCAAGAAACTTCACGTAGCTATGCCCTGTAGCAACGGACAAAAATATGCAAAATCATATAAATCCGCTTTCTCTTAATTTTGCTTGAATCACATTGCATTTTCTTGACCTAACCTTAAAACATTGAACATTTCTGCAAGATATTTAATAAAAATATAATTAACTTGTAAAATTGTAAAGAGTAAAAAATAAGAAATGTATTTTTACTCAATGTAACACTTGTTTTATTCATTACCAATTAAAAATGTGCAAGGGGGTGTGAGAAGATTTTCTATTGACAGGTTGGGGCATGGTACAAACAAAGTTTGTTCTAACGATGTTTGTCATAATGTTGAAATGGTGTGGCTTAGTGACTAAAAACCATTCCACCCTTACCCACATTTCTAATTATTTTCAAGTTGACTATTTTGCGAGAAACCTTTTTACCAGTAATAAAAATCACTTGTTTCTTCCATTTTCTTCGTTCCATCAGTGTAGCAAGCCTTTTTGTTTATCTTTGTAATTTCTCTCTTCTCGTTTTCTATTGCAAAGACGCGTCTCATCACCACCCAACTGCTGCATCCGTCACCGCCATCGGGCCCGTCACTGCCGTCGCCTTTCCATTGCCACGTGCAGTCGCCCCCGCGCGGGCTTAATACGAGCATCATAAATTGCGCTGGGCTTTGCACGCGAACGCCACATCGTTCTCTCTCTCCCTCTCTCTTCCGTCTTTCTCTTCTCGCCTCCCACCCCGCCCCTGCCCGCCCCGCCCCGCCCCTCTTTTCCTCGCAATGCCTCTGTGCCCCCTGGAATGTAGGCCAGCCGCAAGACCTCCGTGCGCTCGGCGCGGCGGCGCGCCCAGTGACCCAGAGATGGTTATCGCCCGCGGAGGGCCCGAGCGCGGAGCGGCGCGGCGCGGTGCGGAGAGGCTTAGCTGCGGGCCACCGCTCATCTCCGCTCTTGGAAAGCGTCGGGCGGGGCGCAGGTGGGGGCGTCTCACCTTGACCGAGAAGCCGACGGGCGAGCGGGCCGGGTGGCCGCGGATGGGCATCGCCGGGGCTCTAAAGGAGAGTGGAGGAAGTGGCGGCTTTCTCCTGGTGCCAGGCGGCGGGTCACGGACACGTGCTTGCTCGTGGATGGCCTTCGGTGTAATGCAGTCTTCGTTCGAGGCGCGGGTCGCCGGAAAATTGCTTGAACTCTTGCCCTCCTAATGTACAATGTATGTGACGGTAGACGCTGAACTAGTTTAGTTTTATATGTTTATGCACACGCATGGTGGTCATTACAACATTACATTTTCCCCTTGAAGCGAAAACGTGCGGTGGTTTTACCGGTTGATTAGGCTACAAACTACAGTCATAGTCGAATGTTAATATACTGGTATTAGAATGTTAGCACACGATGCTTTTGTGTTTGTACCTTCCTAATTTTTCCTATTTAGTTATTAATGTGAATGTGCTCTGGGTTTTGTCGCTGCTTAATCCTTCGCGTGAGATCTAAGATTCCAAATCATTTAATGTCTTACGCAGTTTTAGTGTTTTGCGGAATATTTGGTTATAGACTATTGTCTACCCTTTTTGTTATTCTTTTTTTATTGTCTCTCGTACATTACGTCTTCTGGTTTCACACGTAATTCAGTGTTCATTGCCTAACCCTCCGCAATGGACATTATTCTTCGTTTCAAAAAAAAGTAGAATTGAGAAATAGGAGTTGCCTTGAGTACTTTTAGGTAATAGAGGCGTGTAGCTTTGTGCTATTTTCATTTTATCCTTTGTTTCATTGCAGGTAAACTTGATTGAAGTAACCATCCAGGATCTTACATTCATTTTTTGCTCTAAATCGTCGTTTTCGTAACGGACTAATTCAGGCAAACTACTATTGAACACCTTAATCGGGAGGAGAATAAAGCTGTTGGGTCGCCAAAAAATACGATAATTATCGCTAGAGCCCAAATTGCGTTCAGGATATTCGCCCCTGATTATACCTTAATGACGCGTAGTTGTCCGCACTGTGCAGTTATTAAGGGGAACCATTGAACACGACGGTGGCGGCAGTAGTGATGGTGGCAGTGGTGGTGACGGTGCTGAAGTCGTTTCCTGCCTGGCAGCCGTTAGTTCTTCTGGGATCGACCGCCCGCTGCGCTGGTTCGTGGCAATAGCGCCGTGTCGTGCACTGAGTATGCAACCCGTTGTACTCGTAAGTCCAGCAGGGCGCCTCTGCCCCTGAATGCTTGTTCCCCAGCACATGTCAAATTATACGTATTTCATGTTGCCGTCAGCTTCTCATCGTGAATGTTCGCTTTCCGTTTTGAGGTAGTGTAACAAGAAGTGCAGCACATGAAGGTTGTCTTTAGGAAGATCGTGATATTCGTTCATGAAGCGTTGTCTTCATGATTAGAGATAATTACACACTTCTTTCCATTTAACATTCGAATACAATGAACACAACACTTGGTATAATTTATCATGTTACGTGTACTGCTTTGAGAACATAGATCTGACTGCTTACTTGTTCTATGGAAATTATTGATATATAATCGTGCTTAGATGCTTGCTTGTATCGCTTGTATCTAAACTCTTGACGACATTCGAGAACATCATGTTTTCACAGAAATACAGTAATACTTCATTTTTCTCTTTCCGAAAATTCATTTAAATAGAAATCTGTAGATCTCAACAACATTCTGTCAGAAATATCAAGATGGGTGTTTAACTACCTTGTTTCCGGCAATTGATATTATTCTCCAACCAATAACCAACCATATAGTTTGTTGTCTGTGAAATGTGTAATTTGAATTGATTGCAACCCAGATATATTCTATCTATAGTATATATAATCTATAGTCAATAAATATTTAAGTATTATATTTTTATTCATTCATCAAAAATTCAGTACTAAACCCCGCGTTGCGAAATTTAAAAAAAAATAAATTCACGAACAATTTTTAAGTCTACTAAAAGAGAAAATTGGTGTTTTTAGTTTTTTCATATTACGATCAAATGTTCGAGATGGGAGGTGTCCTTTTTTCGATTTAATCGCTTTATGCATGGAATTCGAAGCAAAGGATTCGAGGTTTTATTTGAAATGAATTTTCTAGTACCGTTCACAAGTTTTCATTAACGCGACATGCGACATCACTGAGATATGAACTAAACCAAAATTATTCTTGCGTGCGCACTGCCTAGAAAGTGGCAAGAGCATTACAGCGTTGTCAGCGCAGTAAATCATACTTTCGCCGGCTTTTGTAAATGTAATTTTGAGAACTGCGAGTGGCGTCACGAGCTCTCTCCATCGTAGTAAGTCGTGGATCCGGCTAACCTTTCACATTTTTCATTGTTTCCCTTTTTCAGTGTGTACTCGTGGTCGGCATTTGCTTCATTCAAATATTGAAATTGTTATTTGTTGCATGTATTTTGTCGTGATAAATGGCTTACATCCGAACCTCACCATCCTGAATACTTGTAGCCGCATGGAATTTCATTAGCTGGAGCCACGCAAACAAAACTCATAAATCCAAATCTTGTGTTAAGGAATTATAGAATTAGGATTTTTGTGACTTCTTCCATCAGGGCTTTACGTGCCCCCCGAATCTTTCGTAGGCGAAACGTATCGGCAACGCTAGGACACTTATGAGACGTCTGCATATCAACGACGTTAAATTTCATATTGCGTTCGTTCGAGTCAAACGGCGAAGATCACATTTCGTCGTTACTTTTCAAAGTTCACAGAAACAAACGATGTTATAATCCTAACGAAGTTCTATTTTAAAGACCTCCAAAATCAATGTTGTTTTGATGAAAACTGAAAAAGTAATTTGCATACGGCTTTGACATTTTCACACTGATTTTGTTGCTTACTGTTTCGCTTGATAACATCGTAAAGCAATTGTTTTCTTTGCAAAAGTAGGATTACGCATGCGATTGTATTTTAATTATTGAATTATGTGTTGGACTTTCCCGACTTGTGTTGGAATGTCCGCGCAACATGTGGCAGTGAGATCATGGAAGGTCCGATTCCAATATCCATAAACACAGTAGTTACAGGTCCTCCTAGCACTTGAAAATGTGTTTATACGCGTTTTGTATAGTGCTGAACAGGCTCGTAACATTCCATTTCAATCAGAGGATGGAATTATGGATTTCAAGTGAATACATTTATTAGGATTTCCTGAACCTAAGCCTGTTGGGTAAAGGTATGTGATGAATGGGTTGATTAATAATGAATGCGTTGTAATAGATCATTGATTGAGCGATACGGAGGAAAAATATTAAACTTGCCGCGAGCCTGCTTTGTTCTCTTCAAATTCCACATGCATCATATCAATGATCGCTCAGGAGGGGAGAGTGAGTGGCATGTTCCTACACCATGTATCCCCCATTGGAACCCCGGGAAAAATCAGGGAATTTGTAGAAGAACCGTTAATAGTCGGGGAAACTTTGGGACGTTGATGTAACTATATACATTTATATAATTTCTTAAACAAATTAGTCCAGCCAAAAATAGTGACTCAATTTGTACTTATTTATTTTATTTTCTTTTTATTTTTAAGTTTGTACATTATCACGGTAAAATCAGAAAGCTGACAAATTATTTTAAGGCTTCATTTAATATTTTGTGTGAAAGACTACTCAACTTATCAGTGAAACAACATGCACCGAAAAACTGAAGGAAAAAAAAATCAAGGAAAATCGTTCAAAGAAATGAGTAGTCACCCTGAATTGTATGCTTTAAGAAATTCCTTATAAACACAGAATGAGTGTTCTGAAATATGATTGGGTGATTAAATTTCTCAGTCGTTATTTCTTTTATACCGCTCAACTATTTTACCTCTGATTCCAAAATATAAAGGATAAGTATTGAATAGGAAGGGAATGTTTATGTTGCGTTCATTGGAAGGTTATAAACTTGGTTCGTTTTCCTCTGAGACACACGTAGATACTTTTCACATTATTTGACGGCACATAAAGTGTTTTCTGAAGCTTTCCACAGATTCCTAGTCATAATTTTATTTTTTTGACCTGCCCTTTTAAGTAAACATCTCTGAAATATTCTGATATATTATGGAGAGTGACTGGCAGATGCAATAGCAAAGAACTTGTGGCCTTCAGACAATCTAAGAGGGGCATTTTAATAATTTGAGGAACATTTTGATAATGACAATTTAATTTATTAGTTTTCATTTATTCATTCAGTTTGTGTATTTATTTTATAAACAAATTCTTCAAGATATTTTTATAAATAGTTTTAGTATTATTTTTTCTATTAAAACATATAATTTAAACTTTGGAAGAACCTTTTAAGTCTTGCTTTTTTTTAAAAAAAATACGTTATTTGTTAATAGTTCTATGCTCAGGTAATTTGCAGCATCTTTACGATCGTTTAAAACCATTTGTAAAGGTGTCCGTCCACTTGTGTCCAGAAGTGGGCCGTGGGAGCCATGGCCTTTCCGCTCGGGAGCAGCTTCTGCGCTGTAGAAGCGGCGTCTTCCGCTGGCCGGGCGCTTTGGTTCCGGCCGAGGCCCTCGGCGTCAATTAGGTCGCCCGAAGTGGCGCTCTCGGCAGTCGCCCCCCCCCCTCCCCCCCCCCACCCCTCGTTCGCTTCAACGGTCGCCTCTGCCGCTGCGGCGAAGAAACGCGCGCTGGTGTCGGCCCCGGCGGCGGGACGGCCATCGTCTCCGCGTGTAATTACATTTGCATAATTACAAGTGCGCCCCGGGGAGGCAAGGGTGCATGATATTAATATTGAAAGTTTCATAAATTATACGTATTTTGTATGCTTGGTTCGTTATTGTGGTCGTAAAGTCCGGCATTAGCCGCGCGCGTGGGAAAGGCTCGTTATTTGTTCTTCTCCTGGCGCCCTTTGTGCGTCGGGCGGGCGGGGACCGTATGCGCGCCAGAGAGCGCCTTTGTTGCCGGGCGCCTTTCGGTACGGGCGTCGTCGAAGTTCATGCTGAAAATGGTCGGGCTTTTGGTGCTTTTCCTCTAGTAAGGTTTCTTTTGCGAACTGAAATTGGGCCCGCTTTCAAATTTGGTGAAATGGTCATTTGCATTACTTCCTCATGTTTTACCCTTTTCCTGGCTTTATGTTAATGAATGGTTCGTTGTTTTTTTTCTTTTTTTCCTATTTGTCACAAAATGAAATCCTGCGAAACAAGAAAATCGTTTTAGGAAACGCAAATGAACATTTGTAACTTACCGGGACAGAAAGTTGGAACAAAACTACCTTCATATTTCAAGTCTGAATTACTTTCGTAAGAAGTAGGACTTCTAGATTTCGCTGTATGCTAGTATTTCAATTCGCCTAAATATTACGGTATTTTAAAAATGGGATTCCTGTGTTTTCCGACCGATGTTGAAACCCATATGGCGGTATTGCATGTGCCATTGCAATGTAATCGAAGAGTCTTTACGCTTCGCTTCATGTTCCTGAAAGCTAGTGCTTTATGTACCAAGCCAATGTTTCGCTCGGTGGCCTAGATGGGATTGAAAGCGAAGTGTAAGTGGCGGTGACAGCTGTCTCCGCGTGGCGCCGCCACCGGTTGTTTTTGCGGCCGCTATCGGGTTGCACAGGAGCTCATCGGCATGCGCGCGAAAAGGGCGCTCTCCATAATGAATAGGAATTGGAGGCGAAGCAGCGTAGCAGCGCTGGGGCGGCGACGCCGGCGGGTGCGCGTTACTGCAGGGTGGGCGGCGGTGGCGGCAGCGCTGGGAACAGCGATGGTGAGGGGTAGGGGAGAGGTGGCCGTGGAATGGCCGTCGGGTGCCGGTGGCGATGGTGATGGCGAAGGTGGTGGTCAACGCGGTGGCGGGTGTGAAGGCAGGAGGAGGGGCGGTTGTGGGATGACGGATAGGATGACAAAGGCGGTGGCAGGGGAAGGGGCGGCGATTTGATGGCGACGAGATGGCAGTGGTGGTAACGATGGCGGAGGTGAGGCAAACGCGGTGGCGGAGGGGGAGGCAGGCGGCGATAGGATGTCGATGTTAGAGGAAGAGGAAAGGGGCGGCGGTAGTGGCGACGACGCACGCGCCGGGAATCGAAGGCCCATTAGGCGGAGTGGGCGCGCGCTAATGCAGCGGCTGGCGGCGGCCATCGACCCACCTGCACGCGTTGCGCGCCCGCTCCGTGCGTGCGCCACGCTCAACGCCGCCCTGCGCGGCGCGCTGCTTTCGTTTCTAAAGCCAGCCCCGCTCCGTGTCAGAGCGCCCGCGCTTTGTCTTCCGCACCCAAAGGACAGATTTCGCTGGCCGTTGTTAAAAATATATCACGCCCTCTTCTTCCATGCGTATAAATGAGCTAGAGGAAGATTGAAGTGTGAATCACTTTTTACTATTTCACGAGTTCATTCGCTCTTCATGAGTATAGTAGTATTTTGTGATATTATTTTGGGACCTTGGCATTCGTGTTTGGATGGCGGCGCGATAAGAGTGAATGATGGCTCCCAACTGTGAACCTTAAGATTCAAACCTTTATTATTTTGAATCGCGTTGAGCGTTAGCGGTACTGATAGGGTCCAATAAGAGGCGTCGAAATTCACCTGTGTACAAATAGGTGTTCGATGTAACAGTCAACCATACGTCAAACAACCACAAATGTTGAATGACAGTCATACTATTAAAATATTGATGCCTGAAAATACGGTGTTATCAAAGAATACGGAAATATTCCAATGCACCCACACACCCAGTTCGATATTTAAAGTAAAACACCGTTGGTAGTTTTTTACGCATGGAAATTACTTCCTTGTCCGTTGGTGCCATCCTCCAGGCAAAAGATTTCCACATACCTTCGTAGCTTGTTCATAAAATGTTTTCTCTCAATAAGAAATCGTTCTGCTGGTATTCATTCAGGGTTGATGTGTTAATAGTTTGAGTTTCGTGTACGCGAACACCTCATTTCACGTGAATGCGCGTGCGGAGCGTCGCCTCGTGTGCTCTCGGAATTGAGTAACGCGTTCGGTGCGGCTCTGCGTTCCCCAATTACACACGCGCCCGCCGCCGCGCTACAAATCGCGGCTGGGAGCTGCACTTAGGCCGCGTGGGATTAAGCCGCGCCAGGCCGCGCCGCGCCGCGCAGCGTGGGCTCGCGGCGGCACGAGGGCACGGGGAGGAGGCGTGCGCGCTCTAGCCGCCCGGGATTTGTGAAGACAGGCGAGCGGCGGCGCCGTCGCGCCGCTTGCTAATGGAACTATGGCGGCTCCGCTCGCTCGCAGTCGCTCTCGGGCACGCTCCGGGCGGCGCGTGGCCGGGGGGGGGGGGGAGGGGGCAGGCATGGCGGGGGAGGGTGTAGTGCGTCGCGCGTCGCACGCTTGAGAAGCGGTTCCTTCCGCCGTCTGCCGCCGGACCTCTCTGGCGCCACCTCCAAGTCTGCTGTTTCTCCCGTTCGGCAGCGAGCGTCCCCGACGCATGTGCAGATTCTGTGCGCCGAGTGGCCAATCTTCTGCGCGTATCCCGAAACCAATAACTCCTTTGGTCGAGTTATTGTACTACTTATCCTTTTTTTTGTTCGCCGTCTCTTCAGGTTTCGTCTTCTTTGCCTGTTGCGCTCCTCGGTGCCTCTTGCATGCTCACTTGCCTGCAATGCTTTTTTCCCTTGGTTTTTAATACTATATTCTTACCCGCAATATCTTGCTTTTCCATTGTGGTTACTAGTTGTGAACTACCCGTACCTACTCCCATCCGTACTGGGCACTGTACTTTATCCCCCATGCAGTTATGTCCAACTAAATATACAGTAAACTATTATGCTGAACCTGTTCGCTACTGAAATCATGTTTTGCAATTTTTTCTCATCTTTCTATGGAGCCTATTAAAATACTTGGAAATGTGGCTTTGCGTGACAGTTTATTCTTCACTCAGTGCATATCGTCTTCTGTGGTATTAAATATTAATAAAATAATAATAATAATATATAATTTTATTATATACAGCATGAGGTCGTTTCTTGCTAATCTTTATGCCATAACTCAACTGCTCACATTCCCGATTCCACTGATTCCACAAATCTGTTCGCTTATGAGAGGCCTCATTTGTTTTTTTTGGAAAATGATTCAGGCGGAAGTAAAGGTGTTCTATACCAGTTTTTTGTCTGGGTTACAATATCCATTCTCATGTCACCACCAATTTATTTCATGTAAGTGGTTTGTATTTTTTTCTTTTTTATGTCCTATTATATCGCCTGAAACGCACTAAACAGCGAACGAAAAGACTTTTATTACTGGGCCGCCGTCCCGTTAAGAACGCAGAAAACAAATAAGTTGTAGGAAAGGATGGCAGTAATGTTTCAACTTTAGACAAGCCGAGGAGCACAGAAGTAGCAGTTTTTTGACAACGACTTTTTTTTTTTTTTTTATTTTTTTCGTATTTTAAGATAGAATTATGAAAAGTATTGAACCACACGCGGGCGAGACACAATAAATCTCGATTGCTTAAGATTCGATACTTTTTCTTCGTCTAATGTGTTAAGTAAACTATAATGTCTGTTCTTTTAATCTGCACATTAATATTCATCATCTATCTGCAAACTATTTTCTCGTTAACAGACAGTCTATTAAGACAACTCCCTTCGATAATCACGAACGAATTTACCAACATCCTCTTAAACCACGCTTTGCATTTGTAATACAAAATGCTGCTTCGTATAACTTATTCGTTTAAATCTAAATATCTCAGTAGCAAGTAACGTCTCCTCAGATTTGACAATTCATTTGTTGCGTTCTCTTATGGATGTGGGTTCTTCGCATTCCATTTCCCTACGTAATTTCTCATGTGACTTCGCCTCTCCTATCGCCATTGCTTGCGCGCTGCTTCGTCGTCCTGGTGTTACGATGGCGAGTGTCGCGCTACGTGCCGCGCTCTCGTGCCCGATTCCGTGCGCTGCCGCCGTCCCCTGGCGCCGCCGCCGCCGCGCCGCGCCGCCGCCGTGACCGACCAA
>BOPP01000022.1:9878191-9893688 GCA_017312745.1 Gryllus bimaculatus
GCTCAATAGGTTCCGTTCTAAGAGTCGTCGAACAATTTTTCAATGTTTTACAAATGTTGAGTTAGTAGATATAGAGTGGTTAGTGGGACTGTGGTTAAATAGTTTACGTTTCTTGACACACGTGGCTGCGTCCGCACCATATGTGAATTTTCGCAATTACATTTTCGCCAGTTCTGGAACACGGGTACACTTAACGAGTTAGCTAATGAGAGAGGTAAACTTAAAGAAATTTGTTATACTTGTTCACGTATTCAATTATTGAATTGTTTTCGAGATCTGACAGAAATTACTGTCTTTATGTGACCACACTAAGGGAAATATACAATAGTTAGGCAATCATGACAATGTAATTTATGATTCTCACTTCGGAATTAATATCCCTCAAATACCTACGACGACGCAAATATGAAAGAAAAATCACAAGCGAAATCTCGATATCTTAATCGAGAATCATTTTGTAATAAAGGAAAGTTCTTCTGTATATCACTTGTATTTTATCTTACAGGATGTTTTAAAATATTTCTGTTTGATAGAGAAATCAAAATCATTTTAGGTGAACAGTGTACGACGTCTCAGTTTTGCAATCGTGCTGCACCCTCGTTATGTTAGGATAAATCTTAGTATTTGTGAAACAGCAACACGAACTAGTATTTATGTCAAGATCTTGCGAGCTTGTTTGCTAAAAGCGTAGACAGTTAGCACGCAAATGCGAGTGGGAAGAGATTTCATCGTTGCCTTGCTCAGAAAAGCTGTGCCCTAGAACTTGTCGTAAGGTGGCTGTGAATTATTCGAATAACCCTTGCAGGCTCGCGTGCCTCACATGGGTCTAGAATTGAGGCTGTTAGCGGTGGACATTGCGTGGAAAGGGAAAAAATACTCGTGATACGACTTATCTTCATCAAAATACGTCATTTCATATCTCTGATTTGGATTATAAGATAATGCTTATTATATGACCTGTTTCCGTTTTCGATTCCTGCTTTTGTATATGACTCGGGAAAGTATGGATAATGTCTGAACCATTGCTGACGACAAAAAAGTCAAATAATTTATTTTAACATTTTTTTTTAGAACAGGGTAAGTACTTTCATTAGCAGGTGACATAGTTATATTTGTATAGACCTTCCATTCTTTCCTGGATATATTACACCAATAATTTTTCATGATTCTACTAATATCTTTCTTTAAAACACATCAATGAATTTCCACCTTTTCCCCTTTCTTTTTTGGAACAATCTAAGATGGCATATTATATGTCAAAAAGGTCGCGGATAATAACGAAATTTCGATCTTGCCAACTGTACGAAATGATGCCGGTTGAAAATCCGACCGCTGCCCTGGCAAATCGGATTTTCTCGCAGTGGACAGGACAGCTCTTCCCACCATCCGCCCGACTTTTCTTCGACATCTCTGGCATCCAGCCGGCCTGCTCCCAACGTCCCTCTCTCTATCGCTCCGCTTCTCTCCTGTTTCCCACGTGCTCTGCCCTTCCTTCCGTTCCTTTCTTCCCTCCCTCCCTTCTTCCCTCTCTTCATCCGACCTTACCTTGTGGTCTCCGCACTTCCCTACCTTCACTTGCCTCACTCCTTTCTCTTCTGACACTTCACCCTGCTCCGCTCTCTGCGCGTTGTGCGCCGAATCTGCCTGCCCGAGCAACGTGGTCTCCCTAGCGCCGTCCGCAGACCCTCCAGTTAGCCCCCACTTGCCCGCCTGTGTCCTCCCGCCCATTCCGTCCCTGGCAGCCGGCCGTCCGGCACAGCGCGGTCTGCGGCGACGTCGGGCACTTCGCTTTGGAGCGGCGTCTCACGGGACGCTCGCTCGGAGGGAGAAACTTTGCTTCAGTGGTCTGCGTCTCCGGGCCTCGCGGGAAGGAATTTCCCAGTTGCTGGAGACTTAATTGGAATTAAGATTGAAACGGCGCTCATTTGCATTCTCTCTAACGTTTTGGTTGCGCGCAAGTTTATGATTGCGATGGTCTGTCCGAATGGAAGTAGTGATTCCATACGTTACTTCGTCTTTATTTTACAAGATTGCGATTACTAAGGAGTGATTTTAAAAGAAAGTTGTTCAAAAGAGAAGGGTTACTAAAAACTAATTATGAAAGTATGTGTGTTTTCATGCAAATAACGTGTATTACATCGCATTCAAAAATTTAGGAATCTGATTTCGTTGATTGTGCTGACAGATAAAACCACTCACCTCATTATTTAATTTGATGCTCATTCAATAAATGACAGTTCAGGAAGAGTTTTTTCCGAGACTTTTTTTTTCTCTCGAGACAATCCATTGTCAATTTATCTTTCTCCTGCAATTTCATTTAGTTTGGTCGGTATCGGAATCCGTGATAAAATTAGTGTGAATAGTGATTCAATGTGACCAATGCTAACAAAACATTTTATGCCATATGTTAAAAAGTCATACTTATTTTGCAGAATAATAAAGAAAATTAACAGAGGGATATGTAAAACATGTTAAAAATAACGTTGTTTGGTGGATTAAATGCCTAAAATTGTCTAAATGACATAATTTTCTAATATTCCAAATGGAGTTGAAAATTAGTAGAAGTTACTTTGAAAAATCGGATGAAGTGACAGCCGATATTCCTACCCTCACTGTATTTAAAAGAAAAGTAACAATTTTCATTTACTGTCATAGATTTTATAAACTGAGACTATCGAAATATGGAATGCGCTCGAAGACGGTGACCTCGAATATATGTAATTACCTGATATATCTAATACACATATCGTTGCAATTAATTGAATTTAAAGGTGTTCGTTTGGATTAGTAGAAATCTTACGTAATTTATAAAAATGATATCTATTTGTAGGGAATTTTCCCTTACCATAGAGACAACCTAGAACAGTGGTTGACGATGATTGAGGTGGTTACGCGAAACATTAATAACAATTAACAATTCATTTGCTTTAATATACATGCCAAAATCCTACGAAACACGGTTACCTCTACACTCCCCCACTTCTATTCTCTCTTCCCATATCCCATTTTTGGGTTTTCCATCTGCTCCGCCTGAACGGAACAGCGCGTTTCACTCCCATCCCGACAATTATTCACAATCTCCCTTTCCAACCAGCCCCCCCCCGGTTCTTACACCCACCCACACTTCCAAGGCGGTCAACTACCGCTTCGCCCGGCCCCGCGCGCCCCGCCTCGCCCCGCCTCCGCAGTCGCAGGGGGACCAATCGCTTCTCGGCCCTTCTGCGCGGGGTTTTGCGTCAGTCGGAAAACTCCTTGATCCTCTTACGCCCCTTTCCCCGCCCGTCCGCGTCCCCACTCCGCCCCGGCCCGGCCACCGCCTTCGCCGCCGGCGCGCCGCGAGTTCGCCGACTTTGCGGTTGGAGCCGCTTCATTTGTCGCGCGCCGCCGCCGGCGCGGTGCAAGAGGGCGGCCGGCAGCGAGGCCGGATTTGCTGTATCCAATTTGCGGCACGCTCTCCCGCTCGCAAGTTGGCACAAAATGTATTAATTATAATTTAATCCGATTAAGAGGCAACTTAGGCGGAAAAGACCTGTGCCAGGTCATCTTAATCAAAAATCTTGTTCGTCGCAGAGATGGTAGTTTCTCCTTGCCGTTGTTCGTTGGTTATTGCGCGATTAAGTCTTCCAAGAGGAAATTCATCGTAAAATCATGCGTTACATAAAAAAAAAATGTTTGGAAATCAATGTCGAGATGTGAGAGTTATGGGTTGTTGCCTACAGATTTCGCGTGAACAAACGTCATTAAAAATCATGCGGTATTTTTCTTCAAATTATGGGTGCAGCAGTATTATGGAAAGACTTCAGATTTCAGAGAAAACTCTTTATTTTTCAGGAGAGTGGTAGTTTTGGATTTCCTAGAATTGCGTTGACGTGACCCGCTGTCGGGAATTTTATAAAGTCTTCTCAGGCAGAGCAACATTCCGGTACATAAAGGTACAATTTTTGTTTCGTGAATTACTTCAAAACAGATTATTTACTTTTATTCTAACGCAAATGTGAATACTGTTTAGGAATGAAGGCAATGCATGCAGCAGTGGCAGAGGGGATGAAGGAAGAACAACGATAAGTGTAAAGCAAATAAAGTTACATTCTCAGAGACGTTAGTTGAACTTTGGGGCCTGCGGGCGAATAAATAAAATTTGTTTGGACAGAAAATATACCGTTGGTGGATTGTAGTTCGGTTGATATTTTATTCCCCGCCTAACATTAGTATCATTGTAAATTTCATGCATCTCACTTTGCTGATAAGCAGCCAGCGCGCGAATTCAACCTGTTAGTAATGATCGCCTCGAACCGTATCGTATACGCCGAACAATAGGACTACATGGTGGAGGGTGAAAGAATTAGCCCCTTACGAACAAATGCCGTTGGCTTTTTTGATTGTCAGTTGTTTCAATCACAATTATTTCTCACTCGTAACTTTTTTATTTTCATATTGTCTATGGAACTTCCTTGCATTCTATCTTCTTTTGTTCTTGATAATTCTCTTCGCTTTGAATTTTAGTTTTTTCCGTCTCTTATTTTACCTAGCTACATGTTTTGCCAGAATCTTCAAACAAAGGATTATTTCGTCTTTCCCTTTCCTGTGACTTCGTCGCGACTGCCGCCCATTTCGTTCCCGTCCGTGACCTAGTCGCCTTTCGTTCTCTGCTGGCTACTACCTTTCCCCATGTCCCGAGACGCCGCACCCATTCCTCCAAAATCTCCGCCCGCCAACCTTGCCTGCCGCCCCAACCGCCCCCGGTGCGCCGTGCGAAATCCCGCGTGGCCGTGGGGCCCCCGCCTGCGCCGTCATTACCGTCCGCCGTGATGCGGATGCAGCCATGTAATTTCGCCGTCTGCTCCGTACGCCGCTCACTTTCCAGGTATCAATTTTCCTCACGGTCCCCGGCCCGGCCCGGCGCGGCGCTGAGGCGGGAGGATGCGGGGCGCGGCGGGGCGGCGGCGGAGGACGGGTTCGCGTGTGCGACGGCCGCTGCCTCGGCCTCTACGGGCGCGGACGCGGGGGCGCTGAACTTGGCCTGCGCCGCCGCCAGGGCCCCGCTCCGAACGCTCGCCTCGCCTTCCACAGAACGAGTTAAAAACATTGCTGCACGAGTCTTGCTGAAGAAGCCATTCTCGTTAGGGCGAATGCGCTGGTTTGTAGTGTTGTAATGAAACCGACAGCGAGACGATGCGAAGCGAGAGTCCGCGTCGATATGTTTTATGATTCTTTCCGGTCACGTTTCTTTGCACGTAATGGCATTCAGTATTTTCCTTTCTGAAAATCGTACTCTCATTTTTTCCGACGTACAAGTATTAGATTTAATGTACCTGACCACTATTCAGGAATATTACCTCAAAATTATCAAATCTGTTGATGGTTCACATTAGGTTTATATTAATTTTATATTGCTGTATTTTATATTGTAAAATATCTCCAACCTTTGTTTGTCTACTCCTTTGTTTTCCTTTCTCGAAGGTTTGAAACGCTGCACAGCGTGGCAAAATGACCAGCAAAACTACATTGTCATAGAACAACGGTTCTCATTTTTATTTCATTGTGTACTTTGCTTCTGATACGTCGTTTGATGTGAAATAGCATTCTCTGGCCAATAAATGATTTAGGAGAGCTCACGCTCGTACAATCCCGCAGCTCTCCGATGCAATTCAACATCACTTCCTCTGAAACAAATCGTCTTCAAAGCGAATCTGATGAAAGAGAAGATCACTTTTCCATCCGAGCGCTGTACAACTGGATGTTGAGACTAGCAGTTTGACAAATAATGCCCTTGGTCTCCTGTCTCCGTGATGGGCAGGTAGTCTTAGAAAAGTCGTCGAGTTTTCTTGAGAGCGCATTTCTCCGCTTGTTACCGCGTCGTCGTCCGAGCGTGACGCATTTCTTTGGAAGCCACGTTTTTCTCTTTCCCTCTCCCTCTTCCACCTCCTCTCCTCTTCCTCTTCGTCCGCGTCGGCGCCGCCGCCGTCCGCAGACACATTGTCTCCGCGCCGTTGTTCGCTTAATTACGACGGCAGCCGCTGGAGCGCGCGCGCCGCATCCTGCGCCGCTTTCTTCTCGGGAAATAATTTTCCGCTGGTGCCGCCGTGTGCGCACTTCGCGTCGTTGGGCTCGCTCTGCCCTCCAAGCGAATCGCCGACGTCACAGATGACGTCTAAATTATTTTTGTTGTCTGTTATTCTTGGCGTGTTTTGGTGAAAAATGCCGAAATTGTGTGAGATTCCAATTTTTGCATTTTTTTCGTCTCTGCTTGAATGTTTTGCGCAAGAATATATCGAGACGTTTGTAGCAGGTAGTACATTCTTCAGAGTCTTTTCGTGTAATAACAGTGAAATGCTGGGGAATGACTCTTGGACCAAACCGTTTCGTAGTAATTTATGAGATTAAAACAGAAAAGTAATGCTCCTTTCTGTTTAAGGGTCACTCATTGATGCAATTTGGTTTTCTAAACTATTAAGAGTGTAATCCGGAAGAGAACCTACGTTACTAAAATTGAATTGATTATGCTAGAAGAAATCAGTTTGAAGGTGATCAATTTGAATTTGGATAATTCTTCATTTGTAACCTTCGCTGGAAACTTTATTTTAATATTCCAAGAGTAATCTGCTTCTCACAATACCCGATGTATGGTTTTGGTCGGAATTTCTTCAAGAGACATATTTCGTGTAAAGTTGTTAGTTCTCTCTCATATTAAAGGAAATGTACTCAAACGAAGGAGTGTCGCTGATCGCGGATTTCTCCCGATCACGATCTTCCATTTTTTAGTGGTACAAGTTATGTGATATTTTATGACGCTTTCAACTCCAAATGCGAACATGACGTTATTAGTATGACAAAGAAACTCCTGCTACCAACACATGATCTTCAATGTCACGACCGGCAGAGATGGCTCAGGACATGAACTGAATTGCATGAACTTGTAGTCCCTCTGACCGGGTGGGGGTAGGAGGAGGGGCTAGGTTGGAGTACCTACACTGACAGAATTTTCGACCCCAGCTTGTCAGCTTGGTCAAATTCAGCCGCAATTTAGCAAAGTCGCTGGCAGGGGAAATTTCTAGCGGCTGGCTGCTCTGATCGGTAGTTTTTGCAGATCGTGATTTCTACGATCAACAACAGACGAACGTCGGAGTCGCTCCCTCACAAATGGGGTCACGGATCGCGCGCGATCTTTCTTAACTCTTCCTTGCTCTGTCCTCACTCCCTTACACGCACGTACATGCGCTACACTACCATACATGGTAGGAGACAGGTCGAGCTTAAAGCTTGTCCCGGCTGGGGCGGTGCCCCGTTTCTGGGAGATAACTGGCTGGGGAAAACCTCGTTAGCCTTTGGTAGGTCGGCGCCAGATCTCGCTCTATATTGGGAAGATTACCGCCACCTCCCGACCAAAAACATACACTACACTTAACGGGACTAATGACCTTAGACGTTGACGCGCTCGCAATCACTAACAATAAATCAATCAGTGTTACACAAAAGCACAAATATATTACACAAATATATAAGATACCCCCCCCCCCAAATCGTTTGTTTTTTGTACCTTTCATACGTCAGTACGTCCGTCTATAAACGGACGTGACTCTGATGAATCGGTCAGAATTGAAACAAATGTCTGTCATTGAAATGTTTTGAAAACGGACGCAGAGTCGCTTTAGAATTGCTATAAATCGCGACAGCCATCGCAGAAAGCGAGCGGTGGCGTTATTTTTGCGCGCCCTTCAAAGGTTATAAATCTGCGGCGCTCTGGAGCGCGAGCCACTCGTCCGACGCGCGACGTCACACGCCGCGAGTCGATGCGACACGTGCTTGCAGCCCCGCCCCTTCTCCGCCTCCTCCTCGCCCTGCCGGCACCTCACGGCTATTGGAAGGAGAGGGACCGGAGCGAGGGCTTCAGAAGCTGCAGGTCAGAGACCTCGACAGAAACAAGCCAATAGTCAGACACCGTACCGTACACTTTCTCGTATTGTGCATGTCGACGGTTACATAAAATTATATTAATTATGTTGCGATTTACATTCTATTATTATTCGACTCTCTTTTCAGGCAGACTTTTTGAAAAAACTGCAAGTATAAAATAACTTATTCGACATCAGTACTCTCCAAAATGTCAAAATTCCGTGAAATATGGTCATCGGTTCTTTTAAAGTTAGTTTGATTGGCCTCTATATCCGACGCGAAATATTTAATACAGGTTCGAAGCCAATTACGTTTTGAAGGCTGCATGCTGAGCCTGTTAATTGTGTGAGAAGAACGATGTAAATTTCTCACATAATTTTTGATTATTTATTACTATTACTATTATTTATTATTATTATTATTATTTTATTATTATTATTATTATTACATTTTTAATATTCTCGATTGCAGTGTCGCTCATTCATTAAATGTACAACGAAACCTCCGAGTAATATTTGAGTTCAATAATACAGAATATAGTAAGTATGGTAATACGAATACGTTTTTACGTATTCGTTTAGAGGAGAAAAAGAAAGGGGTAAAATCCACTCCTGCTAGCACAGAAAGCAGCAACTACTACTTCTAATAAATTGCAATGTGAAAAATATGTTTAATTTGCATTAATGTTTGCTCAAGAGTAGTTGCAATAATATCAATTTTTTACCATTCTCAAATGTTAATGTTGTTGAGATTTTACGCAAAACGTTTACAATTTTTACTGGTGTATATATGATTAATAAACTAGAATAAAATATATTTTCGTCTTAATAAAAACATTCTTCTTTTTTATCCTTTAAAAAAAATACGTTTCTCAAATATGTTCGTGCAATTTGACTTTTACTCTGCTAAATTTTGAAATTGCAATACATTGCTGGAGGCTAAAAGCAGACAAATCTCATGGTCGCGTAACACTCCGTCGCTCTCTTGACGTACAAACAATGAATCTAGCGTTTAAAAAGCACTGTATTTGTCTCTCCCTTCAAAAATCGAAAACTTAACAAGATATTTTGTGACTCTAGCAACATTGTTCTTCTGTATTAGAAAAATTATGTTTCAACGTAGAATGTCATGGAAGAGAGAAAAGGGAATGTGGAAATTATCACTATTACTCGTATGTTTGTTGCACGTCGTAGACAGATCTAATCCGATAATAAAGAGTTAACGTCCGGTGAGTTCAGATAGTTTCCTGACATTTTTCTTATCCCGCTTACATCATATGGAGAGCAATGACAATTACAAATATTCGTACGCGTTTCTCTTTTAACATTGGTTGTGTGTGCTGTATACTGTTAAGATCAATGACTTCCTGTCATAGCAAGATACAACATCAGCCTTGGATGTCTCTTTGTGATATTACACATTTTACCCCGTTGCGCTTTCTTATTGGCTCCCATGTAATAACCTTCATTTCCCTTTTCCTTTTTTCTTGGTACACTTTCTGTTCCTTTTGTGTTACATTGCGTTCTTCCCTTAATCACATCAGTTCACCTCCTCGTGGCACGATAAATAGTTTTCGTCGGCAACAAGCCTAGTAACCAAATGCGGCAATGCACGTGAAACAGGATGCAGAGTTTGTAGCCGCGCAAAAACGTACTTACGTTGGAAGATGCGTTTGAAGCACCAAGTCTCGTGTGAGAAAGGCGCCGCGCCCGGCGGCAATCTCCCTACCTTCACCCATATCTCCCCGTCCCACTTCTTCCGGGCCGACACCACTCTGCTTCATCCCGTCTCCGGCTGCAGTGTGGTTTGCTCTGCCCCTCCCCTTCTCATCCGGCTCTGCCGCGCCCCCGTCACCCATCTTGACCTCCCTCCACCCGCGTCTACCCTCATCCCTCTCCCTCCCCACATCACCCGACTTTCTGTCACATCACACCGCCCTTTCCCCTCGAAGTCCCGTTTCGCCCGACCCTGCGCCACCTCACCTCTTCCCACCCCATCCAACTCGGATACCTTTCCATTTTAATTTTACCCCCTCCCCCTGGATTCGCTTCGCCACCTCCCGCTTCGTAGCACCGACCCTTTCAGGCTCCGTTTTTCACCTCCCCGCGTCGCCTTCTCTTCTCTTCATTCGCCCGCTCGGCTGTTACTCTCCTTCCAGCTCCACCCCACTCCTTCGCTGCTTTGCCCCCCTCTCTCGTTCCGCTCTCCCACCCCGCTTTGCCTCCTTTTCCACCCTCCTAGCTTTACCGCCACGTCTTCCGACCCCTCCTATCCCCGCTCCTTGCGTCCTTCACGAGATGCCTCGCCTAGGGCCCCCGCGGGCGCAGCTGACGATGAGGAATCGATCCGCAGCCGAGGCCCCTCCCTCGCCCCCCCTCGCATTGTTAGCAGCCGAGTTACGATGTTATTTCGGAAAATCTGCGGGTAGCTCGTTTTTTTACTGATTGTGTTTTATAACGCCTCGGAGGCTTCTCAGCGCCAAAGAGAACGTCTCCGGAGATTTCTTTAATATCGCGAGTGCTTCGCTTACCCGCGCCTAACATCTTGCGAGAGTGCTCAATGGCTGCAGGGCGAACGCCTAGGTGCCGCATTCATTAGACTGGGGGAGGAGAGTGGCGGACACGGCGAGGCAAAGCGCGTTGAAGACTTTTCGTTATTAATATTTCTTTATTTTATCAGAGTTGCCGTGTGTTGGCAGGCGCTTCAAATAGTGAAGTGCATTTGTATAAATTCGCAAAAATAATATTTCTGTAGATTGTGAGTGCTTGCGGGGAAAAAAAGAAAAGAAACATGGATGTTGCGTCTTATATATGAATGTAGCGTCTGACAATTACACATTGGCAATGAAACATCTTATTTCATGTGAGAGCATAGGCTTCCGCGGTCGGAGTCAGTATTTAATTGGCTGTCCTGGTGAATGGCTGTCCTGGTCCCGACGTTTTGGTCGCCATTCTGCGACCTTCCTTAGGGCGTAATTACGCCAATTAAATACATCCTATTTCATGCTGTACAAGCACAATATTGACGTATGTGCGTAGTGACGTCGTGGAAACAGTGTTGTCGCCAGTTTGTCCTTCGCAAATTAACCGACGAAATTGTAGGACTATTTCTTCTTCTTTTTCGTACTTTTCCGGCATTATCTGAGTAACGGAATGCTACACGTGCGGCAGGTGGTAAAAGTTCCCAGGCGTCTTTAGAGCCTCCTTCCGATGCGGAGCAATCATCGCCGCCCATCGCTCGTGGCGCGGAGGCGCCATTTGAAGGGCGCGGGGGCGGCGAACGCAGCCCATCGCGGCCCTCATTTCCTCTAATTCGCGCCGGAGGAGCTTTGAAGGGCCGCGCCCCCTCTCTCGCACGTGCGTATTGATTCCGTGGCGCGGCCGCTTTGTTCGGGGCGCTTGCAAATGTCTTCATTCCGCCCCCGGCCCGTCCTCGCCCCGCTCGGGAGGCGAGGTGTCCGAGCGTGGGAGGTGGAGGAAGGTGGACTGGAGGTGATTGTGGATGGGATGTGACGGAATAGCGTGCTTTTTGGGGTGGATTTATGTGTGCAAATATATATGTGTGCGTGTGTGTGTTTGAGAGTTATATATCGGATATTTAAATGGAAGGAAAATATAAACACGAGAGCGAGCCAATTGTTTATTAATAAGCCAACATGGTCGTTGGTGTTACGAAAACATAAAAATAACAAAAGAAGAATAAAACATATATAGGTAGATAGGTGTAGGTGAAAAAAAAATGTTATGAGCAGCCCTGGGCTGTAAGAGTACAGGACATATTGCACCAATGGATTGTCGATTCGTAGAAATTGCGCGCGCCCGTCACTGCTCTTGTGTTGCCTCAAACTCGAAGCACACGCACGTCCAGACGAAATCCTTTAAGCTATCATTTAAGTCGTCTCAGGAGGGAAGGTCCGGTTTCTTCGCTTCCATTGTGGTGACTCTCGTGACTGATTGACGGTTTTCTGACAAAACGTGAATTTTATAAAACTTATAGTCAGACGTTATGTGATTACGTTTTTGCAGTATAAAAATCTGATTGTAGTTCGGTGACGTTAACGTGTATTCAAAATGGCGAACAGTATCGTTTACTAGGGCTAGTCTATGGTGAAGTGGAATATTTGAAAATCAGGTGTTCTTGACCACTTGCTTTTAAAGGGAATTGTAGATGAAGCCTCTACAGCTTTAATTTCTACAAAAAAATGGAGTAACAGATATTTGCTCCTTTTCATTTTTCTCACTGTAAAAGTTACGAAGTTCGTGACATCTAAACCAAGCTTCTAGGCAACTTTTACAGAAATGTTTTAAATTTAATAACACACTGAGCTACATTCATGTCATTCTCAGTCTCTCAGTCCGTGGAATTTCGAAAGAGCTTCATGGATTTATTAATCTCCTGCAGCTGAATGTCTATTATTTGCCGTTGCGCGACCGCTTTCTCTTTGTCTCATCACAGTTTAAATTTTTATAATGCGTTGGTGTCGCTTCTCATTCTTTGCTTTTGTGTTTTCATTCTTTTTGTATTCAGGATGAATGTTCCATTTCTTCCACGCCATGGCTAACTATGGCCACTTTCCTTCGTAGCTCATTTTCATTCCAAATTTTGAGTACACACATTTGATTGTCTCGGTTCAGCTCGCTCAATGTTGAAATACACGTCCAATATTTTTCACTTCTAACTATTCAAAACACAACTCTAAACATTCCCCCCCCCTTTTTTTTCGTTCATATTCAACTCCAGTTTTCATCTTCTGGGAGACGTAGAATATTGGATCGCATTCCTAACAATCCTTTTCTATTTAATTTCCTTTCATGCCCCGCTGGAATACGTGCTTACCGTTCGCTTGAAAATGCCGCAACAAACCAAGCATAACGTATAAACTGTGTACTGAGTCGGTTTGATTGCTTTTCCTTCACTCTGCAATTCCACACTTGTAAGTTCTCAAGAGCAGTCAGCAGATGTCGGCATGCAGAGCTTAGAGACAGATACGCATGCGGACAAATGGTCTTCGAAATGTAAATGAATATTCCTGTTACACGAGGTACTGAGAACAGACTTGATCGGTAATTTATAAATAGTATCTCGAGTTTTTAAATCGCATATTATCAAAATGTATGTTATTTAATATTGTCTTTCATAAATTGAAATCTGTCCAGAAAATAATGTAATATGTATTTCTTATTAAATTTATTTATTGACGTTATTTAATTTCTTATTTTAATTAATTGCTATTTTGTAGTGTTTAATTGAATTTATTAAATTAAATATATTAACGGAATATTGGCAATTTTTTTATTGAAAACCTTTTCTTAAAATAACGTTTTGCAAGTCATACAAATGCATACAGACATACAAACAGCAGTAAACATATTATGATTTTTAATAAATATTTTGAGTGGGAAGGATGCGTATTTTACTCGTCGCTGGTTTTCACTTACAGTGGTGGCTCTTATTGTGAATGCATTGTATGCGCTGCTGTGTGAAAGCCGGAGTCCTTTCAGCTCGCTGGGGAGCGGAGCGGGTGTCACGTGTCAGCTGCCCACGGCACGTGTCGGCCGGCGGCAAGCAGCGGTGACGTGGAGCGCGGCGACAGCGACCGCCGCAGGGCCCGCAACGCGCCACCACCGCGTTCGCTGCCAGTTGCTTGCGTGTATGCGTGCGCGCGCGCGTGTCTGTGTGTTTGCGACTTGCGGAAAGATTGATTGGCAGCCCAACCTAATTTTCGTTTATGGAGTTCCCGCGTAATTAATATCGTTTCGTTCGTTGGCACCCTCTGCGGCGATGGCGACGCGGCCCGACGCGGGACGTCACAAGCGCCCCGGCAACCGGTGACGCCCGGCGCGGGGCAGAGGTCTCGCTTCCGCTTCCGGCCACGCTGTTGAGGAAGGCGACGAGCAAATACCCGGCGCCCCGTCAGATCTCCCGTGCTTGTCGTGCCAAAAGCGGGCTAGGAAGGTGTGAAACTGCTGGAGCGCAGCGACCGCTCCGTGCGACTGTAGAGGAATGTGAGGGCTTTAGATTGAACTTGCAGGTAGCAGTTTCTCTGCGGACGGACGGAGTGAAGCGTCCTCTGCTGTCCGGAGAAGTTAGCTCTATGTTTGAAAAAAATATAGAAGTATGGCGTGTCTTTAGGAGGGGTAACGGATATGAAAAGTATTTTAAAAAACGATGGGTAGACGTACAGTAGATAATAATGAAAGCAATGGCTCGCATTCTATACTCGCAATTGGTTAATATTGTGGGAAACGTTTTGTTTCATTTATGATTTGACCGTTTTAATACTATTTAAAAACGTGGCTATGGACGCACATATAAAGGAAGCCGAATGTCGAAATTTCAACGCCATTCTTGCTCTTAAAAGTACATCCTGCAACGTAGTCACAAATCATTTCAAAATGTTCTTAGCAGTTTGATGATATTGAACTGTTGAAAATGGAAAAGAAAAAAATATGTAACGGGTGAAACGTTAGTGTAAGTCTGTGGGTCTTTCTACATTTAATTAATTTGTGTTAATTTAATCGACTGCCACTGCAGAATTTTGTGTTGCCCCCGACGCAAGTGTGAATTATTTCAAGCGAATATGACCCGGAAAGTGTCCACGTTGTTCCATTTAAGGTGGACGGAACGGCACTGAAGTCGGGAGGGGGGGGGAAAGGAGTGCGGAGCGAAGTGGATGAGGCGAGAGCGGCCACGTTGACAGCTGGAAAGAGGCAGTTGGAAACGACGTAATGGGAGAAGAGAGGCAGGCGGCGCTGCTGCAGACGCCTCCCCCCCCCCCGCGCCACGCACACACACACACGCAGGGGGCGGGGCGCTTTAATGTTTCGCAGCGAGGCGGGGCGAGGCGAGGCGGAGGGAAGAGCCGGCTGCGAATTTCCTCCCGCAGGTTAATTTTCTGCGAGGCGAAATAATCCCCTCGGGACGCTCCTCCGGCGCCCGCGTCGCGCGCGTCGTCAGCCCTCGTCCTGGCTGCCGCGGGTGGAGGCCTTCCCCTGGATGCGGCTTCCATCGCCACGTACTGCCCGAAAACCTGTTGTAATTGGGAGTTTTCAATTGCACTATTTATTAAAGGCACCCCGGCCCCCTTCCCCGAAGTTAATAGGGTTTTCAATTTTCTTGTTTTCGGGGATGAAGTTCGCGCTACTGGTTCGTTTTCGGGTGAAACAATTGTATCGAAGAGTGGAATAATCAGCCGTAATTTTAAGAATTGTGAAGTTGCGCGCATCCTTAATTAAACAGCTATATTAGTAAATATCATGGTAGAAAATGACATTATGATATAAATGTATTTACATTTGCTTAGAATATGTTATGCTATTTGCAAAAATTCCTTTGCATTATTTAAATCAGACACACATCTATATTGCGCTTGGTGTATGCGCACCTTCGAATTGGCAATGAAGTCATACAATAAATTTTCCTTATCGCACAATGTGCCAAATTGATTATATTTTTACGCTTCAACTTAATAAAATTGAGGATTTAATAGTTCGTTTCTGAAAACTCATTTTTATATATTTTCGATGAGTTCCAGCCATTAAATATAAAAGTATGCGAAGCATTAGAGCTCATTTTGACGCTCGGGAGTGCTGCGAGGAATTCCC
>BOPP01000022.1:9906128-9935737 GCA_017312745.1 Gryllus bimaculatus
TGCTCGGAATCGATGCCACCGCGACACCCGCGTCGCGTCGCATCGCGTCGCCTGCCGCCGCCGCCGCCGCCGCCGCCTCCGGCCCGGAAGCGCGCGTCCGGAACGAGCGCTGAATTAAAACGACAGCTCTGTTCGCCTGCTGATAAATGGCGGATGTTCTCTTGGACACGTTTGCGCGTCGCTGATTGATTATCCGCCCCGGCCTCTCGGCGCGTTGCCGGGCGCCCTTGTTGAAATTTGCCCGGCTCATCGATACGTTTCCTGCAGCGCGTGTCGAGATGTCGGCTTGTACTGTCGACGCTTCGTCGCAGCATGTCATGAGGGTACTGTGAATCGTTGCGTACATAAATGTGTGTGTTCGATGTGTCGCAGGAACTGCTGGTTTGCATCCAACGTTGTTTCATAATCCTGACGTCTGTCGTGATAGGAATGCGAAAATTACTCGCATTATATGTGTAGCATACAAAATCATCAAAGTTGAATTTTCTGTATGTTTCGCCGCTGCAAACGTACATATGGTATACGATTGCTTACGCAAATATAAAATGTTCCTATAGTGTAAAGAAGATTTGCAAGAGGTGATGAATGTATCCAGAGCGTCATTTAAAAGTACGAATGTTTAAGGCTGCGAATTAATTTTTTTTTTCCTAATAAGGTTTTATATTACATTTAGTTGCGTGACTGACCGGAAAGGTGTAGTGAGTTTTCATTTCTGTGATTTCAAGGATGTGTCACTGTGGTACTTACGTCGATTACAAAGGCAAAGAAATATCGAGTGCTACCAGCTTCCTAAGCTAGGAGGAGCTTCGGGGGAACTGAAGTGAAAGGAAGTGCATGCTCACTTTTCATTATTTGGTCTTTTGCAGTAGCGTGCCCTTCTATGCGCGTTTCATTCACTGCAACGTGACCTTTCGTCATTGCTAGGCCCGATGGGTGATATCACGAATACTTTGAATGTGGCCGTTTAGGCGATTGTAACACGAACGATCCCATCAGTCTAGAGTGCGGCATTCGTACGAAACTGAAGGTGGCAGTGACTCCATCCGGAACCGCTAGCCTTCGACTACGTGTGCGTAGATGTGCAGATGCTCCAAAGCGGCAAGCGGCCGGCAGTCGCTCCACCGCGCTCCGGTCGGTGCTGGCGTCGCACCCTGGCACCGCTCACCTCGTAGCTTCCGCAGGGCCGCCTAGCGCCCAACGCCCTGCGCCCCGCAGTGGGATTCGGCCGAGCGCGCGGCGCCGCCGCCGCCGTTATGGATGTGGCTCGGCTATCGCGGGCCGCGCCGCCCGTACATCAGTGTGCGGAGCGCCCGCTCGCCCTCGCTTCTCCGACCCCTCCCCCAACCAACACCCTACCCGCTGCGTCCCGTGGGGAAAGTTCGCCCTCGTTCGCCTTCGTCCCCGCCTCGCTTCTGCCCGTCCCGGCTCCTCGTGAGGCACACGGCTTTACGGCCATAACGGCATCACCGGCCCCAATACTAGGAAACTCAACGTACGCCTCACCTCTGACGAAGTTCGTCCAAAATACATGACATTAAGTAAAAAGAATTGTGACATCCGTTTCATTGATTTTTCTTAATACCCAGACTTTATTCCTTTCCTCGGGCCTGAGATTCCTTCTCATCACTTTCCAGCTTTCTGTATCCTTATTTCGTTATTTTATCGTCACCTCATTCTGTTCCTCTCCTTTATCATCCCCTCTTTTTCGTCCACTCTTATATTCCCTTGACCCCTATGCATCTTCTTCGCCCTCTTGATATTTTATTTCTTGCATGAATTATGGGCGGATATTTTCACGTCTCCCTGATATGACTTGTCCTTCCTTCCTTTTTTCTCACCTTTCATTACTTCCTTTCTTACATCCTTTTTTTCTCGACACTTGTGCCCCTCAACTCTCCTGCGTGAGTCCTCATTTCTCTTTGCTTCCGCCCTTGCCGGCCTGCGACTCCTAATTCCGCGCTGCGGGTTTTTGCTACTTCGTGAGCTGTGCGAGCGTGAGGACTCCCCCGCTGCTTTCCTCCGACCCCCCCCCCCCCGTCCTCACGAACCCTCCACTCTCCTCTCCCCCCTCCCTGCCGGGGTCACCCGGCGACCCAGACTGCTGTCTGCGCGCCACCGCCTCTAGCGTTGTAATGAAGGAGCTCCAAGCGGAACGCATTGCACGAAAAGAGCAACAACTCGTTACTGCGTGAAGCACATAGGCGAAATCCTTGAGATATGTGAAACATTTTTCTTTTGTGTTCGTGTTTTAAATGTCACAAACGGTTAGTTTTATCAAGTTCTGGGCTCCAGACTTCCGTTGATAATTCTATGCTAATCGTTCCGAGAGGGGTTAGCGGTTCAAAGAGTAACGAGTCCAAATGTCTGAAGACACTGTGGGAAAACCTTCTACAGGAAAACCTTTCTTGAATAAATTCAATTTGCGCGAACATGGTATGGATGACCTTAACTTGTGGGATTACTTTTCTTTAATAGTGTGATGACCATATTCCAAAGTTATTAATAACGGTTCCGATCAAGTCCTTTTAGTATCCTGTATGATCATACTTCCCTCCTTATATCCAAGTGCCAGCCTTTATGTAGATTTGAGAACAACTATGATAATTACAAAGTTACTTCCATATAAACTGTTCATACATGAATACAGATTTTTAGGCTATAATTTTGGATTATTCAGTTAATGATTATTCAGTAAATGATTTCTCGCTTCAGAAAGCCATTCCAAAGTCTAGCTTTTTAGTCAGATTGTGTAAACCACATGTCCTTATTGCATGTTCAAGCTATTACACGTTATATATTACGTTATGAAGGTATTAGCTATATACGTTAGATACATGACTATTGCTGAAGTTCTTGGAAGAACATTGCAGCTTCCCGTAATATGTTAAGTCTCCAAGCGGGTTGTGTGGTGTCTACGAAGGCGGGCTCCTCGTCGTCTTGTGGGGAATTGATCTGTCAACGTAAGCGCGGCCACACCCCCTCGCTCCGTCCACGCGAGGGAGTTCCGTCGGTGTATCTGTAGAGGGACCGGGTGGCTGCGCCGTAGGCAGTGACTCCAGCCCGCTAATCGTAACAGCGCGGCCAGGCCAAGGACCGTGCGGGGCCACCAGGAGCCGCTCACCGCGGACACCTCCTGGTCCTCTCCTCCTCACCCCTCCCCTCCCCCCACTACCTCCCTTCCCCCACCTCCCCACCCCTCCCTCACCATTCCCTCCGTCCCGCCCCGCCCTTCTTCCAACCTCGCACACCCGCGCGCCCATACCTCCCCAGCAACGCCGCGAACGAACCTCACAGCCGCTTGGCGCGAGCGCGCGGAGACGGTTTTCCTGTTGGCCGTCCGCTTCCCGCATCGCCGATTTCGCTGCCACGCCGACATACGGAGTTGCGCTTGTTAGTTTGGCGACGAGAGACACAACGCATTCTGCGATGTGTTTATGTTGGTACAGAAATGCCGTAATGTTTGGTCACAAGATTTATTGAATCAGTTCCTGACGACGATTGTGATATTGAACATATTGCCAGGGCAAAAACGACTCGTTTAGATGAAAATAAACCCTGCCGAATAGTTGTTTTAAATGGTAGATTATCGTATTCCTCGATAAAACTAATGACGATAAGAAAGTGACTGAGCTTAGTAGGAGTGTGCGCAAGTAACTTGGATATTTGGCTTAATATTGCGTTTTGAAATAATTTAAGAATAACGAACAATTGTGGCATTCCCATTGGGCAATGCCCCAGTGTAATCATAAACTAATTTGAAGAAGAAGAAGAAAAGGCATGTTATGATAATATACGTTTTCGTTTTTAGAAGATGAACTTTTATTGGTCAACTCATGTCGTACCCGTGCATGATATCAGTAATTAAAATTAAAAATATTTTTGTTTGTTGCAGGTAAGCCGTGATGGTCCCCTATTGCAGAAACTTCTACATGACGGTGAGACCTACACGTGTGTCAATTTTTTTACATACTAGTTACAGCAACCTGTTGTAGTGGGGCCCTGTGTGTTCAGTTAACAACGTTCAGATTATGTATTATTTCCATTTGTGAACATACGCAGAAAATTAGGGGGTGAAGAGGTTTATAGAGCTCATTCTTTGAAAGAACACTTGCTTTTCTAAATATTCTGTTTATTAAAGCTCATAAGTTTTTCTTTAAATTCCTTATTTTATGTCAAAAAGCGTGTATTTTCAATGCGTTTTAAATATATAACTAATTACATTCCGAAATAAATTAGATTAAATGTAACATTAATTTGAAGCTCTGGTAGACACAATGTTTTACGCTATTTTTCCTCTTTCATTTACGTTAATATGGTCACATAACTTTTCATCACAATTGCAGATGTGATGTGAAATTGAATATGATATTCATTCTTTTTTATCGTAGCTACACAATGAATTAAAGATCATATGAGTATTTTATATAGAATCTTACATATTTGGGGGCAGTTGTATTATTTACTTATAATTTTAGATCAATTGATGAAGACGTCAATGAATTGTGGAACCATGATTGTCATAACAGTACGTAAACCTTGGTATCTTGTTCTAATATGTATAATACGTAACCAAAAGTTGTATATTTAAAAGAAATAGGTTGTTAAATCATAAGATTTTGCAGACATACCATAAACGAAAGTGTACAGTTACATTGAGTACACGACTAGTGCATGTATTTCAATGAATGTTTCCTGCCTGATTCAATTAAGAATCTCTCTAAAGTTCAAAAATCAACTAAGCGAGAAGATTGTACATTGCTTAATTCTCAAAGTTTAATTTGATAAAACATAAGCGGCATTCTGAATATTTAAATAATGCCGTTCTTAGAATGTCTGGTTTCAAGAACTCATTACTATAAATTGTGAGTGGCAATATGAATAATAAATATATAGCATAATCAATGCACAATGAACACAAAACACACGCAAATGATTACAATTTGAATATATTCGAATTCCACAGGATTCAGTAAGCAAATTTGAAATAACATTTTTCTTAATGTATATTGTACATTTTAACTATTTAATTGTGTTTGCTCCATTCTGTGCTGAAGTCACGGGTGTTAGGCAGTTAGAGTTCTCGCGGATTTCTGGGTGGGTAACCCTTCGGTAACCCGGGCATCTAACGGCGTCGAAGCTCTGGTCGAAGGGTTAAAAGTCATGACGACTTTCACGCACTGAACGGAGGATTACTCCACGTTCGACACCAGTAAAATGGTTACGAGAACGTTTTTACAAAAATGTAAAACCTTACAAACACTGTAGCGTGAAGTATCAATTATAGTTTTCTCATTCTTACTCCATCCCAAATAATACTGATGTCCACAAATACTTAATACGTATGATCAAACTTACAGTTAAAGTGAGATAATGTATCCATAATTTCTCCTTTACAAACTAAGAATATGTATATTCACTTCTTCTTCATGTCTTCATGTATTGTTGAGCAGTTTCGTAAGTCATTTCGCCAAGTAGAGAGCTTTTGCATGGATGATGTCTCGTGTGTAAATACGAAATAAAAATCTGTGGGTGTCCTTCCAGTTTTTTTATCAAAAGAGACAAGTTTGATCAGGCGATCCATATTTTGCGTAACAGCTGAACTTCTTTCGTCGTTATATTATCTTACCGGTATTGTTAAGCCGATTTTTGTATACGTCTCCCACTCCCCCCCCCCAACTCTCAAACATATTTTTAAGGAGAGTCGATCTGCAGATCACACAATTCTGTAATTTGTCAACCGATATATTATCAAAATAAGTGAGAGTTTTTTGGGAGAGAGGTGTGCGTTTATATAAATGTGTATTAAACGATAATCTTATGAATAGTCTTTATCACACAAACAGTTAATGTAGATTTAAGACTTCCCGTAGGATTCGAAGTCCAACGAAAGAACGAAGTTTCAATTCTTTAATGAGATGTTCATTTCCGTCAAGTCTTATTGGAAAACAGTATATTCGGTCGGAGGAAGTATTGTGAGATTTAACTGTATAACGTTGTATAGTTTGGATTACTAACATTTTTGGAATGTTTCATATACCACTAAATATTTCTTTGCAACTGTTTCTCGAGTAATCAATAAATACAAGAAATATAGTTGACAACCCCCTCGATTCTTACTTTAATATGGTAACTTAATAAATCTCATGTCAGTCATGCAGTATTAGTAAATTCGAAACAACTTATGTCTTGCAAATAGGTCTATTCGTTTTCCGTAATACTGTGAAAAACGTCTCGGCAGTTGCAATGATGCCCACCAAGAAAGAATCTCGCCTTCATCTGGAGTATTCATATTTTCAGTCGTTATCATCATTTAATTTCAATTCAGAATATTTCACCTCCCTTCGTTATATTCGTGAGATGTACAAGAGCACGAACTTCTTACTCGATAGACATTTGTAGTTCGAAGTTGTGCAGTGAACCTCCAAAATCAAAAACGTCGATATTGTGGAATTATTCCTTCATTAGGATGCACTAAAGTTCTTCCTGGGCCATTTTTCTTTCATTCCGTTCCCCCTTCCGCGTAACTGGCTCGTACAATTTTTATTACGCATTCCGAAGCCGGAGAATGTGGCGGTAAAGTTGCTGATTAATTTCAACTTCGTATATTGGATTTTTCATCACAGTGATTGTTAGGAACTTAATATAGCTTCAGCGATGAACTTGACGTTCCACTGTTTATATGAAGGTTCTTTCTCTTTACAGATTTCTGTCTCTCTCTTTCGTATTCTTTAGATTCGTTGTGCCTTTTTAATTAACATGTTTAATATTTATATTTATTCTTTTTGAATTTTTCTTCACCTCACTTCCGTTTTATTTTTATTTCTCTCTCACTCCTTATACTTCTGTTTTCTATTAGTGTTTTCTCTTTTACCCTAGTATATTCTCCTTCATTATGTCTTTCTTATATTCGTTTTATATATATATATATATATATATATATATATATATATATATAAATAGAGAGAGAGAGAGAGAGAGAGAGAGAGAGAGAGAGAGAAGAGTGACGTAATAAGAAAAGTATGGGGTAATAAGATAAATACACTTTTAGTATAGCAGTTATTTTCAGGCTGAATATTACAACTTTGTTTACATGGTAATGCTTATAAATAGGGGAGACAATATTGTAATACTTCCTTGGGTATAAGCTCTCCAAATAGGCCTGGCTAACTGTTAAAAATTACCGGGCTTTACATAAAACATCATATAGGTTTATACGTTTACCCTAGTTTCTTTCCAGGTTTTTATTTGTGATAATTTTTGTATTGGTAAAAATGAACAAGTCAAAAGACCATAACGAAAGTTTTCAAATTCAATATTATTGATTGGTTATAATTGTCTGCATTGGCTCTTGACTTTTTTTCCCCTTTCTTTTTTTTCCATCCCCTTTTCTCGTCTCTCTTTTTTTGGTGGTTTCGTTGAAACTTACCACTCATTTTTCCCTCGCCGCTCTACTCTTCCTTCTTGTTTTCGAAACTTCATTCACTGGAGACTAATTCCGTTTTCCCGCCGCCAGCATGTGTTTCTTCGCCCGCTTCTTTTCCCCGGCGCCCTGCCCTGCTTGTGCGGCGCGGGAGAGGGAGAACACGAACTGCGCGCGCCCAGCGCCTCGCAGCGGCTCTTTTACGACGCCGTTGGCGAATCACCAATGCGAGATGAGGTTCGGCGCGTTCGTCTTGGCGCTCGCCCTGCGCGAAGCCGCCGCCGGCGTCGGCTGCGTCGGGCGCGTCGTTGCTCCCGCGCTCGTAGTCCTCGGTGGCCGCGTCGCGCCGTCTCAGCACTCTGCTACGCCGCATTCTCTGCCCCCGCCTTGCCGCGCTGAGAAAAAAATCTGAAGCTCTAAACAACGTCAGCGAATAGTTGGAATAAACGTGTTTGATGAAAACAGGGAAATGTTAGATTGACGTGATGCCTGATGAAGTGAATAGTGTGCAATTAAAAAATAAACGCCCATGATGCTGCAGCAAACTGATTACCGATTGAGGCATGATTTCACTATGCACACCCTCTCCCCTCCCGCTTGCTCACCTTCCACCGCTCTCCGTCCCGCCGCCTTCTCGCTTGTTGTCCCGGCAGCCTGCGTGGAACGCTCTCCCCCGTTTGCCCAAGCCTGACTCGCTCCGGGCTGGCGCTCGCTCGCGCGCGCTCCTGCCCAGATCCCGCCGCCGACACCGCCAGCAGTGCCTCCAACTTTGCGCAATGATGTAGACACATCGGCTGCATTTATTACGCGGCGCGGGCGGGCTGGCGTCAGCTATAATTCTTCGCCGCTCCACGCAAACTTGTTCCGGCGCGGCGCGAGTATTATCTCCGCCTGAATTATTGTGTCTGCACGCGCAGGGGGCTGGGCGGGGTGAGGCGAGCGGCGTAGGGCAGTACCGCCCGCTCGACCGCCCGCTCGACCGCCCGCTCGACCGCCCGCTCGACCGCCCGCTCGACCGAAAGTCGCCTGCCACGATAAAGCTAACCCTGACTTCCACGAGCAAGCGAAGCGAATGCGCACCTCTATTTGCATATTGACTGTCGAAAATGCTTCTCGGGTCGCGGGCGCTGTTCCCATCTCCTCTTGAGTCTACAGTCCCTACACCTCCGCTTTTCCCCTCGCTTCTCTCTCATTTATTTGCTCTGACCACGTGAAATCAGTCTCCAAAACTACTGCAGCCCTCACAGTTGCAGCTATCTCTGTCTCGTTCTCTATTCAATTCCTAGTCCCGGTCTCGGACGCAACTCTGCCTCCGGAGCCTTCTAGTCTGTTTTGTGCCCCGACGCCGCAGCAGCCGCTGAGGCAGCTCCCAAGTCGGGCAGCGTCGCGATTTGAATGTTGAGGGCGCTGGCAGCCGGAGTAGCCGTTTGGAGGGGAGCTTTTGTGCACGCGACGGCGCGGAGCGGCTGGTGCACTGCCGAGCAAGCTAACGGCTCCACCCCCGCTTTCCCTCTCTCCCACCCGCCCCGCGTCGCCTCCCCCTCCTTGCCACCGCTCTTTTTACGACGCGCCTAATAAAATGGAAAGAAATGTCGCGGAGGCTGCTCTCGTTTGTTTTTTCCGAGGCGCAATAAACGCGCGCGGGTCGGATCCCGCTCCCCACCCCCTCGTTCCACCGCCCCGCTCCCCACCCCCCACCCCGCGCCGTATTTAATCAACAGGGGATGGCACTGCGCGTCGCGACGTGGGAACAGCCCGAGGGGCTTGCCACGCGAGGGCAACACGTCGCGAGCTGCGAGGAGACCGTCAAGCGGTGAAATGATTACGGCCAGGGTTACTTCTCCATAGAAGTGGTTGTTCTGGACCTAATTGCGTTGTCTGGGTATTGGTGCGGGTAGTTTCGTCTCGAATAACCCCGAGCTCCAGGTATTGGATGCACGAGTAAAACAAAATTCGTGAGGGAGAAAATACCTATAATCAAGGCAAATTTTGGGCTGGTGTTGTTTGCAAGAAAGGTTTATTGCTTTTAGGATTACGGTATTATCTTTCTCACGTCCGTAATTTTTAGGATTAATGCAATCTTGGAATTAAAGTTGAGTGAACGAATGAGCATTAGAATTCATTTTTTTAAACCAGCAATTTCCAAATTTCAACTCGTCGCATGACATGGTAAAGAAGTATAAATTTTCCTGGACCAAAGTTCATAACAAATGGACTTTCCTATATTCTGTACATGAAGAATGCATTCATTATTATTTTGCATGTAATCGAGCCCATATTTCCAGAACATGATATAAACAGACTGTTATTTATTCATGTAAATATGGGCTATGTGTGCTTACATCGTTTATTCAATACCATCTTGCAGTATTGTAAACGTAGACCGTCATCATATACGCAGAAACCTAATAGGTTTTCTGAATGTTCCAGTTGTGATTTGAAAACTCTTTTTCGATCACATGTGCTTCATGGTACAGTTGAGAATGCATAGATTGTCGTCAATGCGGTTCTGTGCAATATTTGTACTCATGTGCAATGGCCCCCGAACGTGAATAGTCATTGATGAGATAGTTGTGTTGTCTAGGTACGAAATAAATTAATACTTAATGACGTGTTTGTTTTATACAACGCAGTAATTATATCAAAGGTATCAGACTTTCCAATTACAATATGTCTTAAATGAATAGACATGCCAGTCAGATAAGAGAACAGTAAGGAGAAATTATATTATAAAAAATTCGGAGAATCTCGCAAACATAAGTGATTTATTTACTACGCACGCCACATCACAAAGCTCCTGGTACAAACTGACGCGAAAGAGCATTGGTGCTGGCGATTAGATTATCTCTCATTGTCCTACAAACGAACCCAGTGATTCCGTTAACTCGCGGGTGTTTTGGGGGAAATCGCCTGGAAGCTGTTACTCTCTTGCAGAAATGTCTCTGTCGGACGTGTTAGCTAAACTTGTGCACTAAACTTCTCGAACGTGCAGAACATAAAGTTTTTATCTCCTGTGTACCTCATGGACGTATAAACTCTATGCAGTTGCATGTCTACTTGCAACGAGACTGCTGTTCTAGAGTAATTGAATTCGGCACAAATTGCTGCGCTGTATGCAATGGCGAAGATGTGAGTGATGAAGTTGTGAAGATAATTTCTTGAATGTTTCTCTTGCAAAATGGTAGCGTGTTTTCGTATCCCCTAATACAATTTTGAATGGTAACATTTATTAACAGTTTCGTGAGTTTTGCAATCATTGTAAATTTACTTCTGTTATAGAGCAACAGATGGTGTGATGGCTAAAACAAATTATAAAGAGACAAAGGAGAAATACATTTCAGGAGGTATACAATTAGAGATACATATTTCCTTTACATCATTTTATGAACGTGAGGAACGACGTTCACGATATTAGCACTTAAAAGGTATTGTCCGAGAGGTCACCTTTATATTCTTATTTTGTTGTGAAAGGTAATTGAATCTAATATCTAAAACGACATTAAAATGTTTTGAAACATCTAATAGGAAGGCCTTCTATGTGGTAGAGGAGTCAATGTTAAATGGAACACGCATATATAAGGCGATAACCAGTTTAGATTAGTTTGTGGACTCGAATACCGTGGAAGATAAACGCAAACCACCACGTATTTCATAATATCATCCATATCAACATTCATGTTTTTGAAATTGCGCATTAAATCCAACTACCGATTCCCTGATAACAAAGAAATGGTGATAACGTTGGCGCCGAGAAAATAAAAATGAGGAAGATGGTGCTGAAGTCGACGAAGCAATGAGTCGTATTGAAAGGTACCAGACTGTAAAAAACGAATGCAGCGTCCATCGAAAAGGCAAATAGAGACAGCACAAGAAAAATCCTCGGGACAGCGTGAGCATTCCCTGCCCTGCCCTACCCTACCTTGCCCCGCCCCGCCCCGCGCCGCGCCGGGCCGCGTTACCGCGGACCGATGGCAATCCCTGGGCGCTAGAAGTCGAGTCGGAACAAACGAAGCCTCACCACCGTAGCGATGTATTGTACATCTCCTTTATTAACTTTATTAGCGAGGTCGGAGATAATTATAGCGGCGACGGGGGCAGACCAACGCTGCACGCTTCACTCTCTCCGCCCCCACTCGCCTATTGGGTACTTTCGTCTTCGCTCTCCCCTCTCCTCTGGATCCCTGGAACCTCTGCTTCTGCTCGCCCCTTCATCTCGCAACATCGTGGATGCACTTTTCGATCAAGCGACCGAGCAAAAAACGGATTCGAGGACTGTGAGCCGGAAGATGTATGCTGCTTTTATGAATTACGATTTTTGAAACATTTTCATTGTTGTGAATATTTTGAATAACTCGAGCCAAGACGAATGTAATGTGTCATTATATTTGTCTTGGTTTAAGTGTTTGAAGGAGGAGATCGAAATTTTATTCGTTTCCACAGATCTGTGGTATATTAACCGTTCATCATAATAATTAAAATCATTAATTCGTTCTTCAGTACTAGAGTATGCAAAGTGAAGTGATTTTTTTTTTTCTGAATTAAGCGTTACTGTAGATTAAGAATGCCGACCGGTCGGCTTAGGTGGCTCAGGGCATCAGCTGATGTCATTGCGGAGCCAATGATCGGGAGGTCCTTGGGTTCGAATCGCAACAGCTGTAGGATTTCCGACACTAGTTAGATAGCTAGGTCGAGTTCCGCACCTGTCTGGAGGAGAATTCTAGAGGTCGGCTGATCTAATCGATAGTTTTCCGATCAATACCAGAGCAGTACCGTTACAAACGGGCCACGAACCGCGCGCGATCTTTCCTTCCCCTTGCCTGTCCTATCCTTACCCTCTTACTTATATACTCTTTACACTTTTTGTGCGTTACCACACTTGCCGGGAAACCAGACAGGAGCTTAAAGCTTTTCCCGGGTGGGGCTGCGACTAGCGGGTGGGAAATATCTGATTTGGGATAATCCCGCTAGCCGATAGAAGATCACCGCGACCTTCCGCGATAAAAATATGCACTATACCTGCAGGACTAACAACCATAGCAATTGACGCTCCCGGAATCTTCAATCAATCAATCAATCAAGAATGCCGTGATACATTGCATTAAGAACAACTCATGATTCTCATGCGTTATTGTTTTCAACTATTGGTATATTTTCCCTTCTTATCATGACGTTATATGAAGCTTAATTTTCTCTTACACTGTCCAGATTTACGTTTAACCTTCTGATTCGTTTTGACGTCTAGAACCTTCGGAGAGCAGAGGTTTCGGTTTCTCATTATATCCGTGTATTAAATGTGCTTTTAAAGGGGAAAATCGCTTCTTAGTATTAAGAGGGTTTTATTGTCAGTGTTAATTGCTATTTTACACTCCACAAAAGTAGTAAAATTGAAGGAAGAAACACTGCGCACGTTCTTGGGAGGAATGAAATAAACTTCCTATTAATTTGTTCATACATGGCCGAAAATTAATTACAAATACGAAACAAATTACATCAGTTACATACAAAAAGTTATTAGTTTTCTCTTTGTAAATACTTCATTTGAATTTTCCTCTCGATCAGTTCTCATTTGTTGATTGGTGACTCAGATGAAATTTGAAATTCGATTATGAAACATCGGATTGTAATCTAAATCGGGCAGTATCGATGATTTAACTCAGCGTTCATATGTCAGTCAGAGGCAGAAGATAACATTTGCAACCACTTAAAAAATTACTCGTCAGCAATTTCAATTTGTTAACACGTTCATTTTCTGTTTCATGCTTTTGATCTCGTATTCTCGACCAAAAAAAAAAAATCTTGCTAATTTGTGTATCTGTCGTTTTCAATTGAGTGCGTTCACGTGTAATGGGTCTGGAACAGATTGCGCGGATGTAACAACAGCGAAAGGTCAAAGCGTATGGAATCTATTCCAATATCGCCCGCGGCTTTTTCTTTCTCAAAACTTCCGGGCGAGAGCGTCGAATGTCGAAAATTCGCGAGCGCAGTGCGATTTTTTGTTTTCAGCGCAAGCAGAGCGAGGGAGCGCTTGTAACATGATGAGGGCAGTATCGCGATGTGGATGCGGGAAGCGAAACACCACCCGCAAATCGCCCCTTATTGCGCGGCGTCGCGTTGCACGTTCGAGCGGCTCGCCCGCACCGCCCGCACCGCCTGCGAGCCCAGAGCGCTCCGCTGCGAAGTGCCCCGAAACCTGGCTGTAATGAGAAAATTGAAAATGTGCTTTCAGAATTTTTGAGATGTGAAATCGTGTACAGAAGTAATTGGGGAATAGTAATACGGAACCAGAATGTTATTGCAATTGTTTGTCTAGATAACGTTGGTCGAATTGATCGAATTCGTCATTTTTTTAAATTTTTGATCGATTAATAAAAATTATTGTTTTAAATATTGTTTATGCTTTTTTATATTCACATTTGAAACGGAAGTTCATAATAATATGAAACATACGTATTTTATGATATTATGTTTCATACGTGCAAATTCTGAAATATCCCGCGTAATAACAATAGTCGTCACTATTGTCGATTATATTTTTATTTTAATGCATATTGTCGATACAGTGTTCTATCAAAAATTTATACATTTTGCTGCACATGTCTACTCTTTTGTGTAATCGCTGTTTTATCGCAACGGAGAATAGTAAAATTACACTAGAACACCCAAAGGTGTTGGAAAGCAATTTTTGAAGTTATTTTTGCGAGAATCACTGAGGAAATGTAGCGGAAGAAACGCTGTATTTTTTTCGAGCAAATAAACAAAAACCGCTAATTGTGGTGCAAACTCGCCAAGCAGTGGAAAAGCACATTGAGTCGCTGTGAACTACAATCGAAAAATTACAAATATAAATATATATATATTTATATATATATTTATATTTATATTTATATATATATATATTTATATTTATATTTATATATATATTTATATATATTTATATATTTATATTTATATATATATATTTATATATATATATATTTATATATATATTTATGTATATATATATATATTTATATTTATATATATATGGGAATCTAAGCTTCTGAGGCCATAACGATGAAGAAATTTTTATTTCGAATATTATCAGGATGAAGTACTGAAAACAGGAAAATCAATCTCGGAAATGATAGAAACAACACTAGTGGGTTATGGTTATTTAAGAACATTAGACAAAGGTTAGCGGTAGCGTGTGCTGCTAACTATTTTTCTATGATGCAAAATGTTGTTGTGGGCGTCTCTTGTTGGTCAAATGTGAGTCAAGAAGATGTGGCTTTACAGGAATTTAAAGTTAACAGCATACTCTTTCGTTGCAGTGCAGAACTACTTTCATTCTTCTCGTCAGAACGAAACAATATGCTTTTAATATTAAAAGTCGCGTTGGCTCTAACATACATTATATCGTCTTACGACATGCTGTTAAAAAAAACTAATCTCATTATTACTGTAGCTGTTGTAATCATCACCGCCCTGTGGAATATTGGCAGTGTGTCGCCTTGACGATGCTTGTTCTAATTTGCCTTTACTCGGGACGAATACGCGCGCGAAAAATCTAGTTGATAAGACTGAGAAATAACAAAAGGCAGAACATTCAGTACAAGATCCTGTTTTCGTCAGTCAGAAGTGAATGAATACTGATCATTTGGTCCCGATAGTTTTATCAGAATTACATTAAACATGAATAACAGTGACTTCATAGACATTTGAGGTCTAAGACCAGTTAAATATTATATTAATTATTACAATTTACAATGGGAATCAAATAAATCAGATCAATATCGTTCACAGTGGCATTGTCGGGCGAAACGTAATTGAATGAACATGCTTGGTTCTACTTTTGAATACTGTTGAAATTAACCGACATTTGTGATTTTAAGACAAATGGACAGAGAAGCGTATATTGCGTTTTGTTGCGAGTGTTATGTACCGCGTCCCCAAGTTTCGTAGGCCATTTGCGTTCTTCGATTGTCACAAACAACGCTCGTTGTTTATCAGCAGGTGTCGCTCTAGAGGGCCTCCTGTGCGTTCCTTGAAAAGCTCCCTAATGAAGGGTAATTAGGCCAACTGCTATGTCGGAAGCTCAGGTCTCACGTGCAGTTCCCCTTGTGTTCGAGGAAACGTCAATGTCACAGTTTCGGTGCATGACTTGTTGGTTAGGGGCGGGAGAACGACAGGTGGTGACTGAAGGTAGAGGGAAATTTTCGGATGGAAAGGGCTTAATTTTACCAACCGAGTACATTGTTTTCACTTGGAGTTCATAACCGTAATAAACTTGACATTGGTGTTTCCGAATGTGAAAAGCTGTGTAGGCTAATATATACTGTGCACTTTTACTTCATACCAATTATAAGATAATTGTTGCGGCGAATAGACTTTTGACTAATAATTACATAGTAATTTGAGTTTTAACATAATTATCGTAATTGGATTCGATGGAACATTACAAAATTGATTAAATTTACAAATGATTTTAAATGATGAGATGAATAGAATATAGAAAACTCCTCAAAATACTATGAAAATCGGTTGTCCTTAGTGTTTATATGATGACTTGGGAAAAATTATATGAAATGCCCCTACTGAAACGTGTTTCTTAGTTCTTCGATTTGATGAATCGTGACCTTAATTATTGACACTTATCTATCAATTTCTTTATGTGACATGCCTTCACAGATACAAATTTCACCTGTCAGTTTGATAACCTCCTGTTTGAGAGCCCTCATCGCATTTTTTCGGGGACGTGCGCGTCTGACGAGCCCGTGACCCGCCTCAGAATTTGCTGCGGGCCGAAAAGCTGGTGGACTTTGAGAGAACGATTAACCGGAGGATTATACGAGATGCGTTCGCAACACGAAGTACATTTGAATGGAACAAGACTTTCGCGCCATTGCCCCCCAACACTAGAATTACTGCTTGAAAACAATGCCAATCTGGTGTAACGCAGCTTTCTCGATTTAAATCTCACAAAGCGCGGTTCTGCGAATGAGTTTTTAATTAAAATGCTAAAAGAGACTCGATAAAAGCGTTGCGGCGCCCTCGCGGTTCAGCGGTTTCAAGAGGGAGTTCGCTCTGACGTCGGTGGCCTAAGGGAACTGCGCTAACTCAGTGGATGCTGGTTTGGCGCTGGACGCGATTGGTGTATTTTTCGGTCGATTAAAAACTCTGTAGAAATGAGAAGAATGTTCTGTATTTGGGCCATTGCAAACTGTGAGATTATTAAAATAAGATTTTTGCTGTATTTAATATACACTGAAATAAAAAGAAGGATGTGAAAAAATGATAATGGTCTTCTTTTTTCGTCTTTCTTCAAATCGAGGGAATTTATGATCTGTAATCTCAACATAATATTTTTAATGCTTATTACTAATTTTCAATTAACGTAGATATTGAAAGAAGGCTGTGTTGCTTCTGACTTTGTGAGAGTTGTCTATTGGTTGTGTTAGATACCCAGAAACTCGGTGAAAATCCCTACGATTACGATTGAAGAATGCAAATATTTGATTGTTATTCAGTCTTTTTCACTTTCTCATACTGCGCGTACCGACTGAATTCTGATACTCTGTTCGTCACTGTCACGTTTTTAAAACTGTTTTTGGTTTATAACGCTAAAGTGTTTCATAACTTTTCGATGTTTGAAAGAGTTCGAAGAATAGAAAACCAGATAGTCTGCTTGTGGTTTGGGCGTTTCAAGGGATAAAGTGAACGCTTTACGCAGTAGAGTACGATTCATTTAAGTGGTTGTAGCCCCAGGGTGTTTCATAAGGGTCCCTTCAGCACAGATAAGTGACAGCGGGATATGGAGTCGGGCAAAAACCGGGAAAGGAAGAAATAGGAATTCTTGTGAAGTTTTACCAGGTCATTTCGTATTCTAGAGATTACTCTGATTAATCCAGACAATTTTACACAGATGAGTTGTGTGTCCGGAGTTTTCAGACCAGTTTACTACGCGACTAACAAAAATAATAATTTGGCATTTCGCTACTTATAATGTGTAAAATTAAAGTGTGTGAGAGTAAATACTGTACTTTTACTATTGTTTACTTCTTGTGTTGCGAAGGTCGCAGAGTATGCTTTATCTATTTAGTGGAGTACTCTTACCTCGCAGACGTTAACTATATTGATGAAAGTTGCCAGATCTGCAATGGTGTGTTGCCGGAGTTCTATTATGTCGCCTATGTGAAATTAAAGTTAATGAAAACCTGAAACTAAAATTCGTTTATGAACGTTTCGATTTCATTCGCTACGTGGATTTTGCTAACAGGCTCTCTTTACTTATTGGCTCCGTATCGTAGAAATGTTACAAGACTTCAGAGTAGTACGGTTTCGTGGATTGCGCTGTTACGCAGTTGGCTCCGTACAAGACCCTAAAGAAAATAGTATAGTTTAGTGGGCAAAATCGGTAACCGCTCCTCTCGGTCGGGCCGGGAATCTGAAATGAAGTGATTAGTGGAAGAGAGGGCTTGATGGCCGCAGTCTCGCCACTCGAAACGAAGGCAATTTCGGTTCCATTCAATTGAACACTCTCGATCGTGAGCCTGGCGGCGCCGGCGGCGCTGCCTGCGGGGGCGGGGCAGGGATCGATGAGGCGCGCACGGCCGCATTAGGACACGGGCGCTAGGGGCTGCAGGCTGGCACCCTCAGCCAGCCAGCGGTTCTCCGAAAGGGACGGTGGTATAATAATAATTATAATAATAATAATAGTAATAGTAATAATAATAGTAATAATAGTAATAATAATAATAGTAATAATAATAATAATAATAATAATAATAATAATAATAATAATAATAATAATAATAATAATAATAAACATGTTCTAACCGATATCTCTCTTTCTCTCTCTTCGTACTCTCTCTCTTCCTCTCTTCTGTTTCCTCTCTTCGCCTTTCTTTTCTTTCTCTCCCCTTTCTTTCACGCACACATTCTTCTTTCACCTGTCTTTTTCAGACTATGCATCTCTCGTAGTCCGAGGGTTTTCAGTGCCTTAATTGTACCACGGTGTGAGTGAGGTGTCATTTGAGCATACACAGGCCGAGTAGAGACCCTCTGTGCTCGCACTCTCAGCTCAAGTGACTGAAGTGAAATTTGCTCACCCTACGTGTCTGCCCTCGCCTCTCTTCGATTACTATTATTATTTCACTTACAATATCGTAACACTGTCCTCTCTCTTGTCTTTGTACTCTTTTTAATTTATAATTCTTCCTCAATAGTTTTCTTTTACAATATCTGTGCACATATTTTGCTACTCGCCCTAATTTTACCGGTCAGTTTTGGGTGTTGATCATCACTGCCTGTCATCTTCTGACACTCCGTGAACGATCATAGTTGAACTCCTAGTCCAAACTATCCCACAGGAGCAAGGTAACACTTTCCGACCTCCCCATCACTAGCACTTGTCCAATCGTTGGTGTTGACAATAATGTCCAAATAGAGCTAAGCCTATTGGTTCCCTTTTTGTGAAATCAGTAGAGAACCATGTTCTCACGATCTTATTATAAGAACAGTGGTTATTAACGGTTCTCTCTACCGTTAATGGTCAATTGGTAGTCTTTTTTAACTTTGGAAATGGCGTGTACTATTTTGGGTTTGACAGGGCATACAGCTTTGCATTTGAAACCTTCATTTTAGAGGGATATCTAAAACAAATCAAGAAAAAAGGCATATTTTCGTGAATATGCTACGAAACAAAGAGACTAATTGTAATACGGGCCGAAACAATCAACAAATCTTGCATGGTTGAAAGTTTGGACGTATGTGCGAAAATACTTAGTACTTTCCAGCGGGAAACATAATCACGTATTATTCGGTTAATATTCTTGCGAGATGTCTTAAAACGTGATGTGATTAAGAAAAAGAAAATAAAGCTGTATGCTTCTGAAGTGTGAGAAGTATAGAGTTTCAACGAAGTCACGAATACAAAAATGTTCATGTATGCATCTCACAGATAGGATCTGGCGACCGATTGGGTTCGGTATCGGAATGAATCAGCAGCCCCTCGTTGGGGGAGGAGTTAACCGTAACATAATCCGATGCCATCGCCATCCTGACCCTTTCCGGATTCTCGCTTCCCACATGGCCTTTCACGGCACCGCAACCCCCATCCCCTCCGCTGCGGAGTCCGCGGGCGGCGCGTCGAGAATTATTGCCCTCCGCCGCGTAATGGGCTCGCGTGTCAATTTCCATGCAGATTGGCCGCCGCTCCTCGCCCACTTCCTCCATTTCCTCACCATCACACCCCTCCACCCCCTCTTCTCCCCTTTTCTCTCTCCCTCCCTCCCTCTGTGTTTCAGGCTCCGCTCCGCCCTTCCTCGCCCTGACCCAGCCTATCCTCTCATGCCCCCGCCCACCCCTTCCAACTCTTCTCCACCCAGTCCAGCTCAGCCTCCCGGCCCCACGCTGCTCTGCCTTTCCGGCCGGCCCGGCCCTGCTCACTCTGGCCGCTCCGCTCGGGATGCTCAAACCATTACCTTCAGGAGGGCATCTCCAAGCCGTGGGACGCCCCCATAACCTAATGTCTCTTCGTCCCACCTGGCTTGCGTCTCCTCTTTCCCTCACTGCGCTTATCGGATCTAACCGTCCCTCCTCATACGAATTACCGCAACTATACGATCACTCACCGTCCCAGCCGCCACAGGCAAATACAGCACCGATAACTCTGCGGCTGTTTGCCGCCATCACCACTCCGCATTAACATAATCGTTAGCATCTCTTCCGTCACAGCCACTTCCCATATTTCATTTTCACAACATCATCATCGCAGCAAACCCACTTTTACTACGACCGCCCACCTCCGTTTCCAACAGCCTCCTAATCAGAGCCGGATTGGCGTCGCGGTCGAGGCTGCGTGAATGCGCGTGCGCGCGCCCGCCCCCGCCCGCTCCGCCCGCCCGCGCACGCGCCGGCCCATCGCCGGGCGGAAGAGCCGTAGATCAGCTTGCGCAGCTGGCGCGCCCATTGATCTTCGGCGCGCCGCCAGATTTATGTTCGTGCGTCGATTTTTAATTCTCGATTTGTGAAGCTCTCCTGGGTTTCCCTCTTGATAAATGTGTGTTATCTTGGTCTTACCAAGTGGTTCAACACAGGAGCTTTTGTTTCGGCATACTAGCATTTTGCGAATTACTAGGGCCACTGGAGATTAAATCCCGTCGCTTTCACGTCTCTCTTTTCACTCTCTAGAAACGACAAACGTGCATGCAGATCATCACGTCATACTGCCGTTTATTCAGTCATTTCCTTCCAGTTTCGCATTATATATATATATATATATATATATATATATATATATATATAATATATATATATATATATATAATATATATATATATATATATTATCAATCTGATTGTTCTGCTCTTTCAAAGTCAATTCTGTAATAGGCTTTCGTTGTAATTAGAGAACGAGTTAAAATGTTAAGGACTAGATGGCTTCTTCCAGCATTTTTACTTTCTCGCCTTATGAAGTTTTTTTTAGTTTGCAAGGCTTTCTGAATTAAATAAATCCATTTTTATTTTACACAAGGAGAAACCATCCATAAAATGCAGGCCGAAATTAAATTTGCATAAAAAACTTTTTAAATGCAAAATGCAATGCGAGTTGCTTTCTTTTCACTTTAAAGAGTTCCTTTATAAATTTTCCCCATCAATTTGCTCTCGTTCGGAAATTCACTAACTAGCACTTCTTTAATTTGAAGAATGGACTAAAGGGCAAAGTATGGATCCCCTAATACCATAACACACACTCTTGTCGAAAAGTTGGGCATCGCCGTACAAAAACAGAAGAGACAACAAACTTAGGGAAGCATACTTGGTGTTGCTGTATTGGCAAATCCTCCAGTCCCCAAACTCATTCTGATTAGCCACGATCTAAACCCAAACTCACTCCAACTATCAAAATATACTCCGCGAAAACTACCGATTTCAACCGCCCATATTTCCAATAATACCAAATGTTGCCGTAATTTGTTAAGCGACCAAGTCGGTTTTAAAATTTGTATATATTTTCACGTTTTATATGCTATTACATGTTACATTTTAATACATTTACATACAGAAACGCAACATCTCATTCACTAGTTTTCAATATAATTTCCTGGAATCAACCTCCATTGAAACAATCTAATAGTATGCTTTTATGACTGCAAGACCTTCGCCATAAGCCATATTGACGCCACATCCATCACTATCACTATCACCACCACATCCATCACTACCACCACCACCACCACCACCACCACCACCACTTCTTTAAATAGCGTATTCGGAATCTCGGATGAGCGTATTTTTGCGATGCAGAAAAATAACATCTACGCACTTGCTCGAGTACGTAGATATACTGTAATCGTGTTCGTGCGTAACTCCATCGAAATTTATCATTTTGGCAGATCATTGTGTTACCGCACTTCGTAGACCGTCGGGAAACAAACTTTTCTGTCAGATCAGATGTGCAATCGGAATCTAGGAGTGAAAGGAGTGAAATCCGTTCGGACGTAGTGGGAATTCTTCTCTGAAATGTAATGCAGTAAATATGTGGTAATTGTGTGTAATAAATGGAGTTCGATTACAAAATAACTAAATAATATAAATATAAATGAAATAATGTGGAATTTAGGTGGTAGTCTTGATACCCATAAACCCCGCTCCAAAAGCATCGCTAGCTACGCGGTACGACTGTTCGCGTGCTCATCGGCCCCTCGTAAAGGAAAAAAAACGACTGCTACTCTTTTACATTATGTATAAAATGTATGTAGACTCGTCTAGTACCCATTCCTTCCGTCGATGCTGGACGTTCGTTCAACCTCTCCGAATCCTTTTCAAGGCGTTTTACGACGTTTTGTGTTAGGACATTTCAAATTGCTGGTATCCAGCGATTTAAAAAAAAGTATATGATGAATTTGTACTCTATATCCTTTATTCTTTTACGTTAGCTAACCCGAATTTTTTAGCTTCATGGGAGAACCTGGAAAATAATTAGGAGTTCGTTTGCATTGAAACACGAAAATGTCAGGCTTATGAGTTGAATTATTTTGCTTAACGGCGTTATTGTATCGTCGATATTTCAATATTTCGAGCTGCCTTGGCCTCGTTACATCGCAGGCTCTGACAATGCCTGGGGATGCCTACGGCGGCACTTACATTTTTTTTGCATATATCTTCTTTTCTCTTGACTTGTTTTAGCTTGTGTTCTCCAATCGCTGCGCTCTCCCCGTCCGTTGCTTTGCAAGACGTTCTTTCCCCTCCGTTGCGCTGCCTTCCCCTCTGGCTTCCTGGCCGAGACGAGCGTTAATAACGGAGGGGCATCCGCGCCCTTCCACTTTCCTCTTCGCAGCAGAAAAATCTACGTATCCATTTAATCGACTCGACTTTGCTTTCGCGGTCGACTACGTTTGCTCATTACAGGATTCAGGACTGGGACTCATGAGCTTGCAGAAAAAGGCGATGCTTCGCGTATGCGTCTGCCCGTTTTCATCAATTTGTTCGTGGATCGCTGCTTTTTTTGTGATAAGAATATAGTAATTTGATTTTAATAGGTTTGATGATTTCGATGACAGATCAGTCCTCGGATAAGTCAGTTGAGCAGTTTCAGGCTTAGACCTTGTTGCAAAATAACTTCTCGCGGAGTGAATGTTGGGTACATGTGTGACTTCTCTGGATACATAGCGCCAGGAGCATAATCTCTCTGTTAGCAACAAGGGTGCCAACCCCCTATTATTAAAAAGTAGATGCTTCTATTTCTGACATATCGGTAGTGAAATACTTGGGATCATATGAATTGTGCCTCATTGCTCCTCAATGATCGTACTGAAAGTGAATTGATACCAATTCATAAGTCTAGTTCATGAAAATTCTCGAAGTTAATAAAAGAGCGCCCACAGAAAGAACAGTTCTGGATTGCAGCAAAGGCGTAAGGGATTTCAATCCAGGAGCCTCGCCCACTACATAGTGTATCTACAGAATAAAAATAATGAAATATAAAATTTATTGATTTTCAAGATTTCAAAATGCCCAGTCAGATATACCTATGGCGAACTATGAAGATTTAAATTTCACAGGTGTAAAAATACACGTTTCATTAACCGATATTGTGATGAGATTTTAAGCTCTTTTTATATTACTGGGTATTCCAGCATTTCTGGTCCTAACGGGAATAAAAATGGAAGTAAGGGAGAGGGCAGCAAGTGATGACTTTCGGAGAGATAGCAACGAAGCAGCGGCTTGGGAAGAGGGGATGGCGGTAATTGCAAAGGATGGGTAAAGTGACTTTGGCGAGGGCGGCGTAGACTTAGAATTAATGAATGAATATCCATTAGCTTTCGTTTAGGCGAGGGGAACAGTAGCGGCGGATCCTTCTTTAGTGCCATTTTTGAGTGCACACTCCCCTGCGCGTTATAGCCCTTCGAATGAATGACTCATAATCGGAAGTGATGGTGGCTGTTAGTGGATGAAACGGTGCATCATGAAATATTGGTAAGACTAAGAAAAAGAGGAACAATCATTTGCAGAGAAACAAAAGATAAGTTCGATAAACTGACGTATACATTAAATTGCCAAACAAGGCGGCAAACGGAAAAAGGAGAAGAAAAAAAAAAGTAAAAGTCACAAAATATCAGAAATTTCGAAAGCAGCCGAAAAATATCAAGACACATTTTCATATTCTTATTTAAATGTTTATTGTTAGTTTATTTTAAAAATTAATTTGATTGATTTTTGTCCTTATTAAATATACCGATCATAAGTTAGTTTTATGAAGAATTTGAAGTACTTTCGTAACGGAATCATCCTGAATTTTAAAGTACATCAGTTACTTCTGTTTTATTTGTCTTAAACCCCATCTTGATTGGTCATACATATGTGTCAGGTCTTTGAATGGCAATTTCAAATGAGCGTGTTTGTCGGAAGACGAAAGCAAAAGAGAGATCTGCCCACAAAGTGTGTTCAAAAATAAATAAAAGGCAAATTGTTGATACAAACTCATGCAGAGGAGGTCCATCCGCGATTCTTTCTTGTACATTTGATTTGATCGTACTCTTGCTGTCCTTTTAAACATCAGTTTTTACAATATCGCGTAGTGGAAGAAGACGCTGCATCAGAATAGCTTCTACTCGCCGAGGGGAGAGGTTTCCACAGGCCTGGGGCAGTTCATCCACGGAGGTCCCCTTTTTCTAATAAAGTTACCCCATGAACAGAATGTATCTCTCCGTGAAACATAAATAACTTACTGGCGTATTAAAAGTAAATACATTTTTTCAAAGTTTTGAACTGCACAAAGATTTCGGGAGCCCAATTAAGTCGGGGTGTGTGGCAAGCTGCCCCAGCTGCCCGGCCTTGCGAGCGCCCCTGGGTTTCCCGCGGCGGTTTCCTTCCGCGTAAACATGGGCCGACCGCAGAAGGCGGTCGCCGCCGCGACCGCGCTCCGCCGCGCCACCGCCGTCGGCGAACGAGAGCGCCTCCAAATTGGAAGAGGTGCATTTTAAGCGATTCTCCGGAGGGAGATTACGCAAGGTGGGGGTGCGGTCGGCGAATGAGGAAAGGAAGGAAGGACGGAGGGAGGGAGGGGAGGGCACGGCCCCAGCGGCGGCCAATCTTCTGCTGCGTTCTCGTTCGCTGTTCGCCTTCGCCACGGAAATCGAGGAGAAGAGCCCGCTGGCGCGGTGTGGTGCGAATGAGCACACTCGCCATGCACTTACCTGCCGTGGCCGTCGGTGTGTCAGAGAGGACTACGTGGTCATACGTGTGAAATGTGTAGTATTTCACACGTTCTGTAATTACAATATATACAACAGAAGGAAATCATAAATACCACAGAGTGAATGTAGGGTTATCGACGAGGCAGTTTTCTCTAGAAACAAAATTCTCAAAATATTTTCTCTATCGGTCCCATATCGGCGATTTATTGCGCAAAAAACCCAGATATATTCATAGCTAAGAGAGATTTAATTATACTGCTTTGAAGTTAATTTCTGAAACTTGTGTTTACAATATGGGTTCGCGGTAAGAATGATGTTAATATTGTTGCGAGAGAGAGAGAGCACGGTGAATCCGAGGTAGTGTGTAGTATAATAGTTGAAGAGCTAGATGCGTCAGTCGTTTAACGCTGTTATTCCGTTTTTCTGAAGGTTTCAGGCCTAGTTTTTCTGGTGTCGGGGTATTAGCTCTTGCCGTCCAGGCAACAGGAGGTCATGCTCATAGGGCGCACCGCCATTGTTGCACCTAAAGGACGCGGTCAAACATGTGATCAGAGAACAATGGAATCAGCAGCCAACTACGAACAATCAGTATGATACAAACGTTTGAGGTAATGCTATTCTGGTAAGTCTGGCCTCGTAGCGTAGTGGTTCGAATCCAGCCTTGGGCTTTCATTGCTCTAGCAAGAGCCTATCCCAAACACTTATGTAGCACATTAAATACCCACTCCTCCACCAAAACCTCTTCCTGCCCAATGTTTTGTGAATACATTATACATGTGACTACCTGCTTGACATGGGGAGGAAACTCCGAAATATGCCTCTCGGCCGCAAGGTGAGCGTCATTTGAGTCACCAAACTCACTACCTGCAATAGAGATCAAGCGCCGCCACAGGCTCACCGTCACTAGCAACTGGAGAAATTGTCGTCCGTAATGGGCTTCGAGACACAACGAGGTTAAGGAGTGGAGACTAGGCTGGAGGTTCCCTAGGGTGTAAAAAGAAAAGGAGGCGTCAGCTGATTACATAAAGGTTAAACTGACGTTAAAATGTCCAATGAGGTTGGTTTTCTGATAAAAAGTAGAAAATATTCAAGTTTCAAATGGAAGTCCGTCTGTTCTCAAAGAAACGCAAAAATCGATACCATTTGATTCACTTAGGGCTCCCAGTTTCATTTAAAATTGGTCCGCAACAATAGAGAAAAAAAATTAAGAATCCAATATGCAAAAGACGGAAGAGACCGACAACATGCTACAGACGAAGAGAAAGGCCTTATGGCCAGTCCCGTCACGTAAAATACGGCATCAATTCAATTCAAAAGAATCAAAATTTTTTTCTGGAAATGTGTATGTCAGCCAGAGGGTTTGTTACATATCCTGAAACCTAACTTCCAGGGTACTGCCCGTTTACCTTTGGAACCAAAATGTAAGATGGTACGTACAATTATTGGTGTCAGTACATTCACAAGCCATGTCTTAAACTATTGAAGACGGCAAATAGTATTTGAGTAAATATCTAAATCTGAAAAATTCAGAGTGGTTTCACTAGGGTTTTTCACATTTCTGAAGGACAATGTGAACCGTAAACAAACTGACATACTTCACGACGTATTCTATTACTGAACAAGCGAGTACAATAGCATTAATTTCAAAGTTACACTTTTGCCTTTCATGGTTTTAAATATTCAGTTTCTTATAAAGCAGCTTTTCTCGCTAACGCTGTTATTGCGCCCAGTTCTGTAATTATTGATTGCTGAAATTAGAGGATGACACAAAACTTAAAATGTTGTAGCTTCAACAAACCGAATTGCCTTGTTATGTAATTCGTGGAATTGTCCTAGATTGGATAACCTCGTACCTTAAACATCGATCTCAAAGAGTAGAAATACCGCACTGGCACAAAAGAACATTATTTACTTATCTTTCCAATTCTTTACCAATTAAATATGGGTTCCCGCAAGATTAGATCTTAGGTTCTATCCTCTTTCGTTATGCCTAAACGATATGTCTTCGTCTATTAAAAACGGAAGAACGGTTCTGTTTGATGACACGAATGTTTTTTGCAAAAAAGGGACAATAAATAGTACGATTTCAGAAGTTTCAAATTGGTTATGTAATAACAAATTAAGAGTTAATGAAGGAAAATTATTTTCAATGCATTTTTTCATTTCAAATCAGCAATCGAATGCTCCATTGAAAATAAACAATATGCAATTTATGTTAAGGTAAAAAAATTCTAGGTCTCTCAATTCAGTTCATTACGTAACGCATTCAGAATTCTTTCAATTTCTGTCAGCCTTCGTGGAGCTCGTTGCGTGTATTTTGCAAATGTGCATTCCCACCTGAGATATGGCATAATATTCTGGGGAAGTTCATCATGTAGTACTCAGTCCTTTAGATTGCAAAAGAAAATTATTCGAATAATGAAAAAATGCCATCCGCGTGATCCCTGTAAGCTTCTCTTCATTGAGCTAGGAATCTTAGCATTGTCTTGCCTATTTATTTACGAATTTGTAATATTTGTCAAAACTGACGTACTTACCGGTGGGAACATATTTTCATTCAATACTAATATTTATAATTATAACACACACGTCGAAGAAATCACGTTCATCAAGTGTCAGTATCAGCAGCTCACTACCAGAAATCCACATACAATACATGTTCGTAACTTTACAACGCATTGCCAGGCTGCTTCTATTCGTTCAAGTGCCCTCAATTTACAAACTTTTGGTATGCACTGGGCTTTACCAGGAACTCTGTCTTTAGTTATCGCGAAATCAGCCGAACCGGTAATGGCGCTGATAAGCGTGACAGAAACATTACATACAACAGCTGACATTACAATTTCTGCGCGAAGAAATCGAATAGGCTACTCAGAAATTCTGTGGAGAACATTTGTTGCATCTCGTAAATATTATTTGAAGGAAGTACCATTTCATCTAAATTGACGAAAATGTAAAAATAAAAATGGGACATTGGTCTGAAGTGAAAAGAAAAAATAATATTATTTACAGACACACACACACACACTTAAAATCAGCCCCTTATCACCATTATTTCATCAACATTCATTTACTCACATTATTTTATCATTAATACATCAGCTTTCTAATCAGAGTTGTCATGTGTGAGTCAAATACATTTAGTGACAGAATTGAAGGGAGGTAGCTCTCTCTGCGCCCATGGACGAGTGGAGCCCGCGCCGCGCCGCGCCTCTCGTTTGTTTGGGAGGGCGCGGTGTCGCGCGCGGTCGCAACCCGCCCGGCGGCGCCTCACGTGAACCGGGACCTCTGACTGCACGCTTAATTTAACTTTTTATAAGGGCTGGAAAGCGAGAAAACGCGGGCGGGTGAGCGGGCGGGAGGCGGAGCTGCTAATGAGAAAGATAAGGGCGAGCGAGCGAAGGGCCGCCGCCGCCGCCTCCTCCTCCTTCGGCAGGGCGCGCGATTCGCAGGGGCGGAAAATAAACCCGCCCGCCCTGAATTGCAAGGGACAGGGCGCGCGCGGAGGGTGGGAATCCGAAGCGGGATATGCAAATATTTGCAGAGGAGGCGCCCTTCCCCCGAACTTGAAGTTAACGACGAGCGAACGTGAGCCGACGCGAAGAGAAAGAAAGGGAGGGCGATGAAAGGGAACGAGAAAGATGAAAAGGCACGGGGCGGGGGCAGAAGTTGCAAAGATCGACAATGCAACTTGCCGGGTGAGGATGGCTCGTGTGAATGAATCTGAAACCACAGACGCGAAATACCGAAGTTCATAATTGTCTGGAGTGACAATGTTGACGTTGCCGGCGACTAAGTTGGAAATGGTGGAATGTTGTGTTCAGACATTGAGAAGTAGGTATTAATACACAAAGAGATATCTAGCATTTATGATTGTTGATATATCTCAGCTCGTGACAGTCGTTAGTAACTGATATATAAATATTAAAATTGCATTTATAAGACAATTGTAAATCAGTTGTTTTTTGTAAAAAGGCACAGGAGAACTTCAAATTCAGCATCAACGGCTGTTGGTCAGAAATATTGTTACTACCACTGCACTATTTTCTATAGCGATAAATGCGTTTTTTGTAATGCAGAAAATGTTAGGTTCTTTGCGTATTTTGCGTAATATGTTTTAAAAAATTAATTATTTCACTGCGGCACTGTTTTTATTTTTTCATGTACTGTGTTGATTTATACAAACTGAAATACTACTGGTGTTGTAGATGATCGAAATGTGTATGATATTACGTTCTTTATTTAGAAAAAGAAGAAGAAACTGATAAAAAGATTGATATCGAGAAAAGAAGAAATGAGGAAAATGAAAAACAGGCACCGAAGAAGGGGGTCGGGAATTCAGCGGCCAAGGAGAAGGCAAAGAGCCATGGGAAGAAATGGACAGTAGGGCTAGTCGTGGCGCACTGGCCTGCTCGCTGCGTGCGCCCCGTTAGACAGCCAGCTGGCCAGCCGGCTGTCAGGCGAGCGCAGCCGCGTGCGTTCGGCGCTGCGCCCCGGGCGGCCAGCATCAAA